>CAXKVR010000043.1:600000-760000 GCA_964058845.1 Carex sylvatica
ACTTTTCAAATGTTCAATTTGTAATCCAAGACAAAACTCCGTCTTTCTAAGATCTTTCATCTCAAATTATTTCTTTAAATAATTTACTGCTTTTGGAAGCTCTTCCGGAGTTCCAGTTAGATCATCAACATAAACTACTATTATAACAAACTCATTTCCTGATCTTTTCATGAAAATACATGGACAAATTTTATCATTTTTATATCCATGTTTTAATAATATTCACTGAAACGGTTATACCACTTGCGTCCAGATTACTTTAATCCATATAAAGATTTATTCAATTTGATTGAATAGTGTTCTCGATAACCTAAATTGCATACTTCATGCATCTTAAATCCTTCAGAGATTTTCATATAAATATCATTATCAAGAGAGCCATATAAATAAGCTGTAACAATATCCATTAGGCACAAATCGAGTTCTTCATGTATTGCCAGACTAATTAAGTATCAAAAAGTTGTTGCATCCACCACAAGTGAATAGGTTTGTTCATAATCAATTCAAGGTCTTTACAAAAAATCTTGGGTGACAAGTCGCGCTTTATATCTTACAATTTCACATTTCTCATTTTGTTTTCGTATAAATACCAATTTATATCCTACTGATTTTACACCTTCAGGTATTGGGACTATAGACCTAAATACTTTTTGTTTTTCCAAAGAGTTTAGTTCTGCCTCAATTCCACCTTTCTATTTTGACCAATTATTTTCTTGTTGACATTCTTTAATAAACTTCGGGTCATGATCCTCAATATTTATTATATTTAGCGCAATATTATATGCAAAAATATCATTGACATCAATTTTATCTCGATTCCATCTTATTTCATTCATGGTATAATTTATAGAGATCTCTTCATTTTCATGAATTTCAGATACCTTAGTTTCTGCTGGAACTCCAATATTACTTAGAATTTGATTCTCTTCTGGGGTTTTATTTGAAATTATCATATCCTCGACTTGACCATTATTTGCTCCTTTTCCTTTTCGATGATTTTTATCTTTGGAACCAATTGGTCTTCCACGCTTCATGCGTATCATAATTTCATCAGTTTGTCCAACATGGACATCACCTTTTATTGGAGCATTAGCAGTTGGTATATGTAATTTAGTCGCTTTCTTTGAGTCTGTAAATGTGTCTGGCAATTGGTTAGCTAATCTTTAGAAATAAATTATCTTTAGAATATTTAGTTCACATTCTTTAGTACGAGGATCAAAATGAGACAGTGATAATTCATTCAAAGTAATATCTTTTCTCTGTTGATTGTTTTCTTCCACTAAGGTTGGGAATATTAACTCATCAAAATGACAATTGGTAAACCTAGCCGTGAATAAATCTCCTCTCATTGGTTCTAAATACTTTATTATAGATGGAGATTCAAATCCAACATAAATTTTCAATCTTCTTTGAGGTCTCATTTTAGTGTGTTGTGGTAGAGCAATTGAAACATATATCGCACATCCAAAAATTCTTATATGAAAAATATTAGGTATGTGACCAAAAACTAATTGTAAAGGAAATGTTTTATTATAACTAGTTGGCCTGATGCAAATTAGTGCTGTTGCATGCAAAATAGCATGTCCCCAGCAAGATATTGAAAGTTTAGACTTCATAAGTAATAGTCTTACAATTAATTATAATATCTTTATGAATGACTCTGCAAGTCCATTTTGTATATGAACATGAGCTACATGATGTTCAACATAAATATCAATAGACATATAATGATTATATTACCCTCAGCCTTGGTACATGACATAATTATAAAAGGCAAACTGATCAATACAAACCATAAATGGTTGTCCAGAGACCGAAGTAGATTTTTCTTTTGAGTACCAAACAATAATTAATCTTAAGCATAGACATGCTTTTGGGTACTAAGCAATAATTAATCTTATGCTTAATTAGACAAGCAGCATGTGAATTTCTTTCTGCTAATGTTAATTAATCCCGTATATATATGGTAGCATAAAAAGTAGCTAGGGAGTTCTACAGTCATCATCCAACTTAGATTCTACAGTTAGAATCAGGTCTCGAATCTGAAACCAAAATTCTTGAAATCTTCTTCAGGAGAATTATATTATTTGAAATAATAATATAATCATCATATAAATTTTGATATCATATAAAATTTCTTAAAATCTGACTTCTTAGTATGATTAAATTATTAATAAAAATAAAATAAAATAATATATCACACAAATATTAGAGAAAAAAAACGGAAAAGACGTTACTTGATAATAATTTGTATTTTCTCTTTATCAGCTTCTGTTTTACAGCCTCTTCTGCAAAGAGGTGCAACTCCTCATTATTTATATAAAATATATTGCAATAATTGTTTGTCTCTATTATTGAATTGATAAAATGGAGGCTTCGGGCCATTACGTCATTCATATGGGATATGGCTTCGGACTATTTCATTAATATAATTTAGATTCAGATGGCTTCCAACCAATTAATTAACATAAGATATACTCAGAGTCTCAGATAGCTTCAGCCCATTTCATTAACATAATTTCTATTTAACACAAAAAATGTAAAAAGATAACATAATATAAAATAGAATATTATCATAAGATAATATAATATAATATAATATAAAAGGTAACATAATTAACATATTAAAGAAATTACTTTTAATCTTCAACTAGTATAACTTTTGTGCTAATAACGTGTTATAAAATAAAGTAAAAGAATAATAAACAAGATATTAAGAATGTATAAAGATGACTATCTTTTATTCATATGCTTTTGTTATGTCTAATACATCCATACAAAGTCTCGATCTATTTATAGACTAGAAAATGTAAATTACAAACCATCTAATATTAACTCTATTGATAAATGTGGGAGAGAAACATAGTTATTTAATTAAAAAAAAAGGTTTTGAAGTAATTGTTCAGGAGAGTTGCAACATAGACATCCATAAATACTTTATTTATAACAATAATTTTATTATTGAGAAAGGTGTCATTTACTACTGTCATTTACTACTGTCATAACATAACAGAAGAGAGTATAAAATGAAGTCTAGTTTGCCAAATGTGTTATAAAATGAAGCTAGCCTATTTGGTCACATAAGATGAATATATATTTCTAAAAACAGAAGAAACTACAAGCTATTCCAACTGATTAGTGTAGTCATGTCTGTAGCGAAATAGTCTACAATTATGTCACATAAGATGAATATCTCCTCTCCTTTCTATAAACAGAAGAGAGAGTACAAGCTGAGATCTTGTTCTTGTCCCTTTTCATCTCTAGATAGCATTATTTATTCCAAACTAATCAAACAATTATAAAAGGACAGCAAACTATTGGAATTTATGTATCAAATCAAGACTCAAGTTGAAGGGCAAATGTGTTGGATTTAGGGTTGTAAACAGATGTGGATTATCCGACGGATATCCACTCCGAATCCGATTAGTTTCAGATACAGATCTGAATAATTTATTAAGTTGGTCAAACTAACCGGATTCAGATAATAATCCTAATTGATAAACGGATCGGATATCCGCATTATCCGGAACAAACTCTTTAACTCACTAATTCTTATTCTCTTCAGTTATGTTTGGTTGTGGAGTAAAGTTAATCCGTATTAAATTTCTTATTCTGAGCTAAGGTAGATTAAAATAATCATGTTTGGTTGGAGTTAGGTGGAGTAAGCTCATGAAGAGAGAGAAAATTATAACATTATGTTATCCTAACCACGGAACCCACAGGTGGAGTAACTTAATCCGGATTAAGTCAAATGTTACTCCATCTTACTCTTTCAAATTTACTTCTCATTTAGCTCCTTAAGTGTAGAGTAGAAGATTTACTCCACCCCTTACTCCACAATCAAATATGACCTTCATGCTCACGTGCAAAAGATAAATGTTCATGTCTTTAGTTTATATATGATATGTTGCTTTGGGAGATTATCCTCTGTGGAGTTTTTTCGTACGGGGCCGTGCAGTTTTTTTTATCTGGTCCGTTCATTTTTGATCGGACGAAAAAACTCCGCAGAGGATAGCATTCCATGTTGCTTTGTACAATATGTGGGACTTTCAACACTTAGTATTCCGGACAAGTATTTAACTATTAAAGTGATATTGGACCAAGCCCAATCTACTTTTACTGGACCTATTTAAGTTGTAAATGGTAAACGGCAAACCTATTTTATGGATCAAAAGCTGTAAATGGTAAACCTATTTAAGTTTAAATACCTTCGTTAATCTTATTAATTAAATTTAATATTAATCAACCTACTTAATTTCAATATATAAGAAAAATAAGTAATTTTATAAATCGCAAAAATTCACATATTCACGTATTCACCCCTAGTTGGGTTGTTACATGCATTATTTAGTTTGGCTCATGTCGTGTGATAAGCACCTCTAATTAATAGATGTGGGGTATTAGGAAACACAAACAAAGGGAATATCTGATGCAACGACAAACCATATCTCAAATTTTGTGCAGAATAGACTCACGGGGCATTAATATATATATATATATTGTCAGAGAGAGAATCATGTCACATGACAGTTGGAAGTTTGTCATGTTCTGGCAGCAAAAATTCCTCGCCAGACTGATTCCACTATTCTGTTCTGTTTCCTCAAAAAAGGATTCCACTATTCTGTTTTTGTTTTCACTCAGAATAATATCAGTAAATTTATTATTTGATGCATTTTCTATTCAGTACTCTGAATCACTGATGTATTATTTTTTCCTCGTATATTTTTGTTAGTATAGTATGGTACCAGTCTTGTTTGAATAGGTGTAGAGCATTAGGTATTATTGGTGTAGACCTATAGAGTCAGCACCTTACTGTCATTTCAGGTTGTAAGTTACTCGAGGAAACATTGTAAAAAATGTAGGAATTTGATCTACAAGTATTTCTCTATGGAGATGATGTTGAACGGTTCAAATCAATTATATGGACTTTGAAACCAAAGATATTGATCCATAGTACGGACCAATCCACGCTATGCATAATACGGCCTCACTCTTTCGACATTATCATATATTCCGGAGCAGCAACTGAATTTTTTAATGAGATAAGGTCAGGCTGCAATCAAGAGAAGTTCCTAATTTCCCCAAAACAATAAGTCAGATCAGGCAATCAACTGAATTTTGCAAGCTGAAACAAAGGATTGTATTAAAGTACTGTTATAAATTAACACGACAATTCACACAAGCTTCTATAGTATATAGCTTTAAATAGAGCATGAACAGGCACATCATGCAAGTCGTGATTCATACACTCTTTATTGGTAGAAAATTAACACAAGAAATTCGAGTCATTACCAAATAATTTGGAAAGGCAAAATTAGCGAAGCTAAGGCAACAAAGAATCATTATCGACTTTTTTTCTCTTGAATCTCTTCTCAACCAAGGTAGAGCATTTGGTTCCTCAAATGTTGTATCTGCCATTATCATTGATCAAATATGAATTACTTTCAGCAGCAAAAAATATTTTTCAGTAAATTGCTATCACTCTTGGATGGCATGTAACTTTTGTTTGTATCAGTTTCCCAATGCCATATTTGGTACCAAAGAAACATACTGGTAAGTATTGGCTACAATGGAATAAATAGCGGAAAAAACACTCCAGGAGAACTTGCAAAAAAAAAAAAAAATTAGGGACACTTTTATTCACACATGATTCCAAATAATCATAACAAGGTACAGTAACTACTGGTCTAATTTGAGTTTCTAACCTAAAGAAAAGAGAAAGAAACAAACCTCCAATTGAAGCAGCTCAGGCAGAGATTCTGTGGAGACGAGATCTTGCAATTCGTCGATCACCTTCTGGTCCCTAACACCTGACCAGGTACTGAGCGGTAGAGCTAATAGCAAAACAGTTAATATATCACAACTTGTAGGGTATTTCACAATACAGTTATCCGGTTCAGATGTGCACCAACCAGGTTTACCAGAAACAGGTATAAGAGCATCCACTCCTTGTTTGTTCCCACCCGAATCCATTACTGTACCAGAAACAATGGTCACGTCTGCATTACTCTGATCACACTTTACACATGTCTCTTTGCAACATGACATTTTTTTATCCATGACACAAGAATTTCCAGTTAAGAGAGCAGCGCCTTGACAGCATGCAGTGGAAATAATTTCTCGCAAGATGGAGTCTTTAGGAGATGTGGACTCGGTGTAACTGCAGCATGGGTCTGACAAGACATCCCTCACCAGTTTGAATAATCTGGTCCCACGGACTTGACAAAGCACCTCTTCCTGCATGTTGTTCCATGCTTAATCCATTGGTGCAGTTTAGTGTGTGTTTGCAGGTTTTATACAATATGTACTACAACACCTTTGAAATTGTAAGGGTGGTTCTTTGTTTCTTATAATTATAAAAAATAAAAAAATAAAAAAAACTTTTCTTTTAAATAGTTTGTTAGCAAAATCTTAACAACTGAGCCTCAGAGGAGCTCCCTAATAACCTCAGTTACTCTTAATTTCATCTTAACTGAGAAATTAAATCAGAGAAAACAAACAACCAAGTAGCAAGAAAGGGCAAAATAACACTGGGAACCACAAGTGCCCGCTGAAATCTAAACCCTTTGCATTGACACTGCCTTTTTCCTCAAGGGATGAGAAAATTCAAAATAATTCGCATTCAATATTTTTCTTTGCAATCAGAGTTCTTAAAATTGGACTATGGAACACATTAGAACATCCTTTTGTGAGCTTTTTGCTTCACCATATTTCTCCACAAAGTCTAGATTTAATATGATACTATCCATAATTGGTACCAGGTCAATCCTAATCTTAAGACATACTCCAATTACTCAAATATTACAACTATTGGTGCCTTTTCTCTTTTGAAATACCAAGAAAGAAAGGAAGAGAGAGAGAGACCTTCATAGTAAGACGCTCTTTCTCTTCTGGGGTCAGGCTTGACCCACCTTCCTCTTGCCTCCGCACTTCCACTACCCATTTTATAAAATCACCTGCACTTGCTGGAAGTGCTCTAAACAATATAGAAAGAAGGGCTTGTACGCTGTTTACCACGTCAGACCTTACTAGAGAAGGTACATCTTCCCTCAAAAAGTTTGCAACTTTGATCCAGTTCTCATCCCTGCAGCTCTGGTTTATCATGTAAAACAACATGATAAATAAATAAAAATAGTAGAAATAAAATACAAAAAGGAAGAAAAAACAGAATGGCTTTTGACAAAAGCAGCATAGGAACGTATACTAGTTTGAATCAATTTTCCTCAATTGTTATTTACATATTTGTTTTGTTTTGCTTCTCTATTTAAATATTTTTATTTATATATTTTTCCTTCTTTCGTTTGCTTTCTGTTTCAGGTTTTGATACCTGAGCATATGACAGTATGAGATTTCTACATCTAAATCTGGTCTAAGAAACACAAATACAGATACAATGTTGTCATTAAACGAGCTTCTTACTATACTGAACTAATCAGCAGTACATACTGGAGATAACATAACAGTAGTAAGCACACAGGTAGTTAACCTAATTCTTTATAAAACTTTGCTTCTTACTGTTGTGGAAAAGGTTAAACTTGTACCAGACAAGATGACATAACTGTACTAAGCACACAGGTATTTAACTTGTACCAGACAAGATGACAGTAATTGCATCTAATTTCATGTAAAATATAAGACTGAAAACCATAATCCAGGAACAAATAAAGTTTGATAGATAAAAAAATTCACGCATAGACAAATTAAAATCATGATTATAAATTTACCAGAGTATAAAGTAAAGATGGAGCTCTAGGAAGCCTTGAGATAAGCATAAACCTGTGTTGTAATAACATGACAAGTCAGAAGATCTAAACTTTGTAGACTTTAAGACGGCTATTTGTGTAACTATAGGGCAACAACATGACCAGAACCAAGTAGGTAAACCCAGATGTGATCCGAGTTTTAGGTTAGCCTGGTACAGCAATTATCTTTATGTAATTAATAAGGACAAAGCCTTTAATAGCTCAATACATTAGTTCTATGAAAAGAACAAAATTCAAAATGTGTGTAAAATTCAAAATTTAAAATAATATTTCAAAGTCTGGTATGACAAAACTTAAGGCGAACCCACCTGCTTTTAACATTTATGCATCTTTATTGGAACAAAAATTTACCATTTGATTGAATTCACAACTTTAGATAGCTTAAGTATTTTGTGCAACACTTTCATGTAGGAAAGGCCTTTGTTAGTATAAACCCCTTTGGCACCACACACTCATTCAGGAGTAAACTTCTTGTTCTTATTATAAATTATCACTTACACTTAGATTCTGATTTCTTGTTGGCTATGGTGTCTAATAACATTTGTAGGAATAAAAGTATAAATGTTAAAAGAAGGCACTGTTTTATATATAAGAAAAATTCATGGCAGAGAAAAGGATAGTGGTATAAGGCGAAAAAACATACCCTCTGGGGAGACCAGTTGCATCATCTACAGTATTAATGGCTTCCCAGAGCAAGGAAAGTGGTACCCAATGGGGAGGGTACTTAAAACGAGCTACATCCAATATAAGTGCCATATCATTTGCCGCATGGTAACCTCCTATTGGAGAAAAATGACCGGTGCCTGTCTGCATCAGTATATTTTTACGTCATATTTGCATTGTCCAAATATGAAAAAGGTAGATAGAAAGGGAGGTGAAAAAGACAAACAGATTTAAGTTCTAGCCATTAGGAATGAAAGCAATATAACCAACCATAAGTAACATTTTAATGGTTTTAATGCAAAACCGGTGGTACTAGAATATCATTATTTTCCAAAATAAAAAATAATAAGCATTTATATAAGGTGAAAATGATGCACCAACTCTTCAGTCAGACATATATCTACATTTGAGGCTTCCTTGCATAGTTTATAAAAGATAACATAGGTGTATAAGAAAGTATTACAATGCAGTACAACCCTAGTGAACATGCAATCATAATGGTTCTTAAAAACATTTAAATAAACAGTTTCCAATCCAAATAACAGTTCCCTTTTCTACCCATCTTTGACCTTACTTCAAGTGACCACTGATGCACCAACAGAGAATTAACTTTCATAAATCAAAACTAAAAAATGATAGTAAGATCAACATAATGATGCATCAAGGAGCATTGCAAACAAAAAAGAACAATAACAATGAATGATGACAACTCTAAATCAAACTCTAACTTGTTTGAAAGGCCTCCTGTGATAGGATGCGATCATATGGTAGTCTTCTGATCTGGTGCATCTGATGACGTGCTTTCTGAAATCATCAAGATCGCTTTCATTGGCACGATATGCTTCCACTTTTGCACCGGCACAATGCGCCAAGCATGCAACTTTTCCAAAAGTAATCCCTTCAGCTTTGACTTTCTCCAAAGGCTCACAACAATCCAACATTGACTCGTCAAACCATCTCCATGGACCTAACAATAGAAGACAAAAGATTAGTATAGAAAATAGAAGTACCCAAGTAGGGGTGGGGTGTTCATTGGATCCGGTTTATTTGGTTTTCAACCGAACCAAGAAGTTTAACCATAGAAACTGAAATTTAGTTGGTATTTACTTATAAAGAAGAAAGGTAGAAGAAAAATAGGTATACCTTTCCACTTTCTTCCGGGATCAATGGATAGAGCATTGAGCACAACACACAAACTGGCAAGGCCGCAATATGCAGGCTCTGATTGGGTTTGGAAGAATGATATTAGTCTGAAAAAGCCTGCCATGGTCCCATTTTGAAGCGCCTCTGTGAAAAGACGCTGCATGAAAGTTAATCCAGAAATGATGAAGATTTGTAAATCTATCTTACTTGATGGATGCTGTTTGAAAACAATATCCAGTCTTGGCATGGCATGTAATCTATCTTACTTGATGGCATGGGCACTAACAGATCTTTTGCCATTTTGTTAGAAAAAGTTTCAAGTACAATGCCACAAAATATAATATAATTCCTTGATAAAAAGCTAGAAATTCAAATTAAATAACACACTTCTAATACAATAATAGCTAATTATATTAAGGAGAGAGGAGTTTGACCTTGCCATCGTCAGAGGCGAACTCGATCGCTGGCGGAGAAGGTAGGATCCTTCTGTACAGACCCGCTACGGCCATTTCTGATTTCTTCTTCTTTTCTCCTCCTCTTCCTCTTCCTCTTCCTCTTCCTCTTCCGTTTCCGTTTGATAGGATTAGGTGGTGTGCAGTTTGTGTGTAATCTCGCCTAATTTCACATTCTACACTGTTCATCTCATCTCGCTGCCAAACGTAGAAATTAAGCAGGGCTTTATTCACTAATCACTATTATAGGGTTTAATTAGTGCCGCCTTTTTTATGGAGTGGGACTGCGTTTTTTACTTCTTCTTCTTCTTTTTTCTTTTTTAAATTTATTAGATTTTATACGATATTAAATTTTACTATTTTTCAAATGTTTTGACTATTTCTTTTTTATTTGAGACATGAACAAACAATAATAAGTAAAAAATATTTGCATATTAAAAAGTATTATTTTTCAAAATCCGAAAAATAAAGATATTTCTAAAAATAATAAATTTTGCCAATTTGGTATAATTTGGTACAATTTGAAACTTGATTAATCATCCATCAAAAAAAATTTCATATATTAAATAAATTTGGTGAAATTGAGTTGATATATGCTGATGAACACGTCATGCATCTTTTTATTGTCAGCCTTTTTTAATTTGAATTTATTCTGGGCAAGTGGACCCTGCCTGCCCATTAGAATTCTGCAAGAAAAAAGGATGATGTGAAGTGGAAATGAGACACGACACGACACGACACCTAGATAACTGGAGTGGAGTCGAGTGGAAAAAGGAAAAATGATTCTAGGCAAGTAACTCTACTTTTTGGAACTACTGACGGCTTTGCCTCGCTGCTGCTGCTGCTCCTCCTCCTCCTCCTCCTTCTTGGACAACAGCACCAGATGTCTAGTGCCTTTATCAGTAATCCACCAGGAATGATCAGAGAGCAAGTATTTCTCCTGCCAGAAATACTATACTTACAGCACTCAGCTCTAAACAAGTTGTCTCGCATTCTGCAGATACCCTGATTCACAACTTATGTGTAAAAGTAGAGTTACCGCTGACTACGTAAGATTACAACCGCTTACCACTCAAATATATATACGTATATATGTATATATATTTATCCTAACCCAAACACTATTTGAGAGAAATTCCAAGAATCAGAGGAACTTGGCTTCCACAGGGCGTTCAGCCAACTTTCCAACTCAAACTTGGAAACAAGAAATGGTATGCCTTGAACTCCAACCCTCCACCCCTATTTATATAGTAGTAAGGTCGGTTTTGGGGTGTGGTGAAATGACCAAAATGTCTCTGACCCAATAAACTAATTACAGAGGTCCAAAATGATTAGTTTTGGGCCCAGAAAGGTCCGAAAAGGCTCAAAAAGATCCATCAAGGATGGTTATTGGGCCATGACATTTTGGACTTTGATTTGGACCAATGTGAAAGTACCAGGGCCCAAAAAGGCCTGAAATAAATGGTGCAAGACCCAGACTGAATAGTATCAGACCTAGGCTTTTGGGCTTCATTCTTTGAACTTTTATAATTATATTCTAAATATAATTAAGGTTAATAATAAGATTCTCTGATCCCGTTCCTATGCGATGTGACCCAATAGGATCTGTGTTATATTGGCAGTAGAGTTAAAACCTCTACAAATCATAGTTGGCACTTGGCAGTGCATTGTGACCCCCAATTACAAAGATGATGTTGTCCAGTACAATATCATGATCATGCAGTAAACTTATTAATTTACTTGTGTTAATTCTTTCGTCTCATAGCAACAGATCAGGTTCAGGGTAAGTATGTGTTATCCCTGCAAACCAAATCTTTTCTTGATCTTGAGTAGATTATTTTATATGATTAATCTCTATTAATCATACCGTATACGTATAATTCCACTTCTATCAAGGGGCCCAGTGTTGCTATCACTTGTATAATAATACGAGGGACGATAGTATTTTTGGTGAGTATCTCTTCCTCCGCACAAGTCATGCATACTGAAATGCTACCTTTATAACTCCCTTTTACGGATAGCGTTTGATAACACTTACAAATACACATTTCTCATGTAGGAAAGACCACACCTCATACTGTAGAACTTAACACGAATGAAACTGTTAATGACACAAACACATTACCATATATCGTTTCATTCTGGGTCAGTTAAATATCATGTTCTTAACATGTATCTATGTGATTAAATGACAACTATTTGTCTATGGTCAGTGAAACATAACCATCATTTAATCCACATACTAACCTTATAATGGTAAATTAGTATTCCTGCTAATTACCTTGGTTAGTGACTATTTAGAGTATTTATCATCTGTATTATGAAGTTTCACAATTTTAGTTCTTAACCTACTATGATTTATAAAAGCAATAAAACTCATGGAACAAAATGATATATATTAATCATCCAATTCATGAACAAAAATGATTGACTTCTAGATTACTACCCTAGCAAGTGTCGTGTCTCGATTATTTGTTCGAAAGAAAACATATGAAAGGGAAAGGGTGAGCAATAAAGGCTCAAAGGAGAAGAAGCGAGCAACAAAGGATCTAGTATTTATAGTAAATAAAGATTTCTCACAAATCACTCGAATTCTTGAAGTTGTTTGAGTATAGTAGAGAAAATCTTGTGTTCTTGAATGAGTATTGAAGTTTTAAGGTCTAACAACCATGGTAGCTCTCTTTTGAATTGAGAAAATGAAGTTTTACCGCTGGAGCACGTCCAAAAAACCTAGTATTTGCTTCTATATAAAGGGAGAGAAGCAAATCTATGTTTATAGACGTTATCATATCTAACGTCTGTCTTCCACGATCTATAGCGATCCATCCGTTCATATTTTGAACAAAATAAATACATAGAAGTTGTAGATCTCTGTCTTCTGGAAATTTCAAGTTTTGATTCACTCAAATCGAAGTTCATATAACCAAACGACAGTCAAAATACGAAAGGTGTGCAGGCTGCTCAAATTAAACCGTTATGACGGTTCGGAACTGTTGCAACGATCAGCCTCTGGAAATACTTGCACGATTATGTTAGTTATTAACACTTGACATATGAACTATTTACAATTACATGACGATGTATAAATACTTGCAATATTTAATATTAATATTTTCAGACGTCATCTAGCGCCATACGAAAAAAATTTGATAAAATATGTTATGTACAAACACTTCAGACATGAACTATTTACAATTGCATTACGAGGTATGAATATTTGCACGATGAGTTATGAATATTTGCTCGACGAGATATGAATACTTGCATGACAATGTATTTTCGACGAGGTATGAATACTTGCATGATGATTGACGATGTATGAATACTTGCATGACGGACAACTCGAAAGTATGTCATCATGGATCTCATTTGAAAGAGAAAATTATGTAGAAAATGTTAATGATTTTAGATTTTAAAATTTTCTCACAGATTGTTAGAAATATTGGTGAGATTGAACGGAAAAAAAAAATTCACATCTAAAAATGTGTAAAAGATGAATGTGTGATGTGTCTATTTTTTTTCGAAATACTTAGTATCTTAGATATGAATACTTGATATATTATATATTAATACTTGCGCGCATAGGTATCTATATTTACGCGTGTCAATTATAAAATCTATTAAATATTTGGTGGTCCCCCAAGTAATTAATGATACACAGTTAATGAGGAATTCCCACAGGTAGTTATTGATTGGAGGATGAATGAAAAAAATTGACTGAGGAATAATTAGTCGTTCTCATTTTTTTATTATTATTTATTTGAGTAATGAACAAAAAGTAATAAGTAAAAAATATTTGCATATGAAAAAGAATTAATTTTTAAAATCCGAAAAATAAAGATATTTGTAAAAAATGATGATGTGGAGTGGAGTGGAAAAAGGATTCTGGACAAGTGTCTTGTCTTGATTATTTGTTCGAAAGAAAACATATGGAAGAAAAAGAGAACAAATATGAACTAGTATAAATTTTGTGATTTTTTCTCACCTTCAAATCCTCTGTGTTGTAGAATACAGCACGGCTTTACTCAGTCGGTCTAGTGACCTTATTCTTCTCCACAATCAAATTCTAATCGGACGGTCCGGATTAAACTCAAATGGTGCATCGCGGAGACAAATAGAGATGGATTATCTTCTTCTCTTTGTTCGACTCGACAAAAGCACTAACCCTAGAACTAGAACTAGAACTAGAACTAGAACTAGAACTAGACCTAGACCTAGACCTAGACGCCGCACCTCTCCTCTCCTCTCCTCTAACAAACCCTAAACCCCAATTACGTAGAGGAGAGGTGATTCCAGCTTTAGCGCCATTTCTCTACTGCTTAATCCACCTTGAGGCTTCCTTCTTACAAAGCAGCAAAATCAAAATGAAGGCGGGAGATGGGAAGAAATGGAATTTTAAGACGAAGAGGCAACAGAGGCTGGGAGGGAACACGGGAGGTCTTTCTCTCGAGGCTTTTTCCAAATTAAAATCCATGCCTTCCGGCTTCAATCCATCACTAATCAGTAATAAGGATCTTTTCTTTTCCTTTTCCTTTTATGACCTTTAGTTAGTTAGATTTAGCTGACTTGTGCCAGTGCATACAATTGAATTGCTGGTAAGGTATTGATAATTTTGCATGCTAACTAAAAATGGTCAGCAAAAAAGATCTCGGTTAATTTATGTATTTATATTCTCTTTTTCTTTTCCCAATAATTGTCTCAAACCCTACTTATTAATTTGTTTATATGCTCCACCAGAATTAAGCTTTTCATAATCTCTTCATACTTTTCATAAAAGTGGATTATATTTGGTGGTACCAAACGACCGGTACCACAAACAAAAGAATACAGTTTTACAGTCCTCAAGCAACAACAAAACAAGCAATGGCTAATTATGCTTTTGTTTTCTGAATGGTAGAGAAGCAGAGAGAGTTCTATAAAAATGCAAAGCTTGTCAAAAAATATAAGATGTCAGTGAAACCACAAGACAATCAGAACTACCAGCTGAAGCCTCAAGCTTACGAGGTTAGTTGTGCTTCTAATCTACTTATTAAACTTTCATAATAGTTATATGGTATTAAAATGGTTTTTATGTGAAACTTAAATTGGGTAGTTTCATTGAAGTATTCCTCATTCATGTCAGGATGGAGAAAGTTCAGAAATTGTGCCAAAGCATAGGAAAAAGAGAAGGCAAACATTAGAAAGCTTGAAGGAGGAGAGTGAGAGGAAAAGACAAGAGAAGGAGAGGGAGAGGTTAGAGAGAGAAGCAATGATCAAGGCTAAGAAGGAAGCTATAGAAAAAGCTGAATCGAAGAGGAAGGTCTTGAAAGGTAATATGTTCAAGAAAACTAGGTCTGGACAGCCTGTCATGAAATATAGAATTCAGCATATATTGGATGGTTTGTTAGATACTGAAAAGAAGTAAGTTTCTTATAGCTTGAGATTTTGCTCTTGTTACATGATTTTGTTTTTGGTTGTTTGAGTTATGTAGTGATGATTTGGATTTTCTTGTTAAAATTGATATGTTTCAAAATCTTTCCTGCCTTGAGAGTGATGCACCTTGTCCTCTGGTTGGTACATTTTTCTTATTAATTTTCATTTTTCAACCAAAACTGGAAAGATAGGTGCTTTGTTGATTTTGACTTTAATAAATTGACTATTACATTATGTGATCTGCTGGCTGTTTTGCACTTATGTATTCGCAATACATGATGTTCAAAAAAATCTGCAACACATTTACATCTTTATATATCTTCATTCTATTTTATATGACATGTTGGGTTAATTATTGTTTATTTTGAAATTGTATTATCGGTTCAGATCATGAGAAACAGCAATTTTAAAATTTTCTTCTAGCATATTGGTAGATCTTTCAGTTTTCATTTCTTTTGGGGTCATCATTGTAAAATTTTTATTTACTTGGGTCATACTAACATCAAATTTTATCCAACCCAAACAAAGGGGCTTCATGAAAGAAAGTAAAGACCACTCATACTTTTCAATTTTCAATTTTATTAAATTCTGACAATCATTTGGTGAATTTCCGTATTTGTCAAATAAGTTTGTCCCAAGTGTAACTAATGAAATTATCGTGACTTCACCTTTGTCATAATGAGCCCCCTATATTATTATGATATTTATCTATTCAAACTTTCAAAGTCTTGTAGCTCAACACCACTTGCCAATTAATAACCATGAAATCTTCATTAAATTGACTTTTAGTGCTATTCAAAGGCAATTTTAATGATGTTATATGTCACATTCCTAGTTTCAACAAATTAACCAGCGAGTGGGTTTTTTATGATGAAAATTTGAACCAGAGTGCAATTGTTTAATAATTTCCCCTGTTGCTCTGACATTAGCCAACAAATACATAAACAGAAAAGAGGAAAAAAAAAAATTTGTTCCACAGAATCACTGGGAACCAATAAACCTACACCAAGAAGAAGAAGAGAAAGAGAAAAAAAAATTAAAAAATGAAACCACCAAAAATAAAACCCTTCTTTTTACAAATTTTAATTTAAAACAAGACCCCAATCCCATCCCCCCACAAACACCTATCATTGTAATATATCATCCACTGAATAAAACCAATTAGAAGCTGCCTTCTCCTGTACCTGTTATCATTTGTGGCCGTACCGCACCAATTCCCGTCATAGCCGGTTCACGTTCATCATCTGCCTCCAACTCTTGTGCTGGTGTCGTACCTTTCGACTTTGACTTGCCAGACCCACCACCAGAAGACACCTTGGTTTTCCGCCGCCTATTTTTCTTTGGAACAGCCGGCGCATCTTGATGTGGCGGATCGCCAAACGTGGCAGTAATACTGCGGTTCTTCCTATTTCGGCCAGACCCATCATTGGGTTCTTGAGAGGATGAGTCGTTATAATAACCTCCAGCACTAGAGGAGGCTGAGTGGCGACGATGTGTCTGACGGCTTGATGGTGACATGTCATGCTTTGGTGATGCAGTGTCGCCAGAGGAGGTGCGGCGTGGAGGCCGTGTTGGCTGTTTGTCTTGTATTAATTCCCTGCCTTGATAATCATTGGAAAAATGATGTCAGAAAAATCAAAATTATTTCATTTTTTGTCATTAAAAAAACCTACATGGACTCCAACAAAAAGATTATCATAAGCTCAAAATTATTCCAAGTAAAACATAGCCTTTTGGAGTAACTAATATGTCTTCGATGTTAAGTACCTCAATTAAAATTGGTTAATTAATTTGGGATGAGACGTTATCTAAACTAAAAATATTAACGGAACAATTCGTTTCTCCAGAATATTTCAAAATCCTTTTAGTATACCATTTGTATTACTATTAAGTATTAACAGACGTGCTTGCTGATTGACCAAAATACATTATAAATGTTTCCTGAATATTCCATTAAATATGTATATTAAAACCCATTTAAAAGTAGAGAGAAATTAGATATCAAATGAATACCAGAAGACGACCAGCTTGCAGAGCCAGTAACACGTGGACTCGGTTCACCGGCCTTTAAGTCGTTCATCTATCAAAAAGAAAAATGTTAAATCATTAGTACTTATATTGGAAATTTTACTTAGCTGCTTAAAAAGAAGAAAAACCACCATATAAATTGTTTATCGAGGCATTTAAAAGAATAGTTATGGTGGCTTGACAGCATGTTGAAAGAAGATGATAACTCTTTTTCTTTTTCTTTTTCTTTATATATAATAAAGGTAATTACCCAGCTGGGGTTATTATTGGTGGCCTGGCTGTCCCAACCGATGTGTGCCACGTGTTTCACATCGGTAGGATATCCAATCTGCATCTCTGCTTCTTTTGTTGAATCTGCCAAAATTAATTAATTTCAGGGCAAGTATTGTGTATCAGTTTATCAATCAGTAACTACAAAGCTCTTTTGATTCTAAACAAGAAAACAAATATCTATGTGATGAACAGATTTAAAAACAAATACATACCGAAAATTTGCGATATGTAGCGGAGGCCTTTGAGGAGGCCCTTCATTTTTGTCTCCATTTCTTCTATTTTGTTTTATTTTTTTTCCTTTCAAGCTAACTAATGCTGCTGACTCTTAAATTCTAAATACAAACTGCATTGAGAAAAACAAGGGAAAGAAGAAAGAAAGAAGATCAGTTTCAGTTTATCAATGCTTGAAACAAGATATGAATACAGATCCTGTGTTTTGAATTATCATATTAAGTTTTTGACTGTATAATCAGTACAATATATTTCCAGAAGCAAAGAACAAATCTAGCTTGGGACCCTTGGTTAAATTAATCTTTATGATTGTTCAATCCAACTATCCATGTAAATAAGTTTTATTTATTTATTAAAAAAAAGAAAAAAAAAAGAAAAAAAAGGAGGTTAAGCATTTGAGAGATGTGACATGTTCCATTTCTCTTCTACCTTCATCCACAAGCAATTGAAGACCAATGCAAGGAGATTTGACTCAAAAAGCTAATAAAAACTTCCTACAAGCAATCCAAACAGAAATTCAATTTATAGAACATATTGAGCAATGCCAATACACATGATTGATTTAATCAACTCAAATGATTTTAGAAAGCAATATAAAACTTTTTTCTCATCGATAAAATGCCGGCAAGTCATGGCAAAAATTTAAGAATTGTAACAACAAACTCATATATATTGAATCCAACCAATCAAATCAATTCAACCTATATGATTATGAATAAAAATATAGCAATACAATTTGAAAGGAAGCATTGGCATAGGAAATTCACTTACCTTCAAAACCAAAATTGTATGAATATCTTTTCTTGATTCTATCTCATCATCTTCTGACAAGAACAGAATAACCGTTGGAAGAACAACCCAATCCTTCAATAAGTCTAATTCTGGCTTTCCCTTGAAAAAATCCCTAACAGATTCAGTGAGAATGTTTATCCAATCATGCAATCAGAGATGAAAGGTCGCTGGATTTTTTTATTTATTTATTTTTTTTCTCTTTTTAGGCTTAGAAATGAGAGGGTCAGATAGAGGGGATATTTCTTGAGAGAAAATTTTGCTGGATTGGAGCAGAGAAAATTGGTAATTAGACAGAAACATAGGGGTCTTATTAACAATTTGCCGCGGATTTCGTTAATGGGTGGTTCCCCTTCTTCTTTTATTTTTATTTTTTTGTTTATTTTTTTTAACGGGTCATGGGCGTAAGTGGCGGGAACAAGCACTTATATACTGTTATTGATTTCTTTATTCAAACAAGGAGAAAAAAAATGCTACCAAAGGACCAATGGGCAATGAGTAAATGCAAATTGGTTCAAAGAAAAAAAAAAAGAGATAAATGTTTCATATCTCCAAGATAGGACATTTAGGACCCCTAAATAAGCTTAGTGTAGGTTGAAATTTTAACGTTATTCGTTGACTAGTTATTAATAGGTAATATGTTATTTGTTGGGTCAAATTTAGCCAACTAAGTGTTTTTAGTTTGCAAATTTTCAAGTTAAAGTGAACTGAATTAATCTGTAAACCGAACTAACTAATTATAAAATTTGTACATTTAAACCGATATAAACTCAACTTATATAAATGTAGTATTCTACGGAGCCGCTCAATCATGTGTTGTTTTCTATAATATTAGGCAAAACAAAATTACATGTGCTAATATTTTGATTTATTTGATTTTCAGTTATCCTAGTTGAACTAAATAATGAAATCAGAACAAACATCATATCTCACTTAAGCAAACTAAAAAAAGATAGTTGAGCACTTGAAACATCTTAATCAAAATTTTACTTAATTCATTTAACGATAAAAAGTTAACTAAATGAACAATTTTGGGAGTTTCCACCATACACCACTTCTTTTGAAAATTGTAACTTAGATTCAAATTACTATATTTATGTATGTCGATTATCATTTCAATAACATGAACGCAAGTTATATCTCTCCATAACTAGTAAACATCATCTAAAACTAATATCATGCATAACTTTTTAGGCTCCAAACACCTATCTATTTAGACAAAATCTCAGTCATTCATTAAATAAATCTCAGCAACTCATCAAAAATATATTTCTATCTCAGCTATTGATCACTGATTTGATCATTAATCTCAATCATTCATCTAATACTACTTGTATTTCATTTTGTACTAGCTTTTTTTTGTCTTTTTCTAGTTGTATTTTATCTTATACTGGTTGTCTTTCATGTTTAATTAGTTGTCTTTCATGTTATACTAGTTGTCTTTCATCTACTACTGGTTATATTTCATCTTCTTTCATTTATCTTTTATCTTGTACTTGTTGTCTTTTATTTTTTACTAGTTACTTTTTTATCTTATACTTGTTGTCTTTTCATTTTTAATAGTTGTTTTTCATTTTCTTCTAGTTGTCTTTCATATTAAACTGGTTATCTTTCATGTTCTTCTAGTATCTTTCATGTCTTATTGTTTGTATTTAATAAACTGCTGGTTGTATTTCATCTTCTTATGGTTATATTTTATCTTCTTTCAATTGTCTTTCATCTTGAATTGGTTGCCTTTCATTTTAATTTAGTTGTATTTCATTATCTTCTAGTTATCTTTCATATTGTAATGGTTCTCTTTCATGTTCTACTGATTGTCTTCCATTTTCTTCTAATTATATTTTTTTTCTTCCTCTGGTTGTATTTCATCTTCTTCTAGATGTCTTACATATTGTATTGGTTGTCTTTCAACTTATTATAGTTGTCATTCATATTCGAATAGTTATTTTTCATGTTCTACTAGTTGTTTTTAATCTTGTACTAGTTATCTTTTTTGTTCTACTTGTTGGTTTTCATGTCCTACTGATTGTCTTTCATCTATTACTAGTTGCATTTAAGTTTTATTTTATTTTCTTCTAGTTGTCTTTAATCTTATACTAATTGTTTTACATCTTCTTCTAGTTGTCTTTCATATTGTACTGGTTGTTTTTTATTTTCTTATGATTGTCTTTCACGTTCTACTAGTTGTCTTTCATCTACTACTGGTTGTCTTTCATCTTATACTGATTGTTGTTCATATAGTAGTTATTTTTTATTTTCTTTTAATTGTCTTTCATCTTGTACTAATTGTTTTTTTTTTATATTTTACTAGTTATCTTTCATATTTTACTAGTTGTTTTTTATTTTCTATTTGTTATTTTTCATGTTGTACATGTTGTCTTTCAACTTTTAGTAGTTGTATTTCATATTCTTCAAGTTGTTTTTCATTTTCTACTTGATGTCTTTTATGTTCTTCTAGTTATCTTTCATTTTGTATTGATTATCTTTCATATTGTACGAATTATCTTCCATCTTCTTCTAGTTATATTTTTTTTTCTCTAGTTATTTTTCATCTTCTTCTAGTTGTCTTTCATCTTGTACTGGGTGTCTTTTATCTTCTTCTAATTATCATTCATATTCTACTAGTTATTTTTCATGTTCTACTAGTAGTTTTTCATCTTGTACTGGTTGTCTGTTATATTCTAATAGTTGTATTTCATATTCTTTGAACTGTTTTTCATGTTCCAAATGTTGTCATCCATATCCCACTGATTGTTTTGCATGTTCTACTAGTTGTCTTTCATCTTCTACTGGTTATTTTTCATGTTCTACTAGTTGTTTATCACGTTCTAATAGTTGTATTTCATGGTCTACTTATTTTTTTCATGTCTTATTGATTGTTTTTTATCTACTACTGGTTGCATTTTATATTCTTCAAGTTATATTTCATTTTATTCTAGTTGTCTTTGATATTCTACTAGTTGTTTTACATCTTCTTTTCGTTGTCTTTAATTTTGTACTGGTTATTTTTTATCTTCTTCTTGTTGTGTTTCACGTTCTACTAATTGTTTTCATCTACTACTAGTTTTTTTTAATATTTTTCTAGTTATTTTTCATCTTGTACTGACTGTCTTTCACATTTTACCGGTTGTCTTTCATCTACATAATTGTATTGGGCTTCTTCGTTGCAAGCATATGAAATTTGTTTAGCATTAATTGTTGCATTGGAAAATGCTTGGCACTGTTTTAAATAAGAAAAAATAGAATATCTTGTTTGGTTATTTGTTAGCGGTGCTTGGTAGTTCATCTTTCCTACTTTATGTGTACTTAGTTATTGTCAACCTTCTTTATTTTTGTTTTCCGTGAATGGGCCAAGGATTATTTTTTTTTTTAAATGTGTAATCATCTTAACATATTTTTAGGGTCAAACAATATGGTTATTGTGTGCTCTCATTATTGATTAATACATAATTACGTAATTAATTCTTAAATTAACTACATTTAAAGAAAGTGGGTAAAACAGATTTTCAATTTCCACTATAACGCGTGAACACTTGACTAGTTTCTTCAAATGCGCAAAAATCTCTCCTCTATATTACGTGTGAATATCAATAAAAAAAATATTTTTATATTCTATTTAATTTTATAATATGTTCCCGTCGCAACGCACGGATGCGATACTAGTAATCTATTAATTTGTTTCGTGACTTTTAAGCTACTTACTGCTTCATAATTAGCAAACAAATAACAACATTCTCTTATATCTAACAAACACAAAAAAAAGATATATTACGTTAAAAATGGTTGTATTGGTATGATACACTGAAGAGATGTGATATAGAAAAGAAAAAAAAATATCATACCAAAAAAGAATGGAGGAACATTTTTTTTCATCGGAGTTTATTGTTCTTAACATGTCACTTGTCAACAATGCATGTTAAGCACAAATTTGAATATAAATTTGTGCAAGATAAATAATTTTATAGTAAAATATAGGAGCACATAAATCACTCTAATTAGTGAGGAACCGGGTGAAAATACTCTTAACCGACTGATAGTATCCTTAAAGGAAAAATCTGCAACAGCTTGGGGATATTTTTTTTCTGTTATTCTTTGGGCTGGGAAACATTTCCAATTATCCCAATAGACCTCTCTGAAAAACCCATGCCACTTGATTCGGACCGGACTAGATCAAAGGTCATGATTGGTGACACCAACTACAAATTCGAACGAGCACTTTGTTAGTTTGTTTATCAACGTGAAATTTTGATCAAATTAAATGCAAGATCTATCTATGCAATCATATATGTTTGTTTATTAACAAATGTTGGAGCCAGAGCCAGATACAACAAATTTGCTTCAGAGAGCTTCTTCGGGTTTGTTTTTGTTGTGAGAAGGTGTTTCCAGCTGCCAATTTTATTTAATATATAGTCCAGAACTCCAGATAATTTAAACCAGGTATTCCTTAGTTTAAGGTTGTTAAAGTTCATAACTTTATGTACATTATCTAATTTATAATTAAACAATGTTGAACTGGCATATATTAACTAATCATATATAAATAATTAATATTAAATTGCAACAATGAAAATGAAACAACTATATGGAATTGGTAGCTGGATAGGGATTTAGCAACAAGTTGAGCCATGGTAATTGATAAATAAACTAGTATGGAGTATGGAGTATGGACTACTAATATTATCTATACATTGGAATTTGATTTCTTGGAAAACTCATCATCATCATGCCATATTGCCATCCCTTTTATGGGAATATATGGGATGGATGGCACTGCAAATCAAATATCTTCCTTGGCATAAAATCTCAACAAGGGAGTAATAATTCATTAGATAACATAAAATCTCAACAAATTAATAATTCATTAGATCGCCACCTAGCTTGCTTGACCAGTACAACATTCAACTTCAAATTTTCAAACAACAAAATTCATGAACAAGATTATTCCAAATCCGAAGAGCAAACAAAACCATAGCATGCATGCATGACATGACATGCAACACAGAGATGCCCGGTTTTATTACACCATAAAACACAGTCGAAATCATTATAAAGAAAGCAACACATACACTGTACATATAAGATCACCTCCATTCTGATATATTTGAAGCATCTTCATGTAAATACAACATGAAATTATATGCAAGAAGAATGAAAGAATTGAACTTACACAGCGAAAAATATCAGAAAAAAAAAAAGAAACATAAAATATGTAACTCCCTCTATGCTCTTCATTTATGCCCTCCTTGTCAAATTTAGACTTATGCATGTTATTATGATACTTTGACCTGCACCAGAGTTCAAGTTACATCAAAACATGGGATAATCTGCAAACTCGTGTCTGTGCACTAGAAGAAAAGTTTCTGTATCGATACAGAAACTTTATGTAGTACGAAAGAATTGCCATTTGACGGAGTCGATAACTATAATGGCAAACAAATTACAAGACAGCATTTGCCCCACATATCATGCAAAGCAGCTGACAATTTGGACATTTCATCAAAGAGATAAATATTTTTACTTTAAAAGTAAGACCCACAAAATAGGAATAGTAAAACATACTTTGCTGAGATATTTCTTATGTATTTTCAATGCCTCCTTACAAGCCTGCTTTGCATCCAAATTTCCTGTGATGTCATTCAAAATCTGCCAAATGAAGAGTTAAAGAGTGCTTTAGACAAATTCTGTTAATAATTAAAAGGTGCAACATCCAAGGAGTCAATCATTAAACGAGCTAGGTTTGTATTAAGGTGTTGTAACTTGTAAGTAAATACACAGTTGAGCAACAGAAACGAGTAGAACTAGGGTGTTCTTAAGTACACCAAGTTCTCTTGTGAACTCAATTCTAAAGTCTATCGGGTGGGCTTTAAAAGATGAATCCAAACTTGTTGAAACTCATCTACTTTACAAGTGATGTGTCTATATGCAAAAAAATTTAACTTTCGAATTAATTTTGTATAGAGTCAAGTGGTCAAAAAACGTTCAATAAATGAATACATTAAAATTAATTTATAAATCTTCTAATTTTGACCACTTGACTTTATACTAAATTAATTCGAAATTTTAAAATTTTCGCATGTAGACGCATCGCTCGTAAGGTATATGAATTTCAATAGTTCGGATTCGTCATTTGAAACCAATTCGATAGGTTTTATGAGTTCACAAAGGAACTTGGTGAACTTAAGAACACCCTAGTTCTACTCCAACAGAAACATCATTTTCAGAATTTGTACAACCAAAATAAGAGTTGGGTCGGTTGATATGTTAGGCATATGTTGTGTTGTTGTGTAGTTTGTTGATGCATTTGATGTGGATGATGTTGTAGATGTGCAATAATGGATGCAATTTTATGATTGTGATTGGGTTTCATTTCTAGCCTACTCCAACTTGTTTGGGACTAAAAGCTTGGTTGTTGTTGTTGTTAAATGAAATTATACTTGGCAGCCACTGTCATAATTTAAAAAAAAAAAAACAGAGAGAGAGAGAGACCTTGACAACATCATCAAGACCCTTGGCGTCCTTCATGAGGTATCTGTTCCTGGATTCTAGAACACTAGCAACCAGAAAGATGGAGAGAGGGGGGTGGTTGACCCTGCCACCCTGGCCCGCTTGCAGGTACCTCTTCTCAAACCTCCCATATTTCTTCAACGTGTTTCCATCGGTTGGCCCTGCATCCACGCCATTGATGTTACCTGAAGACCCATTTGACGCCTCATAAATTGCAAACAGGTTTGGGTTGTACTCCATGCTCCACATCAGCTGAACACAAGGAAATGTATTATAAGTAATAGAATGACCAAGGAGAAGTGATTTCAATACAAAAAGTGGCAATACCCAACAAGTGCCCAAACTAAAACTCTGTGTGTGTGTGTGTGGAGATGGGGCAGTAGCACAGTTGGCTAGGAGAAAAAGTCTTAGAATTGTGGTTACTCAAAGGTCAAGAGTTTGAGCCCCACTCACGACTTCTCAGCTTCTGCGAAGCTTTTCAATAAAAAAAAAACTATGTGTGTGTGTGTGAGAAAGAGAGAGAGCGAGAGAGACCTCCCAGAGGTAGAGAGTGTCAACAAAGGAGAATTCTCTACGAAAAAGAACCATTAGCATGCGAAAGGCAAACAGATATTCTCCACCATCTAGATTTTCTGCATTTAATAATAATAATATATCAGACATTCATTTCCTGAGCATATTTAGAGGTTTCCCTTCCCAAAATATGAATTAAATGACAGGTCAGGCTACTAATAACAAAAAATGCCTCTGAAATTTTGAAAAATAAAACATATATGCACCGATATATATTTTGCTAGCATCACCGGTACCACATTTTAAAGTGTATCAAATTAGTAATTTCACTAATTTCTAGTAAAGCAATACCTAATTACTAATTAAGGGATTATAAAGTGTTAAAGCAACAAGTATCTGGGGTGGGACTAAAAAGATTTTAAATAAGTTTAGGAATAAAATAAAAAAGAAAAAGTGGTACCAATGTGTTCATGAAGCTTGGGATCAACTGCTTTAATTATATTGGAGAGGATCATCAGTTCAGACCGAACACCTATTGATGTTGCAGTTGTTTTAAAATTTCCTCGCTTCAATTTTGCGAGAGAAGACAAATAAAATATTGTGAGTTCAAACAAATTAACAAGAAAAAAAAAGTTATTTAGACTGTATAGACAGAAGTTAATGACTATTAAGTAAAAATACCCTTGATATAAGATAATATACCCAAGCACGCCCGCCCACCCACCCACACATAATGCTGTTCTAGGGGTGACAATAACAGGACTCTAATTACACTTACTATAAATCCAAGCCGAATGTCGAATAGCATAAAAAATTACAAAAAAAAGACGGAACTAACAATTTTGAAGTTTTTATTTAGTTAGTTCTTAGTACCTTCAAAGAAGGAATAGGAGAATACATATTGCTTTAGTTAAAACAAAATTGAGGCTTCAAAGCATAAATAGGGGGGAATGTACCAGTCTACGCATAAGTCGTTCAAAACACCAGAAAGCATCAGCTTCATTCTCAAGGAGAATTGATATTGGGGAACAAAGATCACTCATTCCTACCTCACACAATAGGAAAGAGAAATAAAATTCACTAGAACATTTAGTCAGAGAAAGCAAAAATGATTCCATAGAAAAAAAAAAGAGCACCACTTTATAACAATGTTAGAAAGAGAAAGGCCCTACTTCAATAGAATATCTAAAATTAAGTACCACTGGAATTCTGACACTAAATGATCTGCAAATTATTTTAGGCAAACAATAATACTAGAATTAATTTCCTGCATTCTAGTTAATTAGCAAAAGCAGCAGGAACAATGGGGACATTTCTTCAATAGTTGTTGTTAGCCTTAGCGATTCCTGGTCAGAAAATCTGACATGGAGACAACAAGGGCTATATATGGTGGAAAAAAAAAATTGAAGGAGGGCTATGTGGATTCAAATTCGATTAGAAGACCACTATTTTTGTAGAGTTCCATCTTATATTAAATTTATCAATAAAGTAGGACCTTGTTTTAATAAAAGAAAACGGAGACTACAAGTTCTGTATAGGGCTTTTTCTGTATTGTTTCTTTTTTTGAATTTTCAATAATAACCTGAGCGTTGAAAAAATAAATAAATGAAGAAAACTAAAATTTAACAGAAACTATGGTCATTATCAACAAATTTAACAGTCTTTCTTTGCATTTCTCAAAGAATAGAAATATGAACAGAATGGCACCTTGACAGTAGCCAATATCTCTGTCGATCCAGGAATAAATGGCTAGTAAATCCCACAGTCTAGATCGATTCAATGGTTCCTCATAATAAACAAGCGATCGATCTGTACGAACCACATCAAGGCCTAGCAGTAACAAAAACAGAGAAGATGCATTCCACAACTCATCAGTAAACAAACTATTTCCTCTTTTTGTAGGAGAAAAAGATAAATGGTTATACATCCATTAAGACATGAATATGAATATCAGGCTTACTTGGCAAAAATCTTCAAGAGAAAGTTGTATTAAGGCTAATATTGGACTCTAGGCCTAGTTGTCACCATTTACACACCCAAAAAAGAATCCACAAGAATTTTCTAGCTAGATTTAGTACATTGGTAGAATAGTTCAAGCGCCCAGTTGGCATTATGTTTCTCTGAACACAAACTATACTAAAGAACATAAAATCAATTTTTATTCAAATATCACATATTATACCACAATATGGTTATCCACTCATGGAGTAGACCCGCTCAAAACAGCTAGGACGGATAGATAGGTTAGGCCATTTCTGTGCAAGTGTTTGGAAGATAAGGGTTTTTTTGTGTCAGGTCTGCCCTGATTTGTTCTTTAACAAGGAGCTCCCAACCCGGTAAAATTTCAACCTGACCCAGCAAATAGCAACCCCTATTTTAACTCAACATACCTACCAATTTGGTGAAGGGAAAGTTTCCACTGAACAACCACCTCATTGACCGGTTCACTCTTTATAAGTGGCTCCTCTTTTTCTGTTTGTGTGGGGCCCTTAGCATCAGCTACAGAGACCTCGGCATTACCATTTACATCTTCAGGCTGCTCTGTCTCAGGTACTTTTTCGGGACTGTTGTTAGATCTGAAAGTTTCTACAGGCCGACCATCTTCTTGGATCAGAGGCATTGTTATCACAGCTCCACTACCAAGTGATGGTTCCATCTCCTTGCATTTCGACTTTAGCCTCTCATATTCTAATCTGTAAATGTCCATAAAATTCTATGAATTTAGATTTTATGTGTCAGGTCCCATTTCTACCAACAATATCGTAGACCTTGTAACAACTTCCTAGCCAAAAGTAGGCTAATGCATGCTTCTACTGGTCATGAGGGACATAATACCAATTTCAAACTTTTCCAGATCTATTTAACAATACCTGATGTAAAACTATTTTGGCGTCTGCCTATCTCAATTAAACAATTAACAATAGGTAAGAAAGATAATTGCTACTTGGTAGACATCGAACTTGAAAGCACAATGTAATGAGAGATAACTTACCTTCTGGATTGCCTGAGTTCGTCTCTTTGGTCAAAGGTGGTATTGGGGTCATAGCAGCTGAGCAAGAATTCCCATACTGCTCCTTTAATTGTCGGGTGTACACCCTATCATTATCATTGTTCGGGGAAAAAAATCAGTACCAAATGAATGGCAATCTCAGTAGATAAGCATAAACTGGTGCATCTTTACCAGAACAGTTCAGTAAGGGTATCCTCCAAATGCTTCTTTTAGTGTGTTTAGCTCACTTGGTGCGTATAACTTTTCAATAAATTACATAAATTTCCTCATTTCTATATTAAACTAATATCTTTGAAAAAATCATAACACGAGATATACCCCACGCTGTATCCGTTGAAGCACAGCGGCTATATCTAAGTGACCATCCGGTGAGAATGAAGCATGCCATCTTCTCGCACTTAGTGTTTTCCCAGGCTTCAACATTAAAAAAAAAAAATTGTAACATTGATTAAAGCAGTGCACAATAATTGGTCCAAATCCAATCACACAAATATAATCCAGAAATTTTGTAACTAGGATTAATTCATAATGAACTGTTTGTTGTTATGATAGTAGATAAATTAGTTTGCCTATTTGAACTAGTGCACATTCCTGGTATATATTTAATTAAGTTTAGGTCAGCGTTAGTTGTGATATATACATAAACTCAAAAGTTGAGATCTTTGAACTGAAACATAGATGACAGAATTTAGTTACAGTTCCGTCTGAAAAGTGGGAAATAAAAAAGAAAGAAATTAAGAAAGAGACCATGGGCTTGAATCGGGTGGGTGGAGCATCCTCCTTGCATTCAGGCCTGATTGGATAGACCGAATCGGGATCTACCAATGCCTCAGGATCCGCGTAGCAGCAATACATCTTTGATTCAATCAACGACAAGCACGAGCTCCATCTCCTTCTCCTCCTCCTTCTCCTTCTCCTTCTCCCAAACGAAATTGATGAATAAGTAGCCAAAATCTATCTGAAATTCGCGACCGAAGAATGTTTTGAAGTAGGAGACTGGGTATTTGGTCAACCAACAGTGATTGATTGTGACCTAGTTAGTACAAGCAAGCAAATTTCAATTGAATGCTTGCTGCATGGATATCTCTCCCTCTCCGATGAGGAAAAATTGAATCAGGGAATAGAATTACAAGAGAAACGACAGACGGAGGAGAAATAACGGCTACTTTCGCCCGCGACTGGTGGGGCGGGGGAGGTGGGACCCACCAATCAAGCGGAGAAGAAGAAGAAAAGAAAAAAAACAATGGATCGGTGCGAGACAGACAGAGATATATCAACGCAAAAGTCCTGTCTATCATAACAAATTGTATTTCGTGAAGCGGGTCATTATAAATTATATTACCTATCCGCTGTTCGGATGGATACACGAAGGAAGATATGGAGAAACCGGGGATCCTATATCATAATTTAGCATCTATACGTTCTACAGGTGTAAACGGATCAGATATTATCCCATCTCAATCCCAAAAATTACTTCAATTCAATTCTCATCAAAACAAAAATAAAAAAAATTACAAAAATAAAAAAAATTACTTCAATTATCCGATCTGTATTTATATCCAAAACTATCTGTATTCATATCCATATTTAGAAAATTATAGTACCTGTTCCACAACGCAGATTAAGACTCTTTAGCCTTCCTTAAGACCTTAAGTCAGCCGAACAGTCATTCCTTTAACGGACTTAAGACCACCTCCTTAAAAACAAAACTTAAGCGCAGCTCCTCACTTCCTTAGCTTCATGACCTCCTTAGTGCTTCCTTAGAGCCTAAAAGTGCATTTTGATTTTACTGATTTAACCCCAACTAAGGAGCTCCTTAGCATCTTTCTATTTTTGAATAGTTTCCATTTCGTTTCTTGTCCTTCCTGTCTTGTACTCTTTCCAAGACGTGCAAAATAAGAATTCACCTTCTACCTTGCCTCTCTCGTGAGCTCGCCGACGACGGACTAACCGATTCGATGTCATAAGAGGTTTCACACCGAAACGCTCTATCGATCGAGATATGCCTTATGGGTTTCTGTTGCCTCGTTTTGTTTAAAATTCCCTCTTATTGCATCGGAGGTGGTGGGGAAAGTCTCTCTTAAGGTTTTCCGCTGACAATGAACTCATTAAAACTCTCTTTTACTAGATTTTTGTTCTCTTCTTTGATTTATTTTTTCCAAATCAGATGTTTTGGTCGAAGTTTATTTGTCATGATCAGAGTTAGCGGTCTTGTAGGCTGTTCTGAATTGAAACAAAATTTGAATTTCAAGTAGCTTTATTTCAAATTTGGAATGAAGTTCTGGATGATGTAGAATTTGTGCAATTTGAGATGAAAACGTCTGTTAGACCAAATTCTAGAGAAAACAAAAGAACAATCAGTATTTATTTGTGCTTATAGGATAATTTTGTCAATTTATACCAATTTGTGTATTCTCAACATAATTCTTATTCTATAATATTTTTCTTTGCAGGATCCAAAGGGTTTACAGATGCGGCATCATTCTTGCCTTCTGTACCAGTGAATTATTAGTCCTATTTAATCAATCTGAATTTTGACTCATTTCATTAATCATATTTATTTTTTGCATCAGACAGTGCATAAAAAAGACTAGCGTGAAGGCCCACAACTATTCAAACTTGCTGCGTTGGTGGTGTTTAGAATTTTCAGATAATTTACTATTACACCCCGCGGTCACGGGTCAAGACAATTTCTCGTCATAAGTATACAACACCGTGTATATTTACAAGGCAATTCAATTTACATTCAAAAATTCACAACCAAATAAAATAAAACTGAGTTCATAATTATAAATCCTGAGTATACGGTCTGGTCAGAGTTTAATACATCAAAAGTATCTCATCCGGATACTAACTACAAGGCCTACCCTAAAGCTATACAACAAAATATATATCTCGGGTCATATAAGGCATACTACCAAAGGCCTACTACTCGCGTGCCTCCCCGGAATCAGTCGCACCAAAACGGTGGCTGCTGATTTTAATGTTTTGTTAAGCCACCGTTGGATCAACAATTTTCAAAGTAGCTTAATAAATAGTAAAAAAATTCAGAAAAATATAAAATTTGGTTTCCAAGCATATATTAATATGGAGAACAAGATAAACGGTTCAGATTGACTTTTTGATATATATTTCGGCCCATATGCATACGAATGCATATTAGTCTCTCTCTCTCTCTCTATATATATATATATATATAGAGAGAGAGAGGAGGGATCAAGTTACAACATTTTTTGAGTTACAACAAGTTACAACAAGCATTTTCTATATTTTTAAAGTCCAAATCATCGATCCAAACCATTAGGTGTGATCTCCACAATAAAATGTGCTTGGAGACCAAATTTTACATTTTTTGGAATTTTTTTACTATTTATTAATATGGGTATAAAATTCAATGGTCTGAATTTGACTAGTTTTTGTACCCATCTTAATAAATAGTAAACAAATTCCAAAAAATGTAAAATTTGATCTCCAAGCACATTTTATTGTAGAGATCACATCTAACGGTTTGGATCGACGATTTGGACTTTAAAAATATAGAAAATGCTTGTTGTAACTTGTTGTAACTCAAAAAATGTTGTAACTTGATCCCTCCTCATATATATATATATATATAGAGAGAGAGTAGAACTAGGGTGCTCTTAAGCTCACCAAAGTGTTTGGTGAGCTTAACTCCAAAACATATCAAATAGGATTCAAAATACGAATTCGAACCGTTGGAACCCGCCTACCTTACGAGTGATGCGTCTACATGTGAAAATTTTAAACATTCGAATTAATTTAGTATAAAGTCAATTGGTCAAAATTATAAGGTTAATAAATTAATTTTAGTGCATTCATTTTTTGAACGTTTTTTGACCGCTTGACTTTATACTAAATTAATTCGAATGTTTAAAATTTTCACATGTAGACGCATCACTCGTAAGGTAGGCGGGTTCCAACGGTTCGAATTCGTATTTTGAATTCGATTTGATATATTTTGGAGTTAATCTCACCAAACACTTTGATGAGCTTAAGAGCACCCTAGTTCTACTCTCTCTCTATATATATAGGAATATGCTAGCATACTATACGTAGCATAGAGGGCCTCCGTGTAACGGCTCAATATTCGACTTTTCAAAATCCTAATGGTCAATCCAAACCATTCATCTTGTTCTACATATTAATATGTATTTGGAGACCAAATTTTACATTTTTTGAAATTTTTTTACTATTTTTTAGATTTATTGAAAATCGCTGTTTTCAGCAAATCTGGACCATAAAAAACAGCTATTTTCAATATATCTAAAAAAATAGTAAAAAAATTCTAAAAAATATAAAATTTGGTCTCCAAACACATTAATATGGAGAACAAGATGAACGGTTCGGATATATATATATATATAGGAACATGCTAGCATGCTACGCGTAGCATAGATGGCCTCCGTGCAACGGCTCAATATTCGACTTTTCAAAATCCTAACAGTTAATCCGAACTGTTCATCTTTTCTCCATATTAATATGTGTTTGTAGATCAAATTTTATATTTTTTAGAATTGTTTTACTATTTTTTTAGATTTATTGAAAAATCGCTTTTTTTTATGGTCTAGATATGCTGAAAACAATGATTTTCAATAAATCTAAAAAAATAGTAAAAAAATTCTAAAAAATGTAAAATTTGGTCTCCAAACACATATTAATATGGAGAACAAGATGAACGGTTTGGATCGACCGTTAGAATTTTAAAAAGTCAAATATTGAGCCGTTGCACGGAGGCCCTCTATGCTACACATAACATATTAGCATATTCCTATATATATATATATATATATATATATATATATATATATATTATGAATATTATAACATTATGACATGATTAGTGATTAATATTTTGATAATATGATATATATTTTGTAATCAACAAATTTATTATGAACATATTATATTTAATATTTGTATCCGTCCGATATCTGATCTGTATCCATAGCGTTTAATATCCGATCCGTATCTGTATTTGTATATGAAAAATCATAATGGATAAGAATACGATTTCACCACTATCCGATCTGTATCCTACCGTATCCGTCTTGGGTGTTAACAATTTATTTTAGTTTACTTCAATATCTCAATTTACGAAATTGATATTTTTCTGGGTTTCATCTGAAATGAATTAAAATAAGTTGGAAATAATTTAAAATATTTGTACAAGGCAAAGTTTTTTTTTTTAATAAAAATACTAAGTCATGAACATGAGTTCATGTTCGCATTATTTATAGACGGCTTAATATCTATTAAAAAGAAAGAAAAAAACAGTCAAAGCTTAATAAAAAAAGTTCTTCAACATGAAAATAGTCGTCGTTATGAACATGAGTTCATGCTCGCATTATTTATAGACGGCTTAATATCTATTAAGAAAAAAAAAAAACAGTCAAAGCTTAATAAAAAAAGTTCTTCAACATGAAAATAGTCGTCGTTAGATAATATTAAACCATTTGAAATAAGGATTGGAGATTTTTCTTTGTCTATTAGAATATAAAAAGGTATATGCCTTTATAAAGTATATATTGTTCAGCACACATCTTTTATGCTCTCAACTAATTTGAAATTTTTTTAGTTAACACTCTGAAAAAAATCAAAATTAAACAAACACCACTCAATCTGTCAAATTTGAATTTTTACAACCCACACATATCTAATCCACGCATCAAATTTTTTCATGCGCAGACTGGGTATGCACACCAAATTATTTTTTTTATTAATTTTTATTATTTGATGTTCACCCTCAGTATGCGCGTCAAATAATTTTTTTTTTACTTTTGTTCTAAATTGTTTGAAATCATGGACTAATTTTTTTTTATTCTGCGTATAATTTGTAGTATAAAACTTTGATCGAATTGTATGTATAATTTGTAGCAATTTGTGCACCAACTTAGCACAAAACGTTGCTTAGATTGTGCGTATAACTTGTTGTAGTAATTTTTAGTTCAAATTTAGTCCAAAATCTTATTTGTTAAATAAGTACATTTTATTTTCTATAATTTTACCGTCAAATTTTATGTGTACATATAATTCTAAATACTACGGAACGAAATAAAATAGAACCGAAAAAAAAATTAGGTCAAAAATTTCAAACAATTTAGAATATAACTAAAAAAGAAAAGAAAAATGGATGCGCACTAAAAAGATTAAAAAAATAATAATAATTTTAGTATGCATACTTAGTCCGCGCATCAAATTCTATGCGGAGAATTTCATACCTTTTGTACGATCATCATAAAACGAGTCGATGAGAGTAAGGTGGCCATTCATAGTGCAGCATGCATATAGTAAACCAAAGTTTTTTTTTTTTTTCAATATCTAGACAAAAATAATCTTAAAAGAAGTAACAGTCTGACATATTACTAGAATTAAAAATATAATTTGCTTCTGCACACAACCAAACCAAACTCCGCCCTCGTGATTAAAATTCTACTCACCACAATTAATATTTTAATTTTAAGTCACTTCTATTAAAAATTTTAAGTTCTGCTCCTAGCTATCATGAGATGCAAGCAAACCAACTTTATGCATGTAACGGACGTGTGCTATGCTGAAGAGCTTTACTCATAACGGAATAAACGAGAGGTGTTGTATGGAGCTGTGGGTTATCAGCCTGCAATGTCGGTGTGTTGCACCAAAAATGTATAGTACAAAATTTCAGTACAGCAAGCTGTATTTTTTAATTTTAAATACACTTTCAGTTCATATTACAAGTGTACAATCCTACCACATAGTATATTATCGGGTATCGATCCTCAGAGAGTAAGTTTAGATACTAGATTTAGACTTTTTTAATTTATTTCAGAAAATAATGAAAATAAAAAATAAAATAAGTGCAATAAAATATAATATGGGGGTTTGTTTAAGTAGTCCTAAGTTGGATTCAATATCCGAGAATAAGAAATTGTAAACAATAGATGTAAATAAAATAAATAAAGTAAAGATTGATTTGCTTTCAAGTTAAGGAGATCTAGGGGTATTCGGTCTACAATTCCTTGTTAATTCTATCTATTTGGTATTTGTTTAAATTCATGTATGATTTGATGAGGTTTCTAACCTAATATGTCATTAAGGGTCACTTTCGTAAATTAATAACGTGTCTAAGCAATTTGGACTTCACAATTACGTCATTCATCCTAGCTACCTAGACCATAAGCACTTGTTAGTCTCTCATCTCCTCAAATATTGGTACTTCACAATTACGTCCTTCATACCAATATCCGATTCAATTTGAGATGTCCTAATAAGGATTTGACTTCACAGTTATGTCATTCACTAAGTTTCTAACCCTAATTTCTGTAGTTCCAGTTTGATTTTACAGTTGGTTAGACCTTAATCAAAATCTAAGGTATTTGTGTTCATAATTGGTACTCTTCTCTCGTCCTAACTACTTTGGTTCTTTCGAATCCAAAGTGAAACTATATCGATTTTAAGTACTAATTATGTAATTAACACAAATTATAAATCTCACAAATTAGCATCAAATTACATAAAACAATTATAATAAAAACAAATAACCGAATAAGATACAATTAAATAAGTTCATGCATTGACCTAAACCCCTAGAAAGATATCTACTCTCTCTTGGAGAGATCTATTACAAAATTTGGCAAAAATAAGAAGCAATGAAATAAAGAAATAGTTACACCCTTTATTGAATCAAAAAACTCAATCTTGCCAAAATCTTGCTTGGACCTTCTTCTCCTTCCTTGAAAAGCTTCTGGAACTCCTAGAATGGCTGCAGATTTATCGCTATATTTTATGGAAATTGGCATGCACCAAGGAGTGAGAGAGAGAGAGTTGTAAGATGAGAGATGTCTTGAATGAAAAATGAACCCCCCTTATATAGCAAATAACTATGCCCAATTTAGAGGCTAGAAGGTGGAGTTAGTGGGTGCTATATTTGCCTTATTTTCCTGGACTGATATGTCTAAATTTAGCTGTCAAAAAGCGTCATTGGCTCACTAAAATTAGAAACCGTGTTGAAAACGTGTAATTCTGACTTTCTGCTGGTCCAATGCGTCTGCACTGGTGGTGAGTGCGGGTGGCTGACCCACACTGATGAATTTTCTGAACTGTTCTGAAGTTCTTGAAAGGCTTAAGTACTGAGTGCGGATAGATGATCCGCACTGGAGGTGAGTGCGTCCGCACTAGGGTCGGACTTTTTTCTGTTGTGAAGTGCTAAGATGCTGAAAATTCGTCTAAGTGCTGAGTGCGTCCGCACTGGACCCCAAACTTCTTCTTTTTTATTTTCTCAGGTTGTAGATCTTCTTGCTAGCTTTCCGAAAAGTGGTCATACGCTCAATACAAGATATTTTACGTTATTTTATGATGAAAACTAGATCGAATATGTATATAATTTATGCTTATCACGGTGCAACGTAATAAGGGAGATGGTGGAGAAAATACACGAGAATCAGGTTTCAAAAAGTGTCATTTAATATAATTTTGTTATTTATCATCAATAAAACATGACAAGCTTTATTTTTGTAAAACCATTTTACAAGATGAGAACACTCAATGGAACAAAATAGGTATATTTAAACGTTTTATTTTGAAATTATATTAATACGTCTATAGATCTTAAAATTAAAAGAATTATGAAAAAAGGTATATGCTTGCCTTTAATAAAGCAGCACACCTTTTGTACGAATCGATGAGCAGCATGCATTAGAAATTTAGAATGAAACTGATACTTTACATTTTGCACATAGGTTTGTCTTATGAATTTATATTTTTATTTCTAAAATTCTATCATTCCATCAAAACTGTTCATATGATATGTATATCAAATGTACTTGACAACTAAATTTTGCATTTTTTTTTAAATTATTTTACTATTTTTTTAGATAGGTTGAAAGCAATGATCTTTTATATATTTAAAAAATAGTAAAAAAAAAATTACATTTGATTAGTCATATAAAGATCATATTGAACAGTTCAAATTAATTATTTAAACTTTAAAAATATAAATATGACTTCAAGCATAAACCAAAACTTTTTTTTTTAATATCTATATAAGAGATTATCTTCTTTTTTTAAGTAGATATGTAGGATCACCCCTCAAATTCCATTAAAAATACACCAATGCTGTAAAAGTTACATAAAAGTTTATTTAATTACTACAAGCAGGATTCTAAATAGCTACTATAGCTTTTCTGAACCATAAATGCTACGCTATGAGATAAAAGTACGCTAACTCAGCTACGACCGCTATAGCTGTAATAGCTGACCGCTATTACCACTAAATGCGATGTGCTATTGCTACCGCTATGCTACATGGGCTTTCTTTTTTTTACAATTTATATGGACTTCTGTTCTTTTATTCCTATTTTTAATTCTACATGGTCTTCTACGATAAGTATGTTAAACCAAACTATATGCTTCTGTTTTTATTTGTGCATGATTTATTCTCTCATTCTATGTTGAGAAATATTCAAATATTAATTATTCATTTTGATTGCTCTTCGTATAGTATTCATTTGTAAAAGTATTATCATTTGTTTCAATTGAAAGCTAATTTTGATTATTAGTATTATTATAATATATAAGATATTTAAATATGTATACTGACTTCATTTACCTTATAAAATTAATTATTCTTTGTCTATTATAATATGTAATACTATTAAATAATATTACTTTTTAGATTCTTTTTTTCCTTCTTATTTGCATAATTGATAAAAAGTATAGACTTAGATTAGTTGTGATTTAGTTGTTACCTCAATCTCCTATTGATTATGTTGATAATTAGTAGAAATATAGAATATAAAATTTGAAAAGGAAAAAACGTTATGTATGATAGCTTCCGCTATAGCTACGCTATTCGCAATAGCTTCTTTTTTTTCTCCCCGCTATGTCACTATAATCGCTATTTAGAACCTTGACTACAAGTGATAATTTTAAAAGAAGTAGAAGTTTGAAGAGACTCAACTAATGTGATTTTTATAAACATTTCGATTGGAATGCTTACATCGATTTAAGTACCTCACTAAATTAGTTATATAAAAAACTTGTAAAATATTAATTTTATCATTTCTATCATTTTTTATACTATTTTGGATGGTTTTTCGAAAGATAGCCTAAAATAATAGAAAAATATCAATATTTGCATGTTAGAGTCATTTTTCATAAATCATAAAAAATAGTACATATTAGTATTCTTCAAAGTTTTGATATAACTAATATATTGAACTACTTAGATCGACATTTAAAAAATATAAAATAGTAGATATTAGTACACTGCAAATCGTATTATGCATATCGCTTATTGGTCCACACTATGGACTCAAATTGTCAATTTAAAAATTCTAATGGTCAATCTGAACCGTTCAACTTGGTCTCCATATGAATATGTACTTAATTGTTATTTATACCATAATAAAAAAAATAAACCAAAGCACTCTGATTTTAGAGGATTTCCAAACTACCCAGGCCGCCAAGCCAATCTATGGTCTCAGAAACAAGGGGCTGCCCGACAAAACAAGAAAAAAACTTTTGATCGTTGATTTAATATTAATTGTTTAATAATTTTCAGAAATAGAAGGACCACAATAATTTATATATTTACTATAAATGACTTTTGAACCGGGATCAATAATCCAGATACAAAGTATTTTTATTTTTTTCCAGTAACACACCAAGAAATAGTTTAATTTTTTTTTACAACTGGAATAAATCATGTCTGATTAAATTTTGAAGTTTTTTTTGTGTTGCCGGGGTTCGCAGGGCCATTTGGCGGCCCTCCGTTTTTGGAGCCGCAAATTGACTTGACAGTGAGGGTGTTTTTAGAAATCTCCGAAAATCATGGTTTTTTGGCAATAAGTACTTATAAATTAATTTTTTTTATAAACTTTTTATTATTTTTTTAGATGGGTAGAACATTACTTGATATAAAAATTCTGGACCATTCAAAAACAGTGATTTTTCTAAACATCTAAAAATAATACAAAAATTCTAAAAAATAAATAAATTTAGTTCACAAGTACAAATTCATATGAAGAGATCAAGTTGAATGGTTTGAATCAATAATTAGAATTTTGATTGATTGGTAATACGGACTAATCCGCAGTATGCATATATAGTAGCATAATGCTGGAAAAACATTAGTCAGTCTGCAATTTGAAAAAGTACAAGTGATATAATTATGTGCAGTGATTACATTGAAATACTGTTAATTATGTCAAATCTGATTGCTGTTAACATTTGCAACAGTATTTATTTGAATAGCGAGCCACATCATACTTTGAAAACCGCAAGGCTAGCTCCACAATCTTTCATTTGAGTTTAACAAATTAAGCTCCAAACCCTCCACCATCTCTCTATAACAAGTAACACTCTCTTCACACAATCCATGGCTCCATTACGGTTATCTCCCACGTAGTCGCATCTGGGAGGGCTCAATTTGACAACACGAGAGAGAGAGAGAGAGGTGCTATCATGAGATGTAAACGACTCATCACTGATGAAGAGGCACTTTACTTTATATTATTTTATTTTGTTTTAAGACCAATAATTATACTTCCGAAAAATCTTTGCTATTTTATGCAACTTACAATTTATATGCACAATTATAGTGAAATTTAACATATAATATTTAGGTATCTGTTTTATTTAGCATTAATAAATTTAATCACATGCGAAAGCCTTTTGATTTATGTACCTCAGCCCTCAGGTTGTTCAATAAAGTTAATCAACTAGTAATCGCCAACCAACCTTGATAAACAACTAGAAGTGTTTTCATATTCACCTCACAAATAGATATAAGAAATCAGCTACAAATATATAAATAAAGGGGCGCACTAGTAATCTTTCAGGGAGAAAATAATATACTTCAAAAGAAACTAAGAAAAACTTTTTTTTTTGTTCAGCTAACAATACAAAATCACCCCCAATACCTAGATGAAATTGGATATTTTAATTACATTTTCAATTTAGAGTCTCTTTTTCTCTTTTACTCGGACACCACTGAGATTAGAGGCCCACAATTTAGAAAAGTCTCCTTTTCTCTTTCAATAAAGCAAAATAAATAAATAGCTTAAGAACTATTGAGGAGAAAAATAACCACATTTGCTGATATTGTACTCTGAAATGTCATCAAGTGATATTTCACTTAATAAACAACCCATCAAAATCTCAATAAGATTAATACAGTAACAAAATGTAATTAGGTCTTCATGAACTCCGGAAAAAAACAAATCTATTACCAAAAACCTAACAACATGCACTCACAACATAACCTAAAAGAACCTCTTTCAATCCCCTTAAGCAGCTTGCTTCTTCAATTTGGCCAGCTCCTGCTTAACAATACCGCCTCTCTAAAAAATATAACAAAGTAAAAACTTTAAGCTTCTTGATATACAGTAAAAAAAGGATTATTTCAATCCAAAGCATTCTAAATATATCTAGACTGTAGATACCGCTAATAAGCATAAAAAATAATTTAAGGTCAAAGAATATTAGTATCTTGAGCCAGTTTTGGAAAATAAAGGGGTTAGAAAGCATGTTACATGTCATTTGGCTCCATATTTCCCATTTTGCAATAGAATTTGGGGGTGTCTCCAACACCCCTCAGAACCCTCACAAACAACAAGTAAAATAAAAGAACCAACAAAGAATAAACAGAAAAATAATAGTGACACAGAAATGGTTAGTACCTTGATTTTAGCAAGCATGACCTTAAAGCGATCAAAGTCATTCAAGGAAGCCCTCTTCTTTTGAACAATCAACTTCCTGCCCCATGAGCTCTTCTCCCACCTGTTCTTCACATCTGCATCAAAAGAAAAGTAAAAGTTCATTTTATAAACATTAACAGACAATTTTTTGTTTTGAATAAAGAAAACCTCAAACAACAAAATGAAAAGTAAGAATGTTCATTTTATAGACATTAACAGAGCAAATTTTTATTTAGAACAACGAAAAATCTCAAAAAACCCAAATGATAAGTAAGAATGTCCATTTTATAGACATTAACAGAACAATTTTTTATGTGACATAACATATGAAAAAAAAGGTTGACTAAAAGGAAAAGGTATATTACCAGCAGCTTCCATAGCAGCAATCAAGGTCTTCTTTTTGGGACTCTTAGGGATGTCAATCTTGATATCAGTGAGAGCCAACCTCTTGAAGTTTATTTGGCACCTCACCATGTCTGGTGCATCAACAAGGGCCTGAAATGATTAATCTCAAAGTTAGAAAATTTACACCATATAAAGTTTCAAAATGAAAAGGCCAAAGAATGTGAACTACTAGTTAATCAATCGATTATTGCAAGAGTTACAGTTACAATTTGAACTAGTTAATCATTATTTGTACCTTATAAGCACTACTGTTGCCAATTAAACGTAGAGTTCCTTGTACATTTTTTTATAAGCAAGCACTGAGGTATATGACTGCACTAACAAGCTTTGGGGCCAAGTATAACTTAAAAATTAAATTGAGAATAATGTTATAACCAAATTAAGAGAGCAATCAAGTAAAATGAGTGGAAATGAAGATCCAACCCGATTCTGATCGATGATATCAACGATGACGACGAGGCGGCCGTAGTCGTTTCCATAGTTGATGAGCGCAACCCTTCCAATCTCGACAAAGCGCTTGAAAGTCTAAAAAGAGAGTTGGAGAGATGGTGAGATGGTGAGTAAGAGCAAGAAAGAGAGAAATAGAAAGAGAGAAATAGAAAGAGAGATGGTACGATTACGAACCATGGTTGTTCCGGATCGGCGGCGTTTTGGGAGAGCAGAGGGATTAGGGAAGGAGCCGAGAGATCCCGCTTTGGTTTTGCTTTTGCTTTTGCTTTTGCTTTAAGGGACAGTCTAGGTCTAGGGTTTCTACTCTTCAAATTGTTGTCTTGGGCTGTTCTATTTATGGGCTCCATTTTCTCATTTATGGCCTCCATTTTCTCATTTATGGCCTCCATTTTCTCATTTATGGCCTCCATCTTACATCTAAATCCCCCAACAGGCCTGCCAACATAAACAACTTATTTTCTTCATATTTCCTAAACCGACTCGATATAAATTTTAAATAGACAAAACAAGTTATATTTTAATTAGACAAAATAACAATAATCACACGCCTGTAATTCAAATAAAATAAAAAATTAAGAATCACAATTATAATAAATAAATAAAATACTACCTGTTTGATAGTATAAAAAACTTCATACAACTATAACATAATCAATCCATCAAGATTCATATATAAATTCAAACTATAAAATTAACAACTTAACAAACAAAACATAAAAAAATTAAAAAACAAAAAAGCAAATATTGAAAAGCTTGCGATCTAAAATTAAAAACTCTACTCCTAAAGACACTATTTTAACAACATAAATTCAAATAATGTGATAGACAATTTATTATTCTTATAACAATAACTAAAAACTTCAAAAAAAAAAAATTATTTAAATTAAGCATAGTATTTGATTGTTTATACATGACTTGTGTTTTTTTATGTTTCCACAAATTTAAATTTATAAGGATATCATTTGGTAGAACTTAATGCTTTTTATTTTTTTGGTTGTTGAAGCCTATACTTGTTGTATGAAACTGTTGGTTCGAGTATCAACTCGTAATTGGTGATATAGGAGTTGGCATGTAATAAATTCTTTAACAGCTTCTTTTTGTGAATAGGTCATTGGCGATACTTGAATTGAAACACATTAAGTAAACTCAGCATTTCATTATCAACATAATTAGCCGCATCAGTTGGTGAAGTATCTAAAACTGTTCTATCAGTTCTGCATCGCAGATGAACCAAATCCAGATGTAATATTGAGTTTGTGAAGTTCATCATGTTATGGGCACATGGAAGATCCATCGTTGTCTCAAAATTTCTCATGCAAATGGTTTGTACAACTTTTCATATTGTTTGTAATATTCAGATGTAGTATTCAAAAGTCATATTTTTTATATTTTCATATTGTTTGTACGAATTTTTAAAGCATAAATTGAGATATTCAATAACATGAGCAAAGTTGCTTATTCTTATTTGACCTCATTTCACTAAGCAAATTAATTATTTATTCTCTTTGTTTTACTGCAAATTTCAGTTATTGTACTTAATTCTCTTTTTACGATTATTTGTTGTGATGTATTTTTTCATGAATAATTTTTCAACTTAAAAACAATCATTTCATACTTTGATTGAAAAACTGAAGCTCTTTTTTTTAGTACCGTACGTAGTGAGAATTGTAAGAGTTAATGTAGCAGCTATTAATTTTGCACTTGTCTATGCTCAGTTGACAAGATTATAGCAGCTAACTACTAATAAACTAGCCAATAATCCATTAATGTGAATTCGTGAAAGGTAAAAGAAAGCTGTGTGAATTGTTCCACAAGAAGAAAATTAATGTATAAACTACCGGTATAACTAGGGCTGCTAAAAAAACTTTAGTTCTTAATTCGATTCGACTTCGATTCGAAAAATATGTAGTTCGCAATTAATTCTATTCGAAACAAATTAAACCCAGTTCGGTTCGAATCTTATTCAAATCAAACTCAAACTAGGGTAGATTCGATTCGGTTTGATTCGTTGCTACCCGTAGGTGCATGGGTCCACTCCAAGATAACTTTCTAATTTAAAAGATTTGAAATCCAATTCTCTATTGTTTTCCTTTTGACGAAAAGATAGTTTGGTCCAAAAATAAAAATTCTCTCATCTCACATCCGTGAAAATTAAAATTATAGCTGTTAAAATCTGTACCCTCTCAGATTCTTGCAATTAAATTATTTCTTTATTTCTCTGTTTTCTCCATTTCATTTTTCTTCTTCCTCCATAGTTTCTAAAATAAAAATAAAAATTATCATATCTTTTTAGATTTTGTTTGGAGCTACTATATCTTTGTGAATAGATGAGTAACAGATCTTGTGCTGATGAAAATAATAATATCTTTTCGATATGAATATATATGTAGAGAAGATCCTTATTTGAATCATTTAATCATATCTTTCCCAATTTTATTTATTTACATATTATTTCTTCTCTAAATCGTTTAATAAGAAATTTAGATATTAAATCGCAATTCTACGTCAAGAATTTTTTTCATATTATATTTGATCCGTTATTTTTTTTTATTTGTTGTTGTTTCTTTTATTGTTATTTATTATTTGAATATCTATTTTTTCTCATTTGTGTCTTTTATTTTTATTTCAATATATTTTTCTTAATTTTATGTGAATGTCCAACAAAAAGGTATTTTTATATTCTATTTAATCTTATAATATGTTTCCGTTGCAACGCACGGGTAAGATACTAGTAAAACATAACATATATAATACAACCAATCACATAAATATATATATTAATTCCCTTTCCAAGGTTATACGTCATGGTAATTAGTGTGCCTATATATTTAATTAGGGATGCATAGTTGAAGTCCCCAATTTAAAAATATATAGTTATAAAAGACGTCAATTCCCAATTTAAAAGTAGTTATAAATTAAAGACCTCCTAGCTACTTGATGATGTTCAATACTTCAATGTTCAAATTTTTAGGTGAGCATCAGTAACCTACAAAGTACCATGCAAAAAAGACCAATGAGATAAAAAAAAAAAAAAACAAAGTAATTAAAATAATTAAGAACTAAGACATGAAATATTAATTCAAGCATACCTCCTTTTAATTTGATGATATCAGAGATCGATTTCTTTCTGCTCATCCTGTTTATCATCCAATCTCTCAATGCGCTGTGTCAGATCGATGATGCCGCTTGACTGACTAAAAATGAAAATAAATAAATAAATAAATTATTAATGACATGGTATTGGTGCATGTGAAACATTCATAAGAAGTGAAGATACTCACAACTTGCTTAATCATGCCTCTTTAAGGAATAAATAAAATATTATTTATGAAAATATCAATCTGGGTCTAGGTTTGATCAGAATTTAAAAAATGCTCAAACTGTGAATTTTTATTCAGAACCGTAGAAAAAATTCACGGTCCTGATTTTTATTCAGAACCGTGAAAAAATTTCACAGCCCTGAATTTTTATTCAAACCCGTGGAAAAAATCCATGGCCCTGATTTTTTTTTTTTTGGTTTTTTTTGTTGTTTTGTTTTCTATTTTTTTGCACTATAATAGAGTTTGAATAAATAAAATATTCACGTTTTTTTTATGTATATATAATATAATATAATATATGTATATATAATATAAATGTTCAACATGATGTATATGTTAAAATGTGCTTGCAGATCAAATTTTATATTTTTTAGAATTTTTTTACTATTTATTAAGATGAGTACAAAATTCAATGGTCTGAATATAGCGATTTTGTTAAATACTTAATAAATAGTAAACAAATTAAAATATATATATAAAATTTGATATGCAAGCACATTTTAACATACCCATTATGTTGAACAGTTTGGATCAACTGTTTAGAATTTAAAAACTTTGAAAATACTGATCGTTGTACGTCTACCATTGAACGAAAACTTAAACTGAATTTTGAGGTACTAAACGATGTTTTTTTAAATTCTAATGCTTTGAATGTCTCTCACAATGTCCGGGGGTTCCCCCTGGGGTAAAATTTGGGTCTGTCTCGTCTCCCCTTTTCGAAAAGTGGTCATACGCGGAAATCCGACTTTCCTAGCCAAAGTTATGGATATTTAAAGTTTTTTTCAAATATGAACTTTGAAAATTCATAACTAACTATAGAAAAATTCAAATAAATTAAAATTTATGTCAATTCTATGTATTTTTTAATGCTGGTGTAATCAGTTTGGTCCCTGTATTAGTACAAACTTACTAATATACCAGCAGAGGTCAAATTTAATATTTATATACATATACATATACATATATTATATTATATTATATTATATTATATTATATTATATTATATTATATTATATTAGAGTAAGGCTAGGGTGTGACATGCTTACCAAGTCCTCCCGTGAGCAGAAATTTTCAGCCATTAGATCCATCTAAGATTAGTGCTATCATAGAAACAGCAAATGCACATGAATTTCAGATTTTGAGTAACTCTCTCCGTTACGACCTTTCTCTTCTTACTCGTCCCGCACTTCTCTACTCTCTTCCTTGCGATTATGCTAGCTCTCTCTTGCGATTTCACCTCTCGACGCTCTCTCGTCGAGCTAAGCTAGGGTTCGTCCCACAAATTCAGAAACCCTAATTCGCTAGCATTGGCATCATCAGGTCGGGATGAAGTTTGAAAACCCTAAATCTACTCGGGGCCTCCTCATCTAGTCAGGTATCTAATCTCGCGATCTCCATCTCATCCTCTCTTTTCTCACTTTCTTTTAGCAACTATGGTTTTTAAGAAGTGGAAATTGATCGTGCAAATTTCTTAGTCTGATGGATTACGATTGTGAAATTTCTTCATACTCTAGGTTTAGCGACTTCTTTTGTGAAATTATTTTTAGCCAATTCATTTTTTTCCCTTGTGAAATCATTTTCATAAATCTTTCGTGTGAACCTTGATTTTTTTAATTTGATGGGTAAACTGACAGTGAGATAAAAATAAAAAAAAGTGGAAACATACAAATTGTCCCAAGAAAACAAGACACAAATCACACAATGCTCAAACATGCACAAAATTGAAGACCAATTAGGTAGTAGTCGATTAGATCCTTTTGTAAAGCTTAATTAACCGTGGAGTTATATTTTGGTATAGGGAAAATTTGAGATTATATTTTGGTATAGGTGAAGTGTCGATTATATTTTTGATATATGTGAAATGTTGAAGTCTCTAATAATGTTTTAAAATTTTTAAGTTGATTTCTTTGATTCTTGTTGAGCTATGTACATCTGTTTTATGTTACGCAGTTTTTAGCACATTTCTCACGAATATGTTCAACCTTGCAATTGTGAGAAATGTCAGGTCAATTTTGTAAATTTTGTTGAAATTAACCAAAGCCTCAATTAAACATGCAATTAGGAAGTTTTGTTGTTTTAGCATATGAGATCAGTTTGCAGCATGTTGAAATTTTATCCTCAAATTAAGCATGGTGAAATTGACATTTAATTTGAGCTTTTTTTATTGTGTGTAGCATATGTACATGAATCAACATGTACCAACCATTTTGTATTAAGAAATTAAAAATTTGTACAACACTTTGGCTAATCAGTAGCCATCAAATTAAGTAAAATATATACAATACCACTAAAGTAAGAAGCAAAAAAATTATTGCAGAAAAAATATCCTCTATATCCTTATTCCTGGTAATCATAGCAGCTCCATCCACTGCCAAATTTGCATTGCTACCTCTCGAGCCAGCAATTGCATTGGTTTGCTTTCATCAATTGAGACAACTATATCCTGATGAGTGGTATTATACTAGTAAGTCGTACCATGCCATTAGGTGGTACTGGTATGCTCAGCTCTCCCCTCATCTTTTGCCCAAAACGTTCTGGCATATGTACATGAACCCAATTTATGGTACCTAGTCTCCCTCACCTTTATTTGAGATGGGTGGAGCTGACACCTCTATTCACTTGATCCTTATTTCTCTTAGTCCTTTATGAGATATTCCACCTTCATTCTTTAATACGTCGCCTTAGTTTCATTCTCACTCTCTTAATCCTTCTTTTAGAGATACTATGTAATAAGAATTATTCAAATTGTCAAAACAAAAATAATTAAGCAATGTGCTTAAACCATATCAACAAATTAACATTGAAATCAACATGATTTTCATACGAAGATATTCATATCTATGAAAATAAAATTAAAACTAATATGTAATAACAAAAAAATAAGCATAAAATTAAAATTTGAATATGGTATTACCACAACCTTTATACTGAATCCTAAATAAAAGTTTAATACTTCTTTGTCATATCATAAGATGTTTCCACCCTTTTTTTTGTTTCTACCTCACTGTCAGTATACCCATCAAATTAAAACAATCAAGGTTCACACAAAAGGTTTCTGAAAGGAATTTCACAATAAAAAAAAAGTTTAATTCAATAAATAAGAAAATGAATTGGCTAAAAAGCATTTCACAAAAGAAGTCGCTAAACCTAGGGTATGAAGAAATTTCACAATCGTAATCCATCAGACTAAAAAATTTGCACAATCAATTTCCATTTCTTGAAAACCATAGTTGCTAAAAGGAAGTGAGAAGAGAGAGGATGAGATGGAGATCGCGAGATTAGATACCTGACAAGATGAGGAGGCCCCGAGTAGATTTAGCATTTTTGAACTTCAGCCCGACCTGATGATGCCAATGCTAGCGAATTAGGGTTTCTGAATTCGTGGAACGAACCCTAGCTTAGCTCGGCGAGAGAGCATCGAGAGGTAAAATCGCAAGAGAGAGCTAGCATAATCACAAGGGAGAGAGTAGAGAAGTGCAGGACGGGTAAGAAGAGAAAGGTCGTAACAGAGAAGAAATAGTCTAACGGAGAGAAAGTTATTCAAAATCTCAAATTCCAGTGCATCTGCTCAATCTATGATAGAACTAATCTTAGATGGATCTAATGACTGAAAATTTCTGCTCACGAAAAAGACTGGGTGAGCAAGTCACACCCTAGCCTTACTCATTATTATATTATATAAATATACATATATTATATCAGATACACATATATTATATTAGATACACATATATTATATATACATACAATATATTATATTAGATACATATATTATATATACATATACATATATTATGGAACTTGCTAGCATGTTATGCATAGCATAGAGGGCCTTCGTGCAACAGCTCAATATTCACTTTTTAAAATCCTAACGGTCGATCCGAATCGTTCATCTTGTTCTCCATATTAATATGTGTTTGAAGACCAAATTTTATATTTTTTAGAATTTTTTTACTATTTTTTTAGATTTATTGAAAATCGCTATTTTTTTATGGTCCATATTTGCTGAAAACAGCGATTTTCAATAAATCTAAAAAAATAGTAAAAAAATTTAAAAAAATGTAAATTTTAGTCTCCAAACACATATTAATATGTAAAACAAAATGAATGATTTGGATCGACCGTTAGGATTTTGAAAAGTCGAATATTGAGCCGTTGCACGGAAGCTCTCTATGCTAAACATAGAATGCTAGCATATTCCCATATATTATATTATATATACATAAAAAAAATTAAATCGTGGATATTTTATTTCTTCAAATCCTATTTATAGTGCAAAAAAAGGGAAAAAAATCAGGGCCGTTGTCATACCCCGCGGCCACGGGTCGCAACAGTCCCCCGCCATAAGCATACAACTCCGTGTATGCTTATAAGGCAGTTCAACATACACTCAGAAATTCACGACAAAAATAATATAAAAGAAGTTTCTAAATATAAATCAGAGTACACGAGTCTGGTAAAAGTATACTACATCAAGGTATCACATATGGATACCGACTATCGGGTGTGACATAGAGAGTTATACGATCAAAAATAATATATACACATCTCTAGCCAACTAACAAAATATCTACGGAGTTAATGGTGATCTATACCAGAGGCCTACTGATCGCGTGCCTCCCCAGACTCAGTCGCACCAGAACCTGTAATATAACCCGAAGGGTGGGGTGAAAATAAATTCTCAGTGCGAATTTGCCACAGTTAGATTGTTGGACTTACAATCAAACTCCATATTAAAAAATAAGACTCATACAATAGCAATTCAAACAGATACATATTCATAATTAAAGAAATGCATATGCTCGACAACAAACAAAAGAAATGAATCACAATTAACGAAATTTCCAAGATAAATTTCAAACACAACGTATATTGGCTTAACTCGACTTATTAGGACTTGTAACAATCACAGATGTTCAATCGAGCTGGACCCTTTATCTGACCATCGTCTGTAGGGTTACTGACACCTACAGACGTTCCACCGAGCTGGACCCTTTATCTGACACCCATCAGTAATTGGCTGGCCTAACTGTTTCCTACAGTCTGGTTCAAGTCATATAAAGAAAATTCACTTTGAAATCATTTCAATTGTCGTAATATTCAATTGACCATCCAAATGCATTAACATGTAGGAGAATGCCACCGAGCCACAGACGTTACACTTGTCACCCACGATTCCAATCCACACATCAATACAATTACTCACCCCTCGTCCCAACCGGTACTGGAAAAACTGAGGGCCATTCACCTAAAATGCTAGAAGGATCCCGGGCCCAAAGTCAGCCATACGGCTCAACTTTGCAAATTAATCGGATCCAAGTCAGTCATACGGTTCAACTTCGTAAATTCGCACACATACACATTCTCAATCATCAATTCGTGGTGACTCTCAACCATAATCAGATCATAATAGATCGACACAATTGACAACCATACGACAATGCAAATTATTCAATTCACGACAATTCGAGTTTAACTTGATTGGGCTATGCATATAATTTACACAATTCAATGATCAATCAGATATTCAACATGACAAACGAATAAACAATTTAATTCCTGAAAGTGAAATATCAAACAAGTCTAAGAATTCCACACCTGTTTACGACGAGCGTATCGCTAAATTATAGATCAGGCGTCTCGAAATATCCCGCGAATTCTTGCTCGACCGAGTCTACACTTATATTACATGTATACTTGGTTTATTCCTAGTTTCACAGTCGAGATACTCACTTGAGTTCATTAAATGCTCCGGTATCGATTCTTTCGATTTCTTCTTTCTTATTAAAAATCTCTAAAACTCACACACTATACATCTGGGTCCTCTCAGCCATACACAATTCCAATTGGGTTCATTTGTAGGTATACCAATTTACCGTCTCACTACTTTGGTTCTCGTAACAATTTGATTTTCTTATTAATTAAATCCTAATTTGATCGAAATTCAAATTAATCGCTAGATGCCAAAGTTGAGGGAGAGGTTTACCGATTACACGTCTATTTGGTCGAGTTAGCCTAATCAATCAACCACATTTCTCCAATTTCGGATTTGATACCGAGAACCCCAAAATTGAAAAATCCAAAATTGAGATGAAATTGAGAAAAGAATCGATAAATAACCAAGAAGGGAGTTCAAAGGACTAGTCTACAAGCAATTCAAACACAAATCTCTGGTTTAAAATGAAAACCCGAGAAATCGAGAAAATCTGAGATTTCGAGAGGGAAGAGGAGAGAAAGAAATACCGAATAAAAGGGCTAGGAGGATCTACGACCAATTTCTCGATGCTACATTCGATTTCACGGGCTTTGGAGCAATTTGGAGGGAGAGAGACCTCTCTCTCTCTCTCTCTTTTCTTCTCTCTTGGGCGGAACACAAACAAGGCAGAGGGGAAAGGAACGGAGGAGAAAGAGAGAAAGAAAAAGAAAGAAAATCTTGGATTTTGGTTAAAAGTCCCTCTGAGTGCGGACGCACTCATTTTTAGTGCGGGTCGGCCACCCGCATAAGAACTTGTTAGAATTTAAACGACTCAGAAAACACAGAAAAATACTCCTGTGCGGACACACTCATATCCAGTGCGGGTCAGTCACCCGCACTCATCTCTTGGACATATTTTAGAAATTCAGAAAATCACAGAAAATTCGTGAGTGCGGACGCACTCAATTTCAGTGCGGACGTACTCAGTACTTGGTCGAATTTTCATCAAATCGGCACTGACCAAGAAAAATTCCGAGCCTAATACGTCCGCATTAAAATTCAATGCGAGTCAAGGAACCCGCACTCAGGACTTAGTCTGTTTTCGAAAAAAGAAACTAGAGTCAGTGTGGACCAAGAAAAAGAAACTAGAGTCAGTGTGGAACCCGCACTCAGGACTTAGCATTCACCATCAGTGCGGACGCACTGAGCCTATAAAGTTTCATAAATTCGTATTTTTGATGCGGTTTCGATTCACACTTGATTTACTTATCTAGGGGAACATTAATTAAGGTTTAAACTTCTATTTTGGTAGTCCGATTTTCGATTCTTATTTTTAAATCACTTGAAAATTAATTGTACAAAATCTCGTAACGTAACAGCCGTGGAAAAAATTCACGGTTTGAGCATTTTTAAAATTCTGATCAGACTCCGGCTATTTTTAAAAATATTTTTAAAAATAGATAAAAATAAAAATCTCGGCTAGGAACATATACAGATGATTGGAATTTTTTTGCCCTTTTTACAATTTTGCGTTTTGTGCTAATACCAATTAGAAAAATGAAGCACACATTCTGGCTGGCGAATATAGCAATTTAGAAACAAATTTCGGAATGTGTATATAGAAAATTAGAAACAAATAAGGACGTGAAAAATTTTCCATTATTGATTTTTTTTTTATTCTGCTATGAGAATTTGTATAGAAACAAATAAGGACATATCTCCATTTCAGGAAAATATATATAGAGAGAGAGTAAGGCTATGCTACTTTGCGAATTAAACGGATTGTTTTAATTCATGCTCATATTTCTAGTTTCGAAGTTTAAATAGCCAATCCAAACAGTTAGATGTTTAATCTATATTAAAATGTGCTTGGAGACCAAATTTTATATTTTTAAATTTTTTTTTACTATTTATTAAGATGGTTTGAAAATTGTTTTTTTTATTAAAATTCTGCACCATTAAAAAACAAGCGATTTTTAAAAATGCTTAATAAATAGTAAAAAAATTCCAAAAAATATAAAATTTGATCTCCAAACACATTTCAATATAGAGATCATATCTAACGGTTCGGATCGATCGTTTGAACTTTCAAAATGAAAATACGGCGTGGAGTACAAACGCTTGGTGAGCCATGGCTCACCCAACTCCATCTCTATATGTGTATGTGTGTGTGTGCGCGCTAGCTGAAGAAATTAAGCCCACGAGACGGTGGAAAATGAATTCCACAAAGTAATGGCATGGGTAAGTTCAAAGCTCGTGGCTTTCTTTCCGTCTCGAGGACGTACGGGACTATCGATCGTTACTGGCCATGGAGCGTCAATGCAAGAAGCTACAATTAATCTTAATTATCAGGAGAATCAATGCAAAAAGCCAGGTAACTTAGGTCGATCAATCAACCCATTTCTAGTAGCTCTACTTTTCAGACTATTCAGATGTTTTGCTTATTATCCACATCTAAAGGGCATTTCACAAAATAGCACAAAAATATTAATTAAGGCTTTTGAGGGGTCATCATCCTCCCTAAAAATGATTTTATCAATTTTTTTCGCATGAATTGACGACAAGCACATTGCGTCACAATTTAGATGCCAATAATTCACATGTGATCAAGTCATCAGCCGATGACGATTGACCTGACCCTATCACTGGTACCAGGTTAAACAAAGCCTCCTTCCCTAATTTCATGCTTTTATCCACTTGTGCTAAATCTAAAAACGCTTCTGAGAACACCCAATCTATGACATCTGCACTTAACAAAAGCCTTGTTGGATAATAGAACCTCAAAATCTGCATATAACAGAACAAAAAAAATATATATCAGTAATCAAATAAAATAAACTTTTTAAGTTCCATAAGATCTTAGCAACTGAGACTCACCACCAAATCATCCCACGAGAAACCATTCTCGCATAAGATCTTAGCAACAAAGGAGGCACAGAATGTTGCAATTGTCTTCATATGCTTCTTAGATCCGCATTGGAATTGAATCACACCGCCATCTTGCTGTGAGCATATCTTTGATGCCTCAGTATTGGTGATAGAAACAATAGCCGAAAGAAGCTTTCCGTTGATATTGTGAAATTGATAACACTTCTCATCCAGTTGTAATTTGTCAGATATTTTCTCTAGTTGTGTTCTCAACTTGCCCATCTTGAGTTCCTCATCTTCTTCAATTTCTGGTGTGTAAACAACAGGCTTTACTTCTACACTTGCCCTGCAACAAAAGAAAACCCATTTTGTTACAACTTGCAACTTCCAATAAAACCGAGGTGGAACCAAACAGGTGTGGTATGTACTTCTCTTTTGTTTTGGCACACCTTGATGTACGCCAAATCATAAAACTATGTTGCTTGCATAATTTCAACAAGTTCAGGAGGAGCCTAAAGGAAACAATGTTATTGAGTAATTATGCTTTGAGCATAGGTGGTAATGTTATATTTCTTGTGATGATATCTGGTAATGCTTGCAAAATTAATTGAGATGAATTCAGGATTGAACAGTAGTTGTGGCATTTGAAGCTCTTTTGACCTCGGTATCAGGATGTCGTACCAGTTATCAAGTAGGATAGTGTAGAACTTCTTAGTGTTTTTCCACAGGTACCAGGGTGTGGTACCTTTATGGACTTTTTAGTTTCGCTAAAACTGGTAGTTTGAACCACTTTCAAAAAATAAAATTCAATAAGTTGCATTAGGTTCTTTAAAAAAAATAGAGAGAGAGAACTATAGAAACTCCGAAACAAAGAATTAAAGAAGAATGATTTAGGAATTGGAAACATTATTACCCTTTCGGGAGATCAGAAGCAATGACATAAAGAAAAGTGGGGCCATCAGAGGAGTCGAAAGAGCTCCTGAGTTGCTCCTGAACTTGGGTTTTTTCACTAGATGTCAAACGGGCAGAGCAGTAAATGACAAAAAGGAAAGTGGAGGTCAAAACGGAGGCATTAAAAGAGGTAGCTACGGCATTGCTGTTTTGTAAGGCCTGTTCAAGTTCAGCCATGGGACCTCCCTCACAGAGGTCCATAGTTGCCGGGTTAAGACCGAGTTGACCCGCCATATAAAGGACCCCTTTATACTGTGTAGCCTGAAAAGGAAGAAAACAACTCAGTTTTAGTAATGGCATTGAAAAGTGCTACTATCAAGACACAAGTGCAAGTTAAATTAAGACATGCAACACTATTTATTATGACTTGGCTAGATCAGAATTTATCTTGATCATTATTTTTAGCTGGAGGGGATATTGGAGAGTTTACCAGCTAAACTGAATCACTAAGACCCAGTTAAATAAAAGAAAAATGCCTATACTTAAGTTTTATACAGATCAGTATGCGTAAATTGGTAATTCGCAATGCATTGAATTGAAGCGAATAACATGCTATCATACCAAATCCTATTTTGCCTTTACTAATCTCCTTATCAAAGTTCAAGTTATGCTAGTATGCGTCAATTCAGGAAGTTGATATAAAATAAGATAATTAATTAGCCACCAAGGCTGAGGCTACTAACAAAAGTTAATTTAAAAGAAAAATAATGTAAAATTGGCAAACTCACTTGACTGTAAGGCCCGATACAACTAGGAGCCCAGCAGGAAATACTCTGCACATGAAGCACCTTCTTCCTTTCAGGCTCTCTGGCCACCAAGACCTCCACATATGCCCCACCTGACCCACACTCTACCAGGGGCAGCTCTATTGTGCTTCTTGAAGGAACCCCAAAATGGCATTTTGTGCCAGTAATGTACTTAACGTACACCTCATTCGCATGTGCAAATTTTTTCATGTCTGAGATGTATAGGTGAATGTAGAGTACATTGACCCAGCCAAAGCCTTCAGCACCAAGTCGCAACTCAATTTCTCTAAGGACTGCAGCTAGATCTTTCTCTAGACCTAAAAGTGTGATAGAAAGAGCAGGTATGACTTAAAGATGTACCAGTTTTATACCGGATTGAATACCGATGGATGATAATTTTGTTTCTTTTTGCTTAGCTGATACCTAATAGAGGATAAACGAGATTAAACAAGTTACTATACAACACTCATAACATAAGTACATAACACTGGTTCAGGTACTGACACGAGAGGGAGAAGAAAATTGAAAATTTTATTTGTGTACCATTTGATGTTTTAGAAGAATTCCGAATCCAACACCCAATAGAGAATAATTTCCTGCCAGTAGAAGAGATGCAGAAATCTACTCCTTTATTAGTTTCATCAGAATCAAATTCTGAATCCAACATATGTAAACCTGCCACCTGGGTAGAAGTAGGGTTTCCCTCCACTTCATAAACAGCAGGGGTGTGACCCAATGAAGCATTCTTTTGTTCGAGATGGAAAGCCAAGGGGTGGAGAACACCAACTGATGCAATAGTAGAATTAGGGTTGTCGAGTATCCCTTTATACTTATCTATAACAATTCTCGCATTCTGTACAAAAAAAAAAAATATGAACACATTGAAATGATCCTGATTTAACAATAACATGACGAAGCGCCAGAGAACTTACATGAAACAAAGGACAATCAAGAGTTAATGTTTCATATTCTCCTCCTTCACCGCACACATGTATTCCATATTTTCTAAACAAAAAAGGTTGTCAGAAAACACTAATTAGCCAGGATAAAGTCAGAGATTGGCAAGTTCAACAACTCCCAAGATAAGTATTAGTTATGAAATCATCACAAGCTGTTCTTGTATGTAGCAAAGAAACCTTCATTCAAAATATATTAAAAAAAACATCATATTCCCCCATTTTATGTTGCTGGTGTACTTAAACACATTATTTTCATGCTAAACTGACCTTTCTTACAGTTGATTGCACGAATTAGTTGGACGGGAGAGAGGGAAGGGTGAATCAACAAACTTACTCGTTCAATTTAAGGAGATGTGATTTGAGATCTTTTAGTTCCCTTCCCAAATGCTCAGAAGGGCTCAATCCAATAGCTGCAACCTACTCAACCCAAATAAAACTATAGTTAAAATTTTATTTTTCCTCTTCAAAGATCTCAGTTTATCGATATTTAGGTGGATTTAAAAAAAATCATCCTTCAATTTTATCCCCATCATTAAAAATTAAATTACACATGAAACATGCCTAGATACTTATAAAACCAAGATGACCCCGGGCTAAACCCATAATTCGGAATAAGTACTGATTGGTCCCAACCAACTTATAACACTGGCAGGCCTAAAAATAACAAAAAAAAAAAAAGTTTTGAAATTCCAAAGATAGAAATCACATACATTTTATCTATGGAACTGCACAGACTAACATCCAAGATAATTAAGAATAAATATAAAGATAGTTTCTATACCTTCACAGTTACAGCAACTATACCCCTTCTTATCTGAAATTTATCAACAATGGAGTAATTATACTGCAGTTCTTTAAATCAAAACATAAAAACATCAAGGAATAAAGGTGGATTTTCATGGGTAATCATACATTACCTCAAATGCTCAGGAATACCTGTGCAAAATAAGAATAGTTCATTTATTGCTATAAAATGTTTAAATAAATATACCCCTTTTCCAATCTCCAAAAACTTCTTCAAAGTACTCCGCGTTTGTCCCAATTAATCTATAAAGAAAGCAAGGGTAGTCTAAATTTTGCAGTGTGTCGAAACAGTCCCTTTTTTGCAAATGGTTATCTTTTAATAAAACTGTGATAGTGCGGGTGTCTTCAATGTTCTTTGTAGATATGCACAATTTTCCTCTTTAGAGGCAGACATATGTGATGTGTTAAGATTTTGCAGGGTTACACGTGAAATTATCTCCACAAATGAAAAAGCATACAGCAGAGCATATCTAGGTTTATGCCTGCTTTTTGCAGGTGTCCGAGTACATCTCATATGATTTGCAGTAAATGCATGCTATTTCTCCATTTGCAGTAGAACATGTAAATTTCTAATGCTTATGGTGGTACACAGGAAATGTGGTCAGTAAATAGGGGAAAAAAAGGAAAAATAAAGAAAGTAAAAGAGATACCATTTCTTCAAAGAGAGTGATTTGGTCTTGTTTCCAGAGATAAGCGAGAGAAACAAGGCCTAACCTGGAGCAAACACTCTCTACTCTCATCCTCTGGTAATCAGAAGCAATCGCACCTGACGAAACTGCATTTATCGAAGGTATCTGCCTCTTGACTTGATCCAAAAGAGCATACATGTCTTCTACTTCATCTCCTGGAGTGATTCTATAATTGACACTATGCTCTCTGTACAAAAATAGCAGGAACAATATATTAGTTGGAAAAATAATATGGCAGACTTTGTGGAGCCATGAAATTAGAGAGCAGAGAGAGAGCTACCTTGTGGAGCCATGAATCCTTCTACGAAAGAGAGGTAAACCCATGCACTCTGCATAGCTTACTATAATCTGGTGTCCTGCCTGGTTTGGTTTATTAAAAAAATGGTAAGAGCCTCAGTTTTAGTTTTGTCAGTGCCACAGCACATAGGAACTGGAAAAGAATAAGAAAGGAAATAAAAGAAATGAACTGACAGTCTGATACATGTAGCTATCCAATTCATCGACTGAGTCATCAAGCGGTATCAAATTAGCAAGGGCAACGATCTGTGGAAGGAAGGAAGGAAGAGGAAATGGAGGAGATAAAAATGAGGAGGAGGGAGGAAATGGAGTGACGGATTAAAATTAGATACTTACCTGGTGGCCATAATCGATGCAACGCATCATAGCAAAGCAGCTGTCTTTGCCACCGCTAACCAGCGCCACCACCTTCATCGAATATGAGACGTAGAACAACTAGGGTTTTGGGCGATTGGGAATATGAGACGTAGAACTAGGGTTAGGGTTAGGAGTGAGCTGAGCTGGTCAAATCACGCGAGTAGAGGAAGGGGAGAGGAGAGGAGAGGAGAGGAGAGGAGAGAGACCGCATCCACAGCCCACTGGGGAAGGGAAGGGAAGGGGACGGGACGGGACGGGAAGGGGACTCGCATCCACAGCCCACATCTAATTGAACGGTCCAGATCCAAATAGAATTTTTTGTTACCTTGGGTGATACCAATTCAAACACGCTATTATGAATTTTTTTGATAAATTATAATTAAGAAATCATTTTTACTATTCCAATATAATTATTATTTTTTTAAAAATCACAAAGATCGGAGGACTCCTCCAGTCTCACTTTTTTTCTTTCTTTCGGACCGGAGGAGCCACCCGGTCCCAATTTTTTTTTTTTTTTACTTGTTTTCGTGCGGCGATCTGTGTAACATCTTTTTTTTAAGTATTGCATATGCATATATATATATGTATATATAATATAATATAATATAATATAATATAATATATTATATGTATATATAATATAATATAATATAATTCTGAATTATATAATATAATATAATATAATATAATAAAATATAATATAATATATGTATATATAATATAATATAATTCTAAATTTTTTTATAAATCATAATTAAGAAAATAATTTAGATTAATTTATACTTATATACATATATTATATTATTTTATATATATATATATATATATATATATATATATATAGAGTAAGTCTACCATACATTGCAATGCATAAGCATCTTTGTGCATTGGACTATAAATCACGGATTCAAAGTCCAAATAACCGATCCAAACCGTTCATCTTGTTCTCCATATTAATATGTGCTTGGAGACCAAATTTTATATTTTTTGGAATTTGTTTACTATTTATTAAGTCACTTTGAAAATCACTGATCCAACGGTGCCTTTTGATTTTATTGTAACCGTTGGATCAGCGATTTTCAATGTAGCTTAATAAATAGTAAAAAAATTCCAAAAAATGTAAAATTTGGTCTCTAAGCACATATTAATATGGAGAACAAGATGAACGGTTTGGATCGGTCATTTGGACTTTGAATATGGTGATTTATAGTCCAATGCACAGAGGTGCATATGCATTGCAATGTATGGTAGACTTACTCTATATATATATATATACATATATTATATTATATTATATTATATTATATATACATATACATATACATATATATATAGGGGTGCACAAAAAATTCGTAGTTCGTGATTTGATTTGAGTTTGATTCGAAAAAGTTCGAAAAAAATTCGATTCGAAATAGATTCGGTTTGAAATTAATTCAAACCAGTTCGATTCGAAATTAATTCAATTTCGAATTTGAATTTGATCAGATTTGATTCGAATAGATTCGCGAATTTATTTGGTTCGAAATCTCTGAGTGTAACCTGGACCGTCCAATTTTTTCTAATGAACATCGCGTCTCTCCCTCTCGCCTAAACCTAGTCGACTAAAATCACCTTTTCGCTCTTTTCACTCTCGCCTAAACCTAGCTGTCTCCTTCGCTCTCCTCTTTCTCTCCAGATTTTGCGTTGATACTTGATACTTCACATCTCTCTCTCTTGCGTTGATACTTGCGTTGATACAGATTTCACGTCTCTCCCTCTCTTGTTAAAATTTGATTGATTTTTGCGCAAACCAGAAGGAGAATCAAATCGAACTAATTTCGCTTGATTTTTGCGCACACCCATCAAATTAGCTTGATTTTCGCGTCTCTCCCTCTAAATTTTGTTGCTTAAATTTTGTTGATTTTTTTTGGATTTTCTGATCTCAATTCTTCATACAATTTGTTTCAATTTCGAACTAATTTCGAATTAAATCGAACTAGTTCGAATTATACCGAACCAAATTCGAACTGACATTTTAGATTTGAAATCTATTTCAATTTCGAACTGGGTTTGGTTCGAAATTATTTCGAATTCGAATTTGAACTGGGGCAGATTCGATTTGGTTTGGTTCGTTTGCAGCCCTGTACATATACATAGAGGTTGGCTACTATGCTTATATAAGCATATCCCCACATATGCTTATAACTTATTTTTGTATTTTCAATGTCCAAATAGTCGATCTGAACCGTTAGATGTGATCTCTATATTGAAATGTGCCTGGAGACCAAATTTTACATTTTTTCTGATTTTTTTGACTATTTATTAAGCCACTTTGAAAATCGCTGATCCAACGGTGACTTAACAAAACAGTAAAATCAGAAGCCACCGTTGGATCAGAGATTTTCAAATTGACTTAATAAATAGTAAAAAAATTCAGAAAAATATAAAATTTGGTCTCCAAGCACATTTCAATATAGAGATCACATCTAATGGTTCAGATCGACCATTTAGATATTAGAAACACACAAAAAAAGTTCTAAGCATATGTGGAAATATGCTTATATAAGCATAGTAGCCAACCTCCATATACATATACATACATATACATATACATATACATATACATATATTATATATACATAAAAAATAGAAGTGCTACACAGATCGCCGCACGAAAAAAAGTGGAAAAAAGTATAAAAAAAAAAATATTGGGACCGGGTGGCTCCTCCAGTCCGGAGGAAAGAAAAAAAATGAGACCGGAGGAGCCGTCCGGTCTTTGTGGTTTTTGAAAAAAAAAAAAACAATCATGCTGAATTAGTAAAAATAATTTTCTTAATTATGATTTATAAAAAAAAATCTGTTATTATGGACGTTATATTCTGCACTTATATTGTCTGTTGTATTTCATAGTCTCATTTTGAATGTTATGTTTTGTAACATTAGTGGAGCTTCTAATGATTAAGCTTTGGCTTAAACTTGCTTCGATTCAATGAGAGAAGCAAAATGATTTAGTTCTAACTCAGTTCGGCTCGATTTTGAAAATAAATAAATAAAAAGATTAGCATTTGAATCAATTTGTTTTGAGATTGAATGCACATAATTTATGTTACGCAGGGGTTTTATATGTGAACTGAGATGTGAAGTGTGCCAATTGTGTCCTCTGAAAACAACTTTTCATTTAATTTTTAGGTATAATTAATTTCGCAAGAATTTTTTGGTATAGGTTGTTAGCACAACAGTGATAATGTTGTGTCAACGATTAGTACTTCAGCAAATTCATATCGATCGGGACAGTGAAGCAAGAAGAAAATGGAGAGCTTAATTTCTTCTTTTCGGGGTGCTACTGCTACCACATCTGGAAAAACAAGAACAGTATTATTTTTGAAGGAAAGAGAAATGATCCAAAAATTGTGGCTGTCAATGCGATCGAGGCAGGAGGCAATTTTATGGCTCATATATTGTTAGGAGTGTTACTGGACATAATTTCTTTATTTTTTTTTTGCTGGATACATAATGTAAAGTTGTAATAAACAGATGTATTCTGATAGCCTCTGTAAGATTTTCAAATAAAAAAAAAAAAGAGATTGAATGCACAGAACTTCTAATTTCGTGCAAAAAAAGATGTGATGGTCCGAATCTAAACTCAAAATTTGAGTTACTCTACTTTATGGGTGCATTTGGATGAAACAAAGAATGGCTCGGAATAACTGCTAACCCAATATTTCTAAGGAATAGCAGAATAGCCGCTCACCCGAGCTATTTCTTGTGTTGAGAATAACTTCTTATTTTTCACTCAAACGTAAAAAATAAAGAATAGCTCGCTAAAAATAGCAGTTATTTCTAAATTAGCGCTATTTCTGTGTCATCAAAACGTACCCTATATGAATTCGTAAAAAAATCGGTCCGTCAACCCATTACCATGATAAATAGAAGTGTTAAATAAAAGGTGAATTTCATGTATGCCCCCCAAAAATCACGAAATTATGTTTTCCTCTTCTAAAATTTACAAATTTACTCAATTTATTATCTTAATGTTAAAAGTTAAAACTCATTTTAAATTTATAAATTTCTCATTTCATGTGTACCCTTTATTAAAACTCATATTTTTGCTCATATGACATTTTGGTGTAGGCTTGTATGCACAATAAAAGTAGAGAATTGAATCATTTACTCTCAAAAATCAACCAATTAACATTGCATATTCTTACACATGCTACAAATATTTATTTTTAAATAAAGCACAAAATGAGAATTTTATAAATTTAAAATGAGTTTTAACGGATAAGGCAATAATTGGATTTTTTTTTTAAAATTTTGAATTTAGGAGGGTAAATAAGATATAATGAATTTTAGAGGAGAAATATGTAATTTTGAAGATTCTAATAATTATATATCTTCTCAAAATTATCTACTTGATAAGATTTTTTTATATTTATTATTTTGATATATTCTCTAGGTTATTTATTTTATAAGAATTCTAATTTTCTAAAAATTATTTAACTGATAAGATGTATTATATAATTATTATTAGACTGATTTAGATTGTAAAAAAATTATGGATTTTCATAAATCTACTTATTAAACGATAGTAAAATAATTTCTTATATTTGTATTTTTCTTCTTGTTTTTATTTCTATCAGAATTAATCGGCAAGAGAAAGAATACCTTTTAAAAATATTTCAATTTTTCCTTGTTATCTATTAGACTGTACAATGATGAGAAGATTTGATTATCTCATGTCCCAGATTATATTTTCATGCTATCTATATATAGATCTTCACTTATACAAATATTGAATTACTTTAATTAATTTGCATATATAACGTAGAGTTTGATAGTAGATATTATTAACCGATTAATACTTATGCTTTTGAGTAACGTCAATTGGTTTGAGTTGCCACCAAATTCTGTAGATGCATTCGTTAGTTTATTAAATGATAAATGTTCATTGAAGATCCTAAGAGTTATTTACCAATGACTCCCAAGCTATTTATAAATATAACTTGTTCAATGAGAAACGTGTATAATACTAATTTAGAAATCATGTTTCGTAATCTAGATCTGAGTGGTTAAGGAGCGACATCGAGTCAATAATGAACAACCCCACGACCACGACAATAGGTACAGATTTTCTGAATATTGTCAAATTATTACTCATTATTTTTTGTGCATTTTATTTATTTAGTTTTGGAATTATGCATGTTGAATCGAACGATTCCTTTGATTTGTTTAGAGATACAATAGGATTATTCATATCGATCATAAGACTTGTTAGTAGAATGTGTTGCGCATAGCATCGTGTAGTGTTAAATGAAATGAACATGTAATGTAACGGATAAGTTAAAGGAAAGGGGCCAACGTGTGTTGAACTCATGTTGAAATATATACATTGGGTCTGAGTTCGACTAGAACCCTCGTTAACGTAAATGTAGGCGAAAGCGGTCTTGTCACGGGTCAAGATCTAGCGTAGGGTGGATTTTCCGTCTAGTGTGACAGCCAATATCTAGCGTAGAGTGGATTCCCCGTCTAGTGAGAAAGTCTCTCGTTGTTGGATGGATTTCCCAGCGGGTTTGCAATCTTTCAATGTTGGTTAGATTTTCTATTGGATTGGCAAATGAATGAATTAACATAAAACTTGAAAGATAACTAAAGAGGGGTGTGTGTGAGTGCGTGCGCGCGCACGCGCGCGTGCGCTTTTAAAAATGCATTAGTAAGATTGCATGTGAGGATATATTTTTAAGATCATATTTGTGTTAATAAGTCAATTTCACAAAATCCGGGGCTGGAACTGAATCCCGTATTAAATCTCTCACCCGTTTCTACTTTTATGTGGGTTCCAGAAAATAATGAAACTGATAGAAAGCACGAATAGAAGGGGTGCAGATCAGGAAGTTAACGAACAGATGACTCAAGTATCATTTTATTTTCTCCTTAATTAAATTTAATCCTCTCTTTGAAAGTGGATACATTGAATGACATGGCAATTATCAGTTTGTTTGCCATATTTGTTTTGATCTCATGTTGAATGTATGTTGTGTGTTTGAACTAATTGTGGTGTTAAAAGACTTTGTTTGATTTAAGATAAGTAGCATGAGAATTTATTATTGATAATGTATGTGATGTGCACACACTTTACGTATAAATACATGGCGGGTTGTCTCGGGGTGTTACAAGAATTTAAATAATTTGATCGTACTAAAGTTATGATAATTTAGAAAAGAAATGCATGACATATTTAGTTCATACTTTACTTTGCAACAAATTAGTACTTTGATCAAAAATGCATACAATGGATAAGGCAATATGTTTTACTTTGCAACAAATTAGTATTTAGTTCATGCTTTACTTTGCATACTAAAACTTTTAAATAAGGTAATATGCATACAATAGATAATATTTTTGGTACAAGACATCTTTCTTTCACTAGTCTAAACTTATCAAATGTATTTTCTCATTTAACAAAAATTCAGAAAAATTAAATCTCATAAGCTTCATGCATAATCACACTATATTTTAAAGTCTAGAAAAATTCAGAAAAAGTTCTATGAATGAATGTAGCAACTCTATGACAAGTTTTATCATTATAAAATATACATTCAAATCACCTTTGCAAGTTGTAGAACCAGCCAAGAAATAAGATGTATACTCCTTTTTAACTAAATTCATGCTCTTCATGTCATTTCAAGTCGAAAGATCAGCTTACACCTATTAGCCATCTATTAAATATTTTGCAGAATTCGTGTCATATAAATTTTTTCTATTCTTTCTATGGAATTAATTTTTTTTCAATTCCTTCTATGGAATTGAATTTTTTTCTATTCCTTCAATGGAGTTAAATTTTTTTCTATTCCTTCTATGAAATTGAATTTCTTTTTAATATTTTCTATGTAATTGATTTTTTTATATTATCTATGGAATTGATTTTTTTCGATATTTTCTATGGAATCGAATTTTAAATGCACTCCTTCGAATAATATATATTATTTCAAAAAAAAAATCTTCCTCCGTAAGTCATGGATCTAATTCTAATGCAATTTCAAATTAATTTTAAAGTAATACAAATTTTCCGATCTGATAAATCTTATATTTTTGTTCTCCTATTTCTCAATCTCTCTTTCGTTCTCTTCTCTCCTTTTTTTTTCCGGCAACAATATCCTCACATAGGTATGACATAAAAGTCCATCGGTTCGATCATGCCCACTCGGCCCGATCCAAACCATGCCTACAGGTGTTTAGCACATTTTAATTGATTTATTTGACAATTTTAGAGTGGTATGACCATGTTTATTACCTAAAACAAGTAGAGACACATCAACATAAATCTTGCTGCCTATTTCTTGCTTCAATTCAGATTTTTGCAATTGCACTTTACTTAATTACATGAGAACAAAGTGCTGAATTATCACAGCAAAGATGTGACTCGACTAAATGTAGTTTGAATAGACATAAATATGCTAATTAAATTGCTCTTAATCTAACCTTTTTGCTATTGAATTTGATGCTGGAAACAAATTTGTTGATTGAATTTTTTATGCTGAGTTTTCCTAGCTGCTAGTAGTTTTTTATGTAGGAAATAAAATAAAAAAAATGTTCGTATTATATGTAAATATAGGTTGATAATTTAAGGTTTCAAATTTTGAGGTCCCAAGAAATGGGTTTTCATATATTTTAGGTATTTTGATTTGAAATATGAAATTTATTTTTACTTTATTTATAATTTGATGGGAACATTTGTCCACAAATTTTTTCCCCTTAAAATATCTTTTTTTTGAGCTGATAAATGAAATGTTTTATGCTACTAAAGGTAATAAATATATTATTTATTGAGAAATTCATTCAATTATTTTTTTCTAAAGAGCATGAACATGTGAAAAAAGCAAGAATCATGCTGAAATTTCAAATGCAAATTGGTTTTCTGATTTGAACTGAGATGAAATGCAAGAATCCAACTGAAAAATAATGTGCAAGCTGTTCTTTGACTGGTCCTACCACTTGCAAAGTTGAATCATAACTTACCATATATTTTACTATTTTCGTACATATTATTTTAGGCTTCAAAATATAATGCAATCATGTATATAACTCATGAAATGTAAATTTCAAAATTTCTTTTGTGACATTTAGAAAATAAATTTACTAAGTTTAGGCCACTTGAAAAGATAACTTGTACAAAAATCTTATCCTTTGCATATTGTGTTATTTAGAAGTTTCATTTTAGAGATGAAAATAACATATGCTTGATTCAAATACTAATTTGTAGCAAGGCAAAGCATGAACTCTAAGAGTTTGCTCATTTTAAAGTTATTATAATAGTTCATAATTTTTCTGAAATTAATTTTGAAAGGATTAGCTTATCTATATTCTTATTGATAAATGTATTCATGATTCACTCATTGCAACTATATATGTCAAAAGTAAAGCCTTGACATGACTTTTGAGTGCAAACTGACATTAATTTCATACGACAAATAATAATTAACATTTGATTCATAAAAATAGATAATACAAATGAGAGCGATATTTGAAATACACACATATCGGTAAGCAATGAGAATAGAGCTAGCCTTGCATGATATATAGTCTAGTGTATCCAAGTCCCCATTCCCAATTTGGTGACCATGACCCATCAGTAATGCATGCAAATAATAGCATCGATCATTGCTGATAGTTACCTGAGTTGCATGTGCTTGTACCGAAGGGCCTACATGTGATCGTGAAATAGTGATTTCCATTTGAATATTTTGAAGGAAAAATTAAACTGAACCTGTCCAAAGTTGGTTGTTTTTCTTCATACAACTTCTCGTTGCGACATCGCCAACCAAATAGTGCAGGCTATACTAGCAAAATCAATCCACTGCTCCTCACTCAGCTCTTGTCCAAGGGTTGACAAAGTCTGAGTTTAAGGCTAGCTCTATCATTACATGTGATCTGAGAGGAATTGGGGAAGAGAACCAGCAACTTCTGGCAAAGTCACACAGTCAGGAACATGAAATGAACCGTATTCTCCTCTGCACACCCACACGTTGCACACATGGAATCGATCCTGATCCCTCTTGACGCTAGAATATGCCCCAGGGGTAGAGCATTATGCGAAAGGCACCAAAGAAAAACCCTTAACCGAGGCATGCATCACCCATCCTTTCTTCCATACCACCTTTCAAACACTATGAATTTCAGCCCTCTGATTCGAACCCTCCTGTGCAAGATGTTGGTATGCATGGCATGCTTAGCAGAGAAAGCTAGCACCATTTGATGATGGCAAGAATATTAAGCGATCAATTGAATGAGGATCTTCATTGCTGCTGAGTAACCTAGAACCTGGATAATTTCATCCATATTAATTCCACCCGGAATCATCATGGAGTAGTAGGTCTTTAACACGCATGGCGGACTGCTGATAAGAAGAAGGTTTGAGCTGCAACACCCCATCAAACCAGGGTTGACCAAAGGCAGAGCAATTGCGGGCTTAGCAGTTGGGGCGACCTTCACACCTTTGATCATTTTCTTCTCAATTAAAAAAGGCAAACCCTCTTGATAAAATATCCATATATACCAAGTATGAATAAGTAAGGTGACATGGCACAGCTAGCCTTGACGAAGGCCGCATTGGAGGGTTTAAAAAACCCGTCTCCTCGCCCATTAAAAACCAATGAAAATTCTACTGATTTGACACAACCCATTATCCAAGACCAAGAGCAAAACAATGGAGGCAACCCGTAAAGCGGGAGAATATCGCTAAAGAAATCTCAATCCATGCGATCTTTCTTTTTCCTCTGTTAGCCGAACGCCTTCTGAATTTTGAATTGACCTTATAGAGTTTCTTGGATTTTGTGCTACAGCCTATGCGTGAAAAAATGGTATTGCGGGCTTTATGTATAATGGCTAGAGGTTTGACACTACCCGCCTAGAGCAGCCCGTGCCCGGTCCGCTCGTGCCCGAGCCCGAGTATAGGACGGATAAACGGGTACACGGGTAGGAGTATAAAATGGACAGGGCACGTCTTTTCGGAAAAAAACCCGACCATAACCGGACCGATTTACCCGTACCCGTATACCCCCGTGCACGTGAACTCGTGTGCTCGGGCCCGCAACCGTATACCCGTGTATCCGTACCCATTTTTTTTTTATTTCAAATTTTTCAAATTTTCCCTCCTCCCGCATGTTCAAACAAAACCGAGCTCAGACCGATTTTTTTTTTTCAAATTTTATTCCCCCTTCAACATTTTCTTTAAATACACCCCTCTTCCTCTCCATATTTTCACACTCTCTTAATCTCTCAATCTCTCATTATCTCAATATCTCATTTTATTATTCTCAATTTTTAGATTTATTATTTAAAAAAAAAAATATAGTTGTAAATTTAATTCATTCTACAAATACGCAAATGAAATTACGAAGTTCGGTACTTCCCGCAAGATTTATCCGTGAAATTTAAATGTTACATTTATTTCATGTTAGATTAATTTATTTTTGTAGAGTAAATTTAGTTTAAGTTAGATTTATTGAATATTAAGTAATTAGACTTGTTACATTTATTTTATGTTAGATTTGTTAAATTTGTTAAGTAATTAGATTTCTTAGATTTATTTTATGTTAGATTTGTTAGATTTGTTAAGTAATTAGATTTGTTTTGAATATGTTAGATTTTATTTCTGAAATGTTGGATTTATTTTTAATAGGTTAAATAAATAGGTTAGAATTATTTTTGTGAATATGTGAAGTAATTAGATTTGTTTTGAATATGTTATATTTTATTTTTGAAATTCGGATTTATTTTTAATATGTTAAAAAAATGTGTTAGAATTATTTTTGTGAATATGTGAAGTAATTATATTTGTTTTGAATAGGTTAGATTTATTTTTCAAAATGTTGGATTTATTTTTAATAGGTTAAAAAAATTTGTTAGATTTATTTTTTTGAATATGTGAAGTAATTAGATTCGTTTTGAATAAGTTAGATTTTATTTTTGAAATTCGGATTTATTTTTAATAGGTTAAACAAAAAGTGGTAGAATTATTTTTGTGAATATGTGAAGTAATTATATTTGTTTTGAATATGTTAGATTTTATTTTTGAATATGTGAAGTAATTATATTTGTTTTAAATTCTGTTTTTTAAAATTCTGTTTTTTAATTCTGTTTTTTTAATTCTGTTTTTTAAATTCTGTTTTTTAAATTCTATTTTTTAAATTCTATTTTTTTAATATCTATTTTTTAAGTTCTATTTTTTATTTCTGTTTTTTAAATTTCTTTTTTTTAAATTTCTGTATTTTTAATTTCTGTTTTTAATTTCTGTTTTTTAAATTCTTTTTTTTTAATTCTGTTTTCTAATTTTTGTTTTTTTAATTTCTATTTTTAATAGGTTAAATAAATAGGTTAGAATTATTTATGTGAATATGTGAAGTAATTAGATTTGTTTTGAATATGTTAGATTTTATTTTTGAAATTCGGATTTATTTTTAATATGTTAAAAAAATGTGTTAGAATTATTTTTGTGAATATGTGAAGTAATTATATTTATTTTGAATAGGTTAGATTTATTTTTTAAAATGTGAAGTAATTATATTTATTTTAAATTCTGTTTTTTAATTTCTGTTTTCTAAATTCTGTTTTTTTTTAAATTCTGTTTTTTAAATTCTGTTTTTTAATTTCTGTTTTTTAATAGGTTAAATAAATAGGTTAGAATTATTTTGGTGAATATGTGAAGTAATTATATTTGTTTTAAATTCTGTTTTTTAATTTCTGTTTTTAATAGGTTAAATAAATAGGTTAGAATTATTTTTGTGAATACGTGAAGTAATTATATTTGTTTTGAATATGTTAGATTTTATTTTTGAATATGTGAAGTAATTATATTTGTTTTAAATTCTGTTTTTTAAATTCTGTTTTTTTAAATTCTATTTTTTTATTCTGTTTTTTTAATTCTGTTTTTTTAATTCTGTTTTTTAAATTCTATTTTTTTAATATCTGTTTTTTAAATTCTATTTTTTAATTTCTGTTTTTTAATTTTTTTTTTAATTTATGTATTTTAAATTTCTGTTTTTAATTTCTGTTTTTTAAATTCTGTTTTTTAAATTCTGTTTTCTAATTTCTGTTTTTTTAATTTCTATTTTTAATAGGTTAAATAAATAGGTTAGAATTATTTATGTGAATATGTGAAGTAATTATATTTGTTTTGAATATGTTAGATTTTATTTTTCAAATTCGGATTTATTTTTAATATGTTAAAAAAATGTGTTAGAATTATTTTTGTGAATATGTGAAGTAATTATATTTATTTTGAATAGGTTAGATTTATTTTTTAAAATGTGAAGTAATTATATTTGTTTTAAATTCTGTTTTTTAATTTCTGTTTTTTTAATTCTGTTTTTTAATTTCTGTTTTTTAAATTCTGTTTTTTTTAAATTCTATTTTTTAAATTCTGTTTTGTAAATTCTGTTTTTTAAATTCTGTTTTTTTTTTAAATTCTGTTTTCTAAATTCTGTTTTTTTTTTAAATTCTGTTTTTTAAATTCTGTTTTTTTTTTCTGTTTTCTAAATTCTGTTTTTTAATTTTTGTTTTTTTTATTTCTGTATTTTTAATTTCTTTTTTTTAATTTCTTTTTTTAATTTCTGTTTTTTAAATTCTGTTTTTTAAATTCTGTTTTTTAAATTCTGTTTTTTAATTTCTGTTTTTTAATAGGTTAAATAAATAGGTTAGAATTATTTTTGTGAATATTTGAAGTAATTATATTTGTTTTGAATATGTTAGATTTTATTTTTGAAATTCGAATTTATTTTTAATATGTTAAAAAAATGTGTTAGAATTATTTTTGTGAATATGTGAAGTAATTATATTTGTTTTGAATAGATTAGATTTATTTTTCAAAATGTTGAATTTATTTTTAATAGGTTAAAAAAAATTGTTAGATTTATTTTTTTGAATATGTGAAGTAATTAGATTTGTTTTGAATAGGTTAGATTTTATTTTTGAAATTCGGATTTATTTTTAATAGGATAAAAAAATGTGTTAGAATTATTTTTGTGAATATGTGAAGTAATTATATTTGTTTTGAATATGTTAGATTTTATTTTTGAATATGTGAAGTAATTATATTTATTTTAAATTCTGTTTTTAATTTTTTTTTTATTTCTGTTTTTTAATTTCTGTTTCTTAATTTTGATTTTTTAAAATATGTTTTTTAAATTCTGGTTTTTAATTTCTGTTTTTTAAATTTTATTTTTTAAATTCTATTTTTTAAATTCTGTTTTTTAAATTCTGTTTTTTTAATTTTTGTTTTTTAATTTTTGTTTTTTAATTTTTGGTTTTTAAATTCTTTTTTTTAAATTGTATTTTTTAATTTCTATTTTTTAAATTCTGTTTTTTAATTTCTGTTTTTTAAATTCTGTTTTTTAATTTCTATTTTTTAATTTCTGTTTTTTAATTTCTGTTTTAATTTCTGTTTTTTAATTTCTGTTTTTTTAATTTCTATTTTTTAATAGGTTAAATAAATAGGTTAGATATTATTTTTGAATGTGTTAAGTAATTTATATATTTTTTTGAATAGGTTTAAAAAATAACAACTCCTAATCGCGAATCAGTGGAAGAAACCATCCAAAGATATTCGACCGATCTTTTTGGCCCCGTCCCCGATATGCCACCACCTAATTATCCACAAAATTATCAACCCAATTATACTGCTAGTCCTCCCAAATACAATCACCTAATTATCCATACCCTTATCCACAAAATTATCCAAGAAGAGACCTAATGCTCCAAACAAAATATCAACAACCCCGACAAATGAGTGCACCGCCACAATATTATACTTCAAACGATCCAAATGTATTCATTCCACAAGAAACACTTCAACTAACACCACTGTATACATATGGCATGGGCTCTTCTTCTGTAGCATCGAGTCATGTCACACCCCGAAATAAGGAGTTGTGCAGTCACGCCGTGAATACATAGTTTCCTATATACTCACAAAGCAATTACGAAATATAATTCCAAACAAGTAATTTAATCATGCCATAATTACCATAACAGTAAAATTTGTGCCATCTATTTATATTGTCTTATTTCCAAGAAAACTTTTATCAAGAATTCATTAACAAAACATGCATATATTATCATAATATCCATAAAAGTAGTACTGCTATAAACTCTTTATAACATATAGTCAAATGAAACTAAAAACAATATTTAACATTTTTAACAACAACATAGTCTAATTGAAGGGTATGTACAACAAAACAATTTACAAACCTCCAATAAGATAATAAAAACTTTTATAGTAACATGGCAGATTCCTATACATACAAGGCTTACTTCTCACTCAATATAATCGAAATCCTTATTCTCGCTTTCCTGAAATAAAATAACATAAAAATCCACGAGGGGGAAGAGGGGTGAGAAACTTGTCAAACGTTTCTCAGTGCAAAATTTAAATAGGGCTACTGGATTTGTAAGAAATCCATTACTAGAACTAAATAATCATAATATTACAATATTAAGTTAATCAGACAATAATAATGAATGCATATGCTCAAGATTGATATCAAATGAAATTCAACATATATCACATTCAAAGATAATCAAAGAGCTGTTACTCATAATATTTGGACCTAATCAATAAAATCACTAGGTCAGATCACCACTGATAGATATAAGATATCTATCAGCTTTGGCTTAAACAGTTATGTATTTCCTGGTTTGTAGTCAACACACATATCAATTTAGTGAATCAGATTAACAATAATATATTCCAATAATATGCAACAGATTTTCACCCTTACCAAAAAGTGACAAATAAAACATTCGATATACCACAGTTCTACTATTCCTGCAATCACAATTTACATTATCCTCTACCCAACCGGTACTGGGTTCAGTTGAGGTCATTCACCGTATGTGCATATGGATCCTGAATCAAAGTCTAGCGTCGACTCTAGACTTTGCAGTAAACAATAAAATAAATCAATTCAATACTGTGGTCCCATTCAATTTTAAGAAACGAGAGGACAGCCAATCAATGACACAGTACCAAAATGATAAATCATCACAGTTATAAAAATTCAAGTATGCTATTAACTTACCTTATGCAAATGATGCAATGACGCTAGAAATCAGAAATTCAACATGCTAATATACATAGTTATTTAGTTCTTAGAAATAAAAATCAAGACCAATCCCGTGAACCTCCGCACCTGATCACGTATGGTGCGTAGAGGATCAGCTATCACTAGATTCAGAACTTCAGACGATCTCGCTAAGTCGTGCTCGATAGGATCTATGCCTATGTTAACATAGCATAGGTTGGTTAGTAAGATAAAATCATATGAACCAAGTAAATCTTATAAAAATACTTTCACTAATTAAACTTCTAAATCTAATATATAAATCACATTAAGACTTCTACTTTTCTCATCCAATGTATAAATTTTATATACCCATATACATATATCACATAGGTGAATCAGTGCCTTGCTAAATATAATCACTTTCACTAAGTAAATCCTTTGAAACCATTTTCATTAAGCAAAGCTTATGATCTAGTGTATGCATATATCTATGTCCAGTAATTGGATTCAAATTTTTTTTTTCAAGGCTTGAGTTTACTATGAAAACTTGTATCATTTCATTTAGAACAAAATTGCAATCATTCCCGAATCCTATAGTTCTTCTTATTTTTAGTACCTATTTAAATTATTTCATTCATATCATTTCCTTATCACAGTTATCCATGAATAATATTGCTCTAATATACATTTTAGTTAAACTGACATGGTCAATTCACTAAATTAGAAAATTTTGCAAGTTCAACCCTTAAACCTTGAAATATACCATATCTTAGTATCGACACTGGTACGGAATGGTATCGGTGTCACTAGATGAAAATTGAATACTAAAATACTTGCAACTCTAGATTTTAACAAGAAAATTGGTACAATAAGATATCAGTAATAGGAGGGAACAAAAGTATACGGTGAGCAGCTCCAATTTCTCGAGCTAAGCAATTCTAATTGCAAGGTTCAGTCGAAGAGAATTTGAAACCCTAGCGAAATTGAGAAAGGGACGGACTTGAATAGAAATTGAAACAAGGGTTTTGAGAGAGAGAGTAAAAGCGGTAGAAGAGTAAAAAGTAAAATATCTCAAAGGATAAGTATAAACTTATATTTCTATTCTATTTAATTGAGCTGCTGCAATTTTCTTTGCTCTAAGGTCTACGGCCCAGTTTGCATATAAATAAATATAACAGCTTTGAAGATTTTAATTGGTCAATGGATACTATACTTAGATAAATTTTCAAAGTTTATCATTTCTAGATTTTTCATGATTCGGGATTCTAAAAATTAAATTTCGAAATTTTTGTTAAACTCTCAATATGCATATTATTTAATATTTTCAATTACCCTTTTATAACATTTACAATGTTACAAGTCAATTCACTGACACTGTTCCTATAGGAGGTACACCTTCGACAGGTGAACCTGAAATTCAAGAAGAAGTTGTACATCCTTCGACAAGTGTCCCACCACAAGAACCAGTAGGAAAGAAGACTAAAAGACCTGCTCCTAAATACAATCAATCGTGGGCGAGATTTTATAAGATTACCAGAGATAAGGCCGAAATTATGCAATTTCTATAATGTAAGGTAAAAGGCTACAATAATTTTTTTGAGTATAAACAATATAGTGATATAACTAGCTTTAAGAGACATGTCGAAATGCACGAAAGAAAGGGTGAGGTTTCAAGTGAAAATCCTGAACCGAGACAAATTCAAACTCTTATAAACGCAGATGGTACCAGAATCAACCCAAAATTCGATGAATAAAAAATGCTTAGTGAATTGACCCGGTAAATTATCCATAAAGAACAACCAATAAGTATGGATGGTTGCACGAGTTTTACCCAGTTATGCATTCGGGAGTTAGCTCAACCAATGTATAAGAGGGTCTATCATAGAAAGATAGTTAGTGAAATAAAAAATCAGTTTACTTCGATAAAAAATGACCTTAAAACTCAATTTGCATACCAAAACAATAAGGTGTCAATTACCTCCGATATATGGACTGCCGGTAAACATGGATTTGGGTACTCTTGTATTATCGGGCATTGAATCGATGATCATTGGATATTACAAAAAAAGATATTAATTTTTCGAGTGTTGGATTCCCCCACACTGCAAATGTAATTTTCAAATCTATTATTGAGGTCTTAGAAGAGTATAACCTTAAGAGGAATATGGGTAACAAGGTTTTTTCTATATCTTTCGATAATGCTAGCAACAACATTGCTTCCATTGAGATTTTTAATTGGTCACTAAATCCGATCATGAATGGTGAAATATTTCACCAAAAGTGTGCTTGTCACATTCTTAACCTCGTCGTGAAGGCGGGTCTAAAAACAGAAGCCGTAAAACTATTGATAATTAAATTTAAGGATGCTCTCAACACATTGTTTCAAACCAATAAAGAAAACAGCAGTTTGCTGAATTGTGCGTCAACTATAGATTAAGCAAGTTGAAGGTACCTTGGGATATAGATACCCGTTGAACCGATGGCTTCCTTACAAAGCTGTCATAGGGGAGTTTTTGAGAAGCTCCACCCCTGAGGCACTACGATTGGAACTCATTGACGAAGAATGGGAGCAACTGCAAAGGCTTAGCAAATTCCTACGGATCTTTTTTACTGCAACCGTCCAACTATCTTGCTCGTGCTCACCGACGTCATTTGAGTTGTTGAGACATCTCTGTGACATCTCCAAGGTGTATTGCGAATTGGAACAAGCTGAAACCTACGATGCATCTCTCACGCCGATTGTAGATGCCATGAAACAAAAATTCCTAAAATATTGGAAAGATGTACCCCACCTGGCCATTATCGCAAACTGCCTCAACCCGGTATACAAGAAGTTTTACACAATCAAAATAGTTGAGAGGTACAAACAGAATTTATATTTAGACTCAACCAAGGTGGAGGCATACGTGAATTCGAAGTTTGATGAGATGTTTAACGTATACCACTCAAGAATGAGTGATAACCAAAACCCGGCTTCGTCCCGTCCCTAAGTATGAATATAAATATACATGTATTTTTAATCTTTATTATTTATAATATCTACATTATTTGTCCACTAATTTTTTATTTTTTAATATACATGTTTTTTTTTAAATAGTTCCACTTCTATGAGCACTAGCAGTGGTGGATTATTAGCAGATTTTCAGTCGGAGAGCGAACCGCACACATCCATAAATGAGTTATTGAGCTATATATCGATGCTCAACGAAAATGAACAAGGATTTGACGTCATGGCGTGGTGGAGGAGGCATTAAAGGGCCTTACCAATATTGGCGATGATGGCCCGCGACGTATTTGCCGTGCCCGTATCAACTGTCCCTTCCGAAAGTTGTTTTAGTTCGGCGAACAGTATTCTCTCTGATAAACGAAGTAAGTTAGGTGCACATGTTTTTGAGAGACTTGTGTGCTTGAAAGATTGGATTGCTGCTGAAGAGCGCATGCAACATGTGCCTCAACAACCATTATCATCTGAAGCCAACACTGAAGAAAGCAGCACCGAGGCGCGGCACGAGGCTAATTCGGATTCAGACGGCGTCGAAGAGAGCGAACAATGGTATATAAATCCAAACTACAAGATAGGTAGTGTCGGTATAAATTTCTAACATCTTTTAATATTTATGGTTATTTTTAAAATTATAAATTTCTAAACATTTCAATTAGTTTTTAAATTATTCATTTTAAAGAAGAATTACTAAAAAAAAAAAGTTAGAACTCCGCCTATGTTATTTTACATAGCCGGTCCCAAGTCCGGAATAAAGGAGGGTAAATTTTATTTTTTAATCTGTTATTTTAAAATAATTCATAATTATTTTTAAAGTAATTAATTTAAGAAATTTTTTATTTTTATTTTATTGTTTTAAAGTTTTTGATTTAATTATATTTTTGATTTATATTTTATTTAACTTATTAAAAATAAATGAATATATTATCAATTTAAAATGTAAACTAAAAATTTCTAGATATAAATAAATTATGAAATTATATAATTAGAATCAGAATTTGAAAATAAAATAAAATGACTCGTGTAAAAAAAAAAATAAATATATTTGTACTTAACTAAATAAATATATAAATTTTCGCATGAATAATTTTTATATATAAGTTACAAATTTTATTTATTTATATACACTATTTGATATTGAACTATTCTGATTTTAAAAGTCGAATTATAAACACGTAATAATATTCGTACAACACCGTAAAAAAAAAAAAAAAAAAAAAACCCGACCTGCCCCTACCCGGACCGCCCGGTCCCATACCTGGACCGCCCTGCCCCTCAAGGGTACAACAGGTACGGGTATAAGACGGGCAAGGCACGGTTTTTAAAAAAAAACCCGTGATGCCCGGCCCATGGTACCCGTCTATCCATGATACCCGTGCCCGATCCCTACCTGTGCCCGTGCCCGGATATGCCCAGCCCGCCCTGCCCCTATCCGAGAGCAAAACACTAATAACGGCCTACTAAGACGATTAATTAAGAATGCAAATAATTTAATTACCCCTAAACAACTATTTAATTATCCGTTACCATAAATTCAATAAATTCAATTCTCCTCTCAAATCTGAATGTGCATACACGACTAGCTAGCTCCTTAATTTCCTTTTAGTTTCTTTGTTTTTGGTCGCAACAATTTGAGCATTCCAATTTAATTCGTCACGCCTGTATTTAATAGTCCATCGATCACATATATACATTCCAATTTCATTTGTCACCAAAACGAATACAATTGTGATCTCCATCCAATTGGTTTCATCCCAAAAACTTGGTATGTACGTCTTGCTTTCACATTCCAATTCTTTTTTTTTTTTGAAAATATTTCCATTTTAATTTACGTTTGCGTTTCTTTTACTCTCAATATCTCATGCATACGTGCATGGATGATTTATTATTTTTGTAGGATGCGCATGACAACGCCCGGCCTATACAAAATATCTTCGATAGAATGATCAACATGTAATGTACCGACCTCTCAACATTAATAACTAGATCAAGCTTTCCTTAACAAGAATTAATGAGCACAACGAATAGCCAATTTTATTACTTCAATATAAAATTTTACATGAGTTTTGCCATGTTGTTCTTCACAAAAATTTTGTTTTGATATTCCCTGCTCGATCTATATACCGGAGCCATCGATTTGTTTGTTTGTTCATGTTCATTGAAAAAAGAACAATAAAAGTTATCACTTTACTGTTAGTATTTTTACCAAGGATGGAGTTACTTTCAGAGCAACAATTAAATTATTGAGAGCATAAAGAAAAAGTTTTTCTCTTAATATCTAATTTACCCTTCACTGATGCATACAGTAGACCCAATAGAACTAGTCTTCTCCATTGCATATCCATTAATGGATCCAAACCATCTTGCACCAATACTTTTTAAAAGGCGAACTGGTGCGAGAAGAACAAAACCTCTTATCTCAATAGTTCATGTTAATTTATACATTTTTTTTGCTTTTACATATTAAAAAGTTAATCCAGCTTGTACATGAATGGTAACTCTATATATATTCCTTCTTCATCTTGCAACATAAAACTTATTTTCACTTTTCATATATTATATAGGACAAAGCTAAAGATACAAATGAATGTAACATAATAAATATGTGATTAAGGATTTTGTGCCAATATCTATTAATTACAAAACCAATCACCGGTAGTAGGCCATATGGCGGGAGCTCCTGAAAGGGGACCCATCAAATGGAGATGGTCCACCGGACCGGATAGAAGAGGGAGCAGCCTCCTTTTTGGGAGCCTTGACCTCGGATCGGAGCCAAGATTCAACAACAGAGAGCAAGTTGTCGGCAGTTTTCATTTCATTTATATCAGACAGTTTTGCACAGTTCTTCAATTCACCATCTTGGATGTAAGCTAAGTGTGTTGCCCACGTCTCCAACCCATCAAATATGTGTGTTGCATACACTATTGTTGCTTCTCTCTAAAGCACAGGGAAAACAAATGTAAAGAATAAGGTTTTCATAAATGTCAAGTGTCAATTTTGTGTGATGGTTCTCGGTTGATAACCTTCTTTCTTTGTTTTTTGTTTCTGTTAATTTTTTTTGTGTCATTGCAATGCTTATTTTGGGATTTTATGTTACTCCATTTCCTACAAACTAATTGGGTAATTTATAGTCACAGGATTCTTTATTAATGGCTTAAATACACATGCAACTGAGGTTCTTTATTACATGGCTAAGCTCCACCATTTCCCAAAAAATAAAGAAAAACAATATTACAAAATTTAATTTAAGTTCAATTGCATTATTGATATCTGACTGAAGCAAAATTGTGCCATTTGGGATTCAACTACTTCAGGTTAAATTAGGCAAATTCACAAATTCTATAGCTGGGTAAATGTACAAGTAATGATTTAACTACCAATTTCTGTTTGTTTTGTGCAATCTAACCATTTTCTTCTAACCTCTGCAGTATTTATTATGCAATCAATGGCAGGTAGGGTGCTTTATGGAGGTAAAATTGTGCCATCTTGGGTGAACAATTACAGAAATGAGCGTCCAAGGGGACAATTTTTTTTTTTTTTTTGGTGAGGCCCAACTAGAAAGGAAAAGGTAGTCTTGATTAGTTGCGCTCAAAGGGTATATTAAACAGAATCAGGGTCAACCAAGACTCAAAAGTACTTGAAATGTAATTGCGCTCAATTTTAGTATTTTAAAACTGAAGGTTTGATCATGCTTAGTAGGGGTAATTCGGGAAAATTTGCACAATAGGCAAAACTTAGTACCATCTTTTGGTGACCAGTACCTGGTACAGTCAAATTGAAATCTTTAACAAATATGAAAGTATTTGGATTGAATTACCTGCTCACACTCTTCTTTGAAGAAGTCAAGTAGATCCATTCTTGTGACGACATCCAGATCTACTGTAATTTCATCAAGCAATAGCACCTGCATTTTATTATGCATAAAAGGTCAATTATATTCTTGCTTTAAAACAGTAATGTTAAGGGCATCTTTATTGCAGTGAAGGACACATCACGCCACATTAGAATTAAGATAAAGATACTTCAAATTATTTGGGTATAAATAATTTTCAGAATATTATACTCACAATGTAAAACTATCCTGAAAAGTTGAAATTTAGACATATGAACAGAAATTAAGTTAACAGATAGGGTTTGATATAAAAGCTCAACTCGATCATGTGACAGGGAAAATCATTATTAAAACATCATAAGAGTACTTAATAAGGCACATATACACATTTCATATTTATTTGCAAATTACAACAAATGTTTCTCATGAAACAAAGTAACAAATATTTTTTTGGAAAAACGCCTATTAATAAAGCTGTTCTAACTTCTATAAGAGAAGGATTTTTGGGAAAAAAATTATCTGCCAAGGATGGAAAAAAATTGGTGATTTTCTCAGATACCAAGTATCAGTGAATAAAGTACAACAACAGGGGAAATTTAGAAAAATGCCAAGGAAATATGTACAAGGTCAGAGATGAAAATAAACTAAGAAATAAAATGAAACCTTGTAAGGTTGTAGAAGACCCATACAAATCTGAACGCGACGCCTCTGGCCATCTGATACTTTATGCATTCTCCATTCCAAATCAATGTCTAGTAAGTCTATCAGTTTCTCTCTCCTTTCTGGATCAACCCCTTCAACTGTTATTATTACCCAACCGTTAAGAAGTTAAAAAAATGCATATATTTGATGATGAACCAGGTATAATAATAGAATTCTAGTGCAAAAATGAACATTACCTACACAAATATTAGAAAAAGGACATAAGTCCGGATTTCCTTTTCTAATCTTAGGTTCAAGATTTCAATACTGTATCAGTTTGGTACTAAAAAGATTTATAATCCATTTAATCATGAGCTATAAATCCTTATAACTACTATTATGATAATTTACTGTTATCTTTATTTCCTCCAAAGATTGTAAAAGGTTACAGAAAAATCTCTTTAATTTAATTATTGCTCCAGTATACCTCCAAAGATCATGTGCTCAGCAGAGAAGTCACCTTGCAGCGGCACATCTCCCTGCAATGTTTTAAATGTTTTGCTGCTATTAAAATACAAGCACAATATCATATTACATGTTTCGTGATAGAAAAAGAGGGAAGATTGAAAGAGAAAAGAAAACATACACATGAGCCAACATTGCGGCTCCAAGAACCACCGAGATAGGAGAGGTCGCCACTACAGACTAGTTGTGTGTCATGAAAAGCAGAACCATTCAAAACTCTAACCACATCTCTCCCTCCTACCATATGCTTTCCTGCCAAAATTTTAAGTAAAGTTGTTTTACCTGCAATATTGTAAAAGAAGCCATTTAGTTATTAAATATACCAATAAGTAGGTTCTTTTTTTTTTCTTAATAAGCCATTTAGTTTCTCTTTTAATTAAAAATGATTGCTATTGATACATAACAATAGGAGAATAGAAATACAAAGCTTTGGATTGGAGACAACCATATCCATCCTAATATGGTACTAATTCAGGATATAATTAAGAGTACCATATTAGCTAAACTTTTTAGCCAAACTGAAAGAGTTGTAATGTAATGTAATGTAATGCTTAAGTACTGATCATGGATCAGATTCAGGTGTTATGGAATCTAGATTGGGAGAGAGGAGAAGAGGGGAGAAGAAACCGGATCCGTTAGCGCCGACGAGGAGACAGCGAGAGGCGGGAGAGACGCAGAGGTTGAAGCGCGTGAAGAGCGGCGGTTGACCGTCGTAGGCGAAATTGAGACCAGAAACCTCGATCCCTGTCGACCTCCATCGCTCCTCTTCTCCTTCCATTATGCCCTCTTCTATTCTAATCTCTCGAGCTTACCTCTTCTATATCTTTTCATCGGATATGAAATAGTACCCGACCCGATCCAATAACACCCACCAAAGCAAAAAGCAATTATATATATATTGACAAAATATATATGAAATAGTACCCGACCCGATCCAATAACACCCACCAAAGCAAAAAGCAATTATATATATATTGACAAAATATATATGATATAGTACCCGACCCGATCCAATAACACCCACCAAAGCAAAAAGCAAAAAGCAATTATATATATATTGACAAAATATATCTTCATGGAGCACAATTTTCTCATCGCCCTTCCTTCCCATTCTCCTCCCTCCTCCCTCCCCTATTGAGCCGTATATTGTTAGCCATTTATTATTGGAAATTCTAAATACATATTTTTTATTAATTGAAAATGATAAAGTAATATGAATATATGTCATTTCAATTGAATAATGTTATTCGTCGGTAAAGCACCAGTTTAGTTATGAAAACATTTTTCTCAGATTTTGAAATGCTAATTTCAAGAAATGAATTATATCATCACTGTAATGTATAATAATAATTAATAATGGTGTTAAAATTAATAAAAAAAATCGCATAGAACATCTTTAATTAGCTTAGAATAAAAGAAAAGAAAATAAGAAGTCCTTTTTACAAAATAAATAAATTAAGGCCTCCGTTACTCGAGAAATAAAATTTATTAACCCCAAGAATATAGAGTGCCTTTTAACAATTTATTAACCCCAAGAAACGTACTTGAACCCAATGCTTCTATTCAAATTTATTAATTACCAAATAGAAATAGCATTTGCATAAGACAAACATCTCAAATTTGTTCACTTATCATTCAATCAATGAAGCTCACAACCTTTTGCATCATCTCCATTGCCTTGTCACTACTTATATTATGCAGAAGATAGAAGACATGATCTTCCCCCTCGGTCTCGTAAAACTCAACATGACCGTTCCATTTGCCGGACGACACAGCTTCGAGCAACTTGTCATAGTATAACTTCCCTCTGTCTCTGAGCGCATCCTTTTGTGCCAATGCAACTAATACTTTCTCGCACTTGTACACACCCTCCATTCGCCCTTTCGCAGCCATTGGATTCATAACCGGATCGTCCGAGCCGGTTGCCTTGGGGTACACAAGCCGCAAAAATTTCAACAGAAACTATTATTCTGGCCTTGGACACGAGCAAGTTGAGGTAGTTGTGGTACGTTGCGGATGTGGCGGATTCAATGAGAAACCCACCACCATGGAAATAAACCAGAATTGGCAGTTTGGCATCGGAAGGGAGGTCGAGGTCGAGGTCGGGCGGGATGTAGAGACGGGCTGAGACTCCGGTAATTGGGTTGATCAGAACATCCCTGGAGGTCACACCGGTGACCGGGTCAGTACCGGCTGGGACTGTGCTGGTAACGATCAACCGCTCCACGCGACCGGATTTGTAGATTCTTATGAAGGGGGGGAATTCATCCTCCACAGTTGTATCTGAATCATATTCCATGAGAGAAGGTAAGGAAATTGAGGGAATGATTTGATTTGATTTGGCTACTATTTTTGGATATTAGTCGCGTTGTGTTCTTGTACCAGTAATTAATTGTCTTCACTTAGACAATATCACAAAACAACTTATGGAGAACAGAAAACAGACCCGTAACAGTATTGGTACAGGCAGAGAACAGCTTCAAATCAGAAAGAAAATCAACTGAAAGCAAACAGAAATTCTAAAACCAGAGACACCTTTAATTGATGTATATTAAGGTCTTTATACTTACAAACCATACATATCACTTGATCTAAACGGAAGGAAAGGAACAAACTAGTATATCATATCCTATGATTGGGCATATCATTTATAATAGTGAACTGGTACAATTACCTGATTAGTAGTTTGACAAAACTAAAATTAGCTTCTCCTTCTCCTTGTAAACTTGTATTTTGCTGATTAAATCTTGCAAACCGCTGTCCTCCTATCCCTTATTTTATTCCAGCTGTCTGCTTGTGCAATAAAAATAACATCTATACTTGTGCAATAGTGGATTAGTTAATTTTCTTGGGATTCATATATTTGAAAAGAGTGTCTTGAAATTCACATCCTTTTAAACCTTAAAAAAAAAAGAAATTCACATCCTTCTACAATAGCTACGAAATTGTTGCTAAACGTGTGGGACAATTAAAAAAAAAAAGGAAAAGGAGGAGAGAAAAATATCAAGTCCAAAAATTCATATTCATTATTGTCACAAAAAAAAGGTACATTTCATAGAATCTAATCTAACCTTTGATGTAATAAAAGTGAAATGGCAAAATTCCAAAAACCAGTATATGGTGACAAACTGACAGTCACATACCATTCTGACAAGGCATGTTTGGTTTCTACGAAAAATTAAATTAAGACGACTAAAGTTATTATTGTTTGGTTGGAGCTTACTAGTTATGATTTAATTTTAATTTTTTTTGTTTTTGTTGGAGTTTCTTACTCAAGTCATGACTTAAACATATTAAAATAGCACATTTTGTCACACCCCAAATCAAGAAAACTTAATTTAAGGTGTGATCAACTTCGCCTCATACTTAATTAATCATTAAGCATGTAAATCTAATCATAAAAATAATAAATCAAACAGCAGCGGAAGCATAATAATATAAATATCAAGCATCAGTCATATAGCGAATCAATAAACATACACATACACAACATATAGTTCCATCCATCTTGGATCCAAATAACATCCACTACAGAAGGGGATACATGATATATCGAGCCCGTATATATAACACAGGAAGTACGGGACTCGTAAACCTAATTAAAAGCCTGACCCTAACTAAGTCAAGTAGTGTGGCCCTCGGGGACAGCTCCTGATAACTCATGCTGTGGACCGCCAGATGCTGTACCTAAAACTCACGAAACAACTTGTGGGTGAGCGACGAATCGCCCAGTATGTGATCCAGAATTATCCCCTCAGGGATCCTCTACGGTCAAAGCACTTTTAATTATAAAATAAATAAACTTTAAAATATGCATATGTGTGAACTAGTCGATTGACACTACCCGGGGGGAGGGGGGGCTGCCCGTGCCCAGACCGCCCGTGCCCGCTGCCCGCTGCCCAGGGTACCCATGCCCCTGCCTCAGGTATAAGCGGGTAAACGGGTACACGGGTACACGGGTAGGGGTATAAAATGGGCAGGGCACGTCTTTTCAGGAAAAAATCTGACCATACCCGGATCGATTTACCTGTACTCGTATACCCCCGTACCCATGCTCGTGAACCCGTGTGCTCGTGCCCACACTCGTATACCCGTGTACCCTATACCTGTACCCATTTTTTTTTAATTTCAAAATTTTCAAATTTTTCCCTCCCTCAGGCCGGTTCAAACAAAACTGGGCCCAGACTGGTCAAATCAAACCGGACCTTAAAAAAAAAATGGACCAGTACCGGACTGGTCCTTACCCGGACCGCCCTGCCCCTCAAGGGTACAACGGGCATGGGTATAAGACGGATAGGGCACAGTTTTAAAAAAAAACTCATGATGCCCGGCCCGTGGTACCCATCTACCCGTGATACCTGTGCCCGTGCCCAGGTATGCCCGGCTCGCCCTGCCCCTACCCAAGAGCAAACCTCTAGTGTGAACCTATATTAATATATAATAAAATTTATAATACTTTTAAATGATGCCATGATGCGATTATTCTATTATGCCAACATGCGGAATAACCCAAAATAAAATCAAAGTATAATATCGGATAGAAATCAAGTTGGAATCCAGTACTCCTAGCACTGTATGCCCCAAAATAAAATAATGGTAATAGTAGTACGAATTAAATAAATATCACCCCGTGCCGTGCCAATAGGATCTAAAGATCCGAATAATATAATCCAAGGACTGTGTTCAGAGTGCAACGATACACGTTGCATAATGACATCGAGCATTGCCCACAAGTACTAACATACTAGTCGATGGTTATATCAAAATTCAGTGTGTCATCTCGCCTAACGACTCATCACCCAAACATATAAAATAGGAGAAATCATACAATGCATGTCGTAAAATTGTTAATCTCTTCCCTCATGAGCAAGAGAGAACTCTACCGTCCGACCAGACCAATAGAATCAGCATCAAGGCTCGCATCCAGCCTTATGCACCACACATGATTCTACAAGGCTCGAGCCTGATCCTCTGTCAACTCGACCTCAGAATCCCGTTCTAGGCAAAGTAGGTCCTAATGTAGGGAATGAATCAATCCCGAATCGTATCGTGCCACAAAACTCGAGATCGGAACTGCTCACATCAAATAGTAAAATGATCGAAAAGGATACATAATCAAAGTTTATACATATAATATAAATCCATCCAAGGATCAAGTGACCCTCAGCTCAGTGGCTATTGGGCCGTCCCATGCCAAGTGACACCAAGACGGAGTGAAGTCACTCGGCTCTGCTCAGCTCTCACCAATGCATGCGTATGCACGCAAAATAATAATATATGTTGTCTTCTACGATAAAAAGACAGACTAATAATCTAATAATCTAATATTATACATATAGTATTATTTAATTACTCTACTCCTAAAATATAGTAAATTCAGATTTTTCAGGGTTTATGCAATTCTACCTACCGTGCAGAAAGGATAAACATACTCTACAGTTTTAATGCAACTACTTAAAAATAAAGTGCGAATGTCAGGTTAGATGGATCGACCGATAAGAGTACGCCCACGAAAAGAATAATTCAGATATCCCACACCTGAATGGCTGAAGACGCGACGACTAACCCTCGACGAAATCAGCGGGATCCGCGTATGCTCCAAGCAAACTGCGTGTCAATTAGATCAGTCCACGGATCAGACTCATACCGGATCTGCTGATCTGAAATTACATAATTATAACTAATTATTGTCTACTCTAAATTATTCTAATCCTCGCCGCATTTAATATGTCTAATTCGTATTCTCGATTATTTTGATTTATAAAACTTGTGACTTGATTATTTACTTTGATAAATCTAGTCTAATTTGATTTTAAAATAAACGATATTTTTATTATTTTAATTTGAAGATAAATTATTTGTAAAAATTCTAATGTTAAAATATTCGCAAAATATTTAGTCGTGGTTTACGAGAATTTTATACGTATTCTTAGCTATTTAATATATCCTAATTACTTAGCTACTGTCCAAATTTGCTGTTTTGTCAGCGGGTCAATTTCAAGTATTTTAAATGCATTCAAGGGTGCCATGTAAAAAGGGTTCAAGGCCATGCTTGGAACATTCCTTCTCACTTGCATTAGACAATATCATCAGAGAATCAAGGATTAAAAAGTACAAATGACATATTTTTAGCATAGCTAATGTCTATTTGCATTCTTAATCTCATCTTTTCACTATTTTATAAAGGAAGGCATGAAAGAAGTGCAATTTTGGTGCAATTTTGCAATTTTCAGTGGCATAACACTTCTTTTAGCTTAACTTCCGTTGTAAAATAGGTCCGTCAAGTGATCATTAGATTGAGGGTTGCAAAGGATGCCAGCTGGCTCACTTTAAACAACCCTTGTGTGTTTATATTTTGTTTCAAGTCACTTTATTCCCTTATTTTGATCATTTTTACAAAAGAATCAAAGGGTCAGATGAGCAAGAATGCTAGCTAGCTCACTACACTCATCTTTACCTCCAATTAATCTGTAGAAATGATCAAGGGAGGCAAAGAAGAAAAGAAATAAATGAAAAATTAAAAGAAGGATGAAAGGTGCATTCATAGCTACTTTTTGTATTTTTCTTATGAAAAGGGGAGAAAGAAATGCACATTTTTATATCTTTTAATTAAATTTCAGCAACAAAGAAAATGAAAGAGACAACATTGGAGAGTTCTTGGATCTTATCAACTATCATAGTTGTATTTCCTCCTCTCAATCAAACACATATTTTTATTAAACCTCATCGTTTTATTAATTGTAACAAGAGGAAGCTTAACATTTTTGTAGAGATCTTAAATTCATGGCTATGGTTGGAGCAAGGATTTTAAGCCTCTTCTTAACAAACAAATAAAAGAGAAAATAAAGAGATGAATCAAGCAAAAAGAAAGGAATAAAAAGGAAGAACAAATAAGAACAAAGATGAACATAATAGGAGAACAAAATAGATCTCAAGCTTCAAGTAAGAAGCATCTTTATTCATCAATGGTTTCTTACATATACATCAAGGCATTACATTATCTCTAGCTAACTATCTATGGCTTGGATTGGGATTTGGGGAGGGTTTCTAGCTTCACTTGAGCTTTATGGGAGCTTTCCATGGAGGGATTTGGCTATGGGAGGCTTTGGCCGAAATGTGTATGTATGTGTGTGTGTTTCGGCCATGGAGGCTTTGGCCAAGAGAGGCTTAGTCTTTCTTCTTCTAGGGTGCTCCTTATATAGCCTTAAGACTAGGATTTCAATCTTGTATCTTCATCTTGGCCCTTCGTTTAATCAAATGGTTGTCATGCAAGAGGGATAAGGATGGCTAGAATATTCCATAGCATATTTCTTATGAGCTCATCCATAGCATATGGCATATTCCATAGCATATTCTTTATGAGCTCATCCATAGCATATGACATATTCTTCATGAGCTTATCTAATTGATTGAAGCACATGTAAGACCCCAATTTCGGGTTTAATGAGAGAAGGACCTGTTGGCCGAAACTTGGAGTTCAAGTTTATTCATTTATTTCGGCCCATGAAGCCCATAAAGCCTTATTATTTAATTCGGCTTAGCCCATTTTACCATAATCTTAAAACATTCATAACTTTTCAATCATTTTGAGTTAGAATGCGTGTAATATATCAAAATTCATGGTTTCTCATGTAGAATATTACAATGTATTCTATCATACCATTATCCATTTATTCCAGAGAGCCTCCATGTATTTTGGCATTTTCCGAGTAATAAAATATTGCCAATATTTTATTTCGCGCCATTTTAGGGTACAACACACGTTTTTTGAAAAATTTGAATTTTGACGAGGTCGCATCCCCTAGGTGCGGCTACCTTTTTGTGGGTTGTATCCCCTAGATGCAGCCACTCTTTTTTTTTTTTTAGATTGAACTGACGCATGAGAAGAAAAAAAAATGGGCCGTATCCCCTAGGCCCACAAAAAAATGGCCACACCTAGGGGATGCGGCCGTGTCAAAATTCGAATTTTTCAAAAAACGCAGTTGTTTTTTTTTTTTTTGTGTATGGTATATTTAAATTTTTTTGACATATTTCTCCTCCTCTTCACAAATTTGCAAGTAAATCCCTATAATTTTTTTAAGATTCATTGTTAGTGCAAAATAGTTGTAAAATTAGTATAATTTAATTAGTAATATACCAAAATTAGTATAATTTAGTTGTACTTAGTATTAGTAACATTTAGTTAGTTTTAATTGATTAATTTAGTACAATTTTGAATAATTAGCTAAATTTAGATTGATGTAGCATTATTAAGCTTAATTTAGAATAATTAGCATGTTTGAGCATAATGTAGTATTTTTTTATCATAATTAGCATAATTAAGCGTAATTTTGTGCAATGTAGCGTAATTAGCAAATTTTATCATATTTTAGCTTATTTTAGCATAGTTTTAGCTGAAATATTGATATTAACACTTTGTTTGGATGAAGAGTAGAGGAAGTGAGGGAATGAAAAGGAACAAATACTTTCCGTTGAATTGTATTTGGTTGATAAAGTTATGTCGAAGGTGAAGGATATAGGAGGTGAAAGGTTTAACCTTGTATCATTATAATTAATAGAATCGATTTTCCTCTCAAATTAGAGTGTAACGGATGGAAAAAAATTTTGTTACAAATATTTTTTAAAAAAATGACACAAATAGCCAACTCTATATCTTACATATATAATTCACATACAAGATTTTTTTTCTCAAACCTACAACGACAGTCACCGAATTTCTAATGAACCTCCTAAATTTTAATCAACTAAACAAGAAATAAAACGGAAAGAAAAGTTAAATTTATTTTCTCTCATTAATCATCGAAACACGAAGAGATTAAATATATTAATCTTCTTTTCTATTCCATTACATTTCCTTCTATTCTTTACCTCCCATTCCTTCCTCTACTCTCTATCCAAAGAGGGTGTAAGTGACTTTTAGCCAATTTTAGCACATATTTTAGCTTATTTTTTTGAGGGTTAGTCGGCCAATAGCCGACCAACGATTTTCATTAATTAAGAAAATTATTTACATAATATATAAAAGTTCGTATCAACCATGCTATATACATTACACGTATTTTCCTAAAGAATTAGCTCACACTCATATGAGCAATTCATACATATACTGCCAGCCTTCTTAGCTGTGTATCAACATGTAGAGATCCATTGTCGTATGTCTCCCATTGTATCCTGGATTAACATAGTGGCTATTTCGGCGGAAAGCCCCTGATCTCTATCATAAAAATTGCTTCTTGATTTCTTTCTCTTCATCGTCGTGTATATATATGGCACACGAAGCTGAAAGCTTGTTACTATTGGTGATGTTTTAATTTGACAATTGAGAATTTGGGATAAATTGGGAACGACTAGTAATTAGTAAATTGGAATTATGTGCATTTAGTGATGTTTGACATAGATTTCGCCATTTCGGTCCAAATGATTGGTTGGATTACGACTTTATTTCAATGTCCTAATTTATTCAATAATATAAATATATATTATTTCTTGAGGTAATTTTGTATGTATCGCTCACAAGACAATTTATATAATTTTTATTTATCGTTAAAAATTGAATTTATCTTATTCATCTCTCAACTCTTATAATTTTTCTATTTACCTCTCATATAATTAGTCTTATGTTAACTTTAATTAAATTATTAAAAATCTTAATTTACCTCTGATTATGAATTATTAATACTGTTCACGTGCATTAATTGCAACAAGACATATTATAAGAGAAAAAAATTATTATACAATATAACATATTTTTATAAAAGAATGACCAATGAAAAAATAATTAATTAACAATTAATTATGTTAAAATAAATTGGTTCTAAATTCAAATTATAAATAAAAAGTAGTTAATTAGTATAATAAAATTTAATGAGAAATAATGTCGACTTAATACAAATTGAAGATATCATTGTAATATTATATATCATGTATATGTCAAAGAAAAAAAAAACAGATATTCAATTGCTACAATTGAAATATATATAATAAAATTAAAAATATTAAATTAATATGATTTACATCTTATTCCTCACTCAACACCTTTCAGATAAACTATATTTTTTGATATACATGACTTCCGATAAAAATGTCTTGTGAGAAAAATAGTTAATACCTATGTCAAGATTTTGAAGAAAATTAAATTGTCTGCTGTGCATTTTATTATTATTTGAATTTGCATATTCAATGAGCCATCTTACTTGCTATATATTTTATATTCTCGAACTGTACTATGTATGATTTTTCTTTATGTATTTCTTCATAAGTAGTCAAAATATTGTATGCATTTGTCAATCAATGTGTCTAGCTCGATCTATTTTTTGACTGCAATCTAATACTGATGTTAGACGACTTCTAAATTAATATTATATTTGATACGATACTTGGAATGGTCGTTGATATTATATTCAATTCAAAGTTTGATTGGAGACATTATTTAAGTGAAAGATTAAATATATTCAAAATTTTATATTCTAATCACAGCTGTTAACGGATTAGAAATTTATCTGCTTAATTAATATTAAAATGGATTAATTATACACTAGAAAATTAAATTATCTCTTCTTCTTATTTTGTCTTTTTGGATATGGACGCTGACTTTACTTAATTACCGCATATATATTAGTAGAAGACGTAACAAAACTTGTTGGTGGAAAAATGTAATGACGGCATTGGAGCTATTCTCATGCAGTCCAACAGACCAGTGGATTTCCTGAGTAAGAAGTTAGGGGTGAAAAGTCAAGCTCTATCCATCTATGAGAAGGAATTGTTGGTCCTATTCACAGCAGTACAAAAATGGAGGCATTACTTGATGGGTGGTGAGTTCATTATCAAAACTGATCAAATTGCCCTCAAATATCTGTTGGAGCAAAGGGTAAATACTCCAATGCAACACAAAGGGCTTAGTAAGCTGTTGGGGTTGAATTACAGAATTGAGTACAAAAAAGGCGTTGAAAATAAGGTTGCTGATGCTCTTTCAAGGAGAGAAGGTGGTGGAGAGATTGTTATGTCACCAGCAGGAGAGATAAAGGTAGTTAGTGTACTAATTCCTAGATGGGTGGAGGAATTGAAGGAGAGTTATGATGGTGATGAGTGGATACAATAGTTGAGAACAAAACTGAAGAATAGTGGTTTTATAGAGGCAATACTACCTTACACTGAGTTTCAAGGGCTGATAAGATATAAGGGTAGGATTTGTATGGGATCTGGTGGGAACTGGAGGCAAAAATTTTTGCATGAGTTGCATGGGTCTAGTCTGGGTGGCCATTAAGGTATTATTGCTACTTATCAAAGGGCTAAGAAGTCATTTTATTGGCCCTTGATGAAGGAAACAATATATACCCATGTGCAGCAATGTCCTAATTGCCATATCAACAAGGGAGAACATGTGCCGTACCCTGGACTCATCCAAGCACTACCGATTCCAAAAGAAGCATAGTGCAGCATAGGTATGGACTTTATTACTGGTTTGCGAAAATCCAAGGGCCAATTGGAAGCAATTAACCCACTTTAAATATTTAATTTCATATATGCTAATAAAGTCCATAACAAAACTTGTTGGTGGAAAAAAGTTAAACTTTAATTTGATTGTTTTTAATTTGGCATTTTTTAAATATATGCTAATTGGAAGCAATTAACCCACTTTAAATATTCGCTTTTCCGTGTGAGTTTTTATTAATTTCCGTGCATATAGATTTTAATACTGATCGTACGATGATAGAGCCCATCAAACCTAAAAGTAGGTCCAATGGGCATCGGACCTACTCCTATCTCCTTTACTTGTGTTTTCAAACAATTTAGGCCCTTTGTGAGTTTCAATTATCTTATAACAAAGATGCATTATATATTATATAAAAAATCCCGTAAGAATGTCCTTATAACGCACTATATGTTGGTCAAATCATGTGTTTATATTAATTGCATCTCATTTCAGATTCTATATTGTTGGATCTGGGTACTAATCTCGATTTGTACCAAATTTTCATGGTTTATATACCACGTAAGATGAATCAATCCTAGAAACCTATAAAAAAAGCAAGCAATTGTAACAGAATAATTTCATAACTACCAATCATTCTTGGCTTCATCTCAGTTGACATGTACTCCACATAATAAGAAAATAATATGAAAATTACAAAATAACTCATGAATCCTAGTTAGAGACCAGAGGTGAACTGAGCTTGTTGGAGATCAGAGGTGAACCAAGCTTGTTCTCCAATGGGCTAAAGGGAAGCTGGGGCCTGTTCTTCAGAGACCGTAGAGATGCCAGATGCCCCTCAATTTTGCTGCTGAACTTAGGTAGCTCAGTCACTGGCACCACTGCCTCCGTCTCTTTCGCCACTGGGGCCCCCAGAGGATCCTGTTCACACAAAAAAGGAAAAAGATAACAATGAATCAGTAAGCTCTAATCAATAAAAGATTGCTGTGGTGGCTGATGTTGCTGCTTTGTAAGGAGAGGACGTTTCCCAGTTTCGATTGTACCAGTATTGCAGCTGGTACAACATCGGTCTTTATTTTGTGGTACATATTTCTTTGTAAGAGGAGGAGATCCAGTCGTTTTACTCATATTTCTTTAATAGGTTTTTTGGATGGATTTCGTATTGTATCCGTTTCAGTTTTTCAAGAAAGAGAGAAACAGAGAAAGAAAAAAAAAAAAAAAAAAAAAAAAAAAAAAACGGTACCAGTACCACACTGATACAATCCACAAACCCCTTTACCAAAAGTATCAAAACCAAGCAATAATAATAATCCAAATAAAACATACCCTGAGAAGGAGAAACACAAAATCCTGATTGTTGTTCTTCTCATTAAAGTACGCCTCCAATACTTCTCGCAGTGTACACAAGGTCGCATCCTGTGGCACCTTTATTTTTTTAATCATACTTCCAGAAGAATCCTTTGAAACCTCCCATTTGACATACACATCCAAACCCCCCTCTTCTTCCACCTCTCCTCCTCCTCTGACTTCTCTCAGACCAAGTGGAGTAACTGGTTTTACCGTAATTGGACTCCCCGCAAGTGCCGCTACCAGTTGACTCTTCGCAGAGAACGGCTCGGCATTCTCATCTCCATATGTCTGAATCTGACCCTTGTTATCATCTTTCTTTGCCAACTCCCGGTAATTACCACATAGGCGGAATATGGTCTCGATTCGGGTCTGTCTATCCTCCTCGGCTAACTGCACTGGTACTGTTTCATCCTTTCTTTCTTCCTCCACTACCTCCTTATCCACCTCTTCCGAGGAATCCTCTGCCTCAAAAATCGTGCTGAGAAGCACCTGGTCACGATCCTCACTCATCGCCTCCTCCTCAATTGTTGGCAGCAAATTACGGTTCCAGGAAGGAACAGTTGTTGTATTTGTATCCTCTTTAACCTCCTTCACATCCAGAAATGCACTGCTGCTACTCACCTGCTGGTCTCCGTAATCTAATTCCATTGATTTAACCATGCTCTGATCTCCTGCCACATCTGCAAGCCGTGTGGCAACGTACCCAAAATTCATGACCTCCTGGCCTCTGAACTCAAATTCTGTCAATCTATTTTTCAGCAATTCAATCTCGTTCTCCTGCCTTACAACCTTCTCCTCCATCCTTTTTACCATGAATTTCGCACTTGCCAGTTCATCATCCTTCAAGGATAGGGACTTTAGAGCCTGGTCCCGCTCCTTGAGGAGGATCCGTTTGTCACGCTGGAGCTCGCATATGTGCTGGTTCATGAGCGCGATTTGCGAGGCAAGAAGGTTGATGGATTCGGAATTGGTTTGAGTGGAGGGCTTGGGAGTTGCCGGGTGGGCTGCCCGCACTATGCATTTGGCCTTGGCACCATATTCAAGGGTCGAGATCGTCTTGTGCATCTCACGTGGGTCTGGGCTCGCACACAGAATCATCAGTATTTTTGACTTATCATCCAAAAATGAATCCTGTAGCAATTAAATATGTTAAAATATAGCAAGAAAAGGGGAGAATGGATACACATTGAAAAAGTATCAAAATTACACTGACGAATAAGTAACAGCTTGTTGTGTGTCAAACATGCATGGTCTCCGAAAAGATACATTATGTCAAAAAGAATAGTTAAGTAGATGCCTCGGAGATATATAATTTGGTGGCATAGTAATTTCTCCTTCTGGCAACTTCTCATCCAGTAGTATAATTTTATTTGTTCGGTGAACTTTGTTGCTATCAAGCCCTTGGTCCATCGCATTTAATTGGTAATTCTAAGTGCTAACATGAAGAAGATGCTGTGTACCAGATTGAAAAAAATAAAGTTATAAAATAATAGTGACCTGGAGGAGCATGGTCAATTTGCTGTCACGAAACGGCACGTGCGAGTCGCCATTGGCGATGGATTCCACCACTCTCTTCAATGCTATGTTTCCTTGGTTTATTTTTGCGGTCTGTTATATAATTGACAAGAGAAATAAGTTAGCATAATCATTTAATTACAGCCTTTGGTTATATTTCAAAATATATTGTAGGTTTTACAGAGAAAGGTTTCGGGGTTTGCACACGAAATAATAATCACCCACAAAAAGAATATATTGTTTACAACTATGTGTACCTAAAGTTGCCATATGTTATAGAAATAACATAAAAGTAGGCATAATATAGTGTTGAAAGTCTGTTAGTTATAAATATGATTTTTCTGATTTACTGAAATCAAGAGAAATAAGTACCTGCATTTTGGCTTCAAAGCCGGTTTGACCAGCAGCTTCGATGTTTTCTGAGCCGGCCATGTCAACTAGCATTAGCCTTCCACCAACAGATGGCACATCCAATATAATCTGTCACCAAATTGATATTTTAAATTAAAGAACTCTACAAAAATAAGTGCAACTTTTTTGTTTACTACTGTATACTTCCAGAAATCAGTTTTTGTCAGATAAGTTGTGCCAGTAGAACTTTCTGGCTTACTGCTGATATAATAAACATGCAATTCCACATCTCAATTCCTCATGCGAACTGCTCGTGTTTCGGTAATGATAACCAAATACTTAAAATATTTTAATCACCTTTTAGATACAGTTTTGAGAATGCATGGGAAATGACCATTTCACAAAATTCTGAATATTGGAATACTTAGGCTAAGATTTGAGTATGAATCAGATAGTCTACCAAAGCAGGCTCAATTAGCATATTTGAATCTAATTTTTCGGTGTTAGATATCCACATTTTTTCTCTCAATTTGAGTGTATTTCAGTAATTTGACCACTACTATTGTGAGAACTTTCAGTAATTGACAAATGATTATAACACAAAGGGGACAAATCAGAAAATCTACCATGCAGTGGCTCCTAGAGCTTCTCTCATTACAGAGTGTACTTTTCACGATCCGCCGCTTCTCAACCTTAGCAACCTCTCGTGAAATCTTTCCTGCCTCATTTCCAGAAAGGTAGGTTGGGTTCTTAGCCTTCTTCCCTATAATTTCAAGCCGGGCCTGAAATTATTCAAACTTGCTCAGTTGTTCTGTTTTTGTTATTAGAATTGAGACTGTAAAAATTGTATATGTTGCTGTATACAGTAATATTATTCAAGTAGTTTTCTAAATATAACCAAGGAAGCGTCTGTACCATATTTTTGGTACCAGTATCTGTAAAAAACTTCTAGTTTCAATTCTAGTGTCTGAAAAAGTGAGACTGTAAAAATAAAATAAGATACGAACGAATTACCCTCTGTGAATTTCCCTTGAATACATTATTACCAGCACCACCATTCAAGTTGGCTGATAGAAGATCATAGATTTCTTCATTGTAGATCTCCAAAACAGCAACTCTGACAAAAATGCCAAGCTTGAAGCCGGTCTCATCAGAATCTCCCTGCTCATGAGCCCCATCTTCCAGTATATCCTTTAGAGCTCTGTACACTATACCGGGCTCTCTTGCACTGCCAAACATTGTGTGGCTTTTACCCGACCCGGTAGGCCCATACATCATGATAGTGCATTTCGACCCAACCCGCACACCTTCAACCCTTGACTTGACAAATTTATTGTAGAAGACATCTAAGTTTTCACTTTCTGAGACCGAGACCCCATCTAGAGTGAAATCACGGTAGCCAATGTCGGTACGGACCTTAATGGACCGGCCATCTGGCGGGATCTCGATCAACGGGTTGTGAGTCCTCTCCTTTGACTCAGGGTGGTCGCGGATCCGGCCAATAACTTCTACTGGGTGCTCAGTCGGCACAGAGGAGAGGTGGTTGTGGGCCCCATTTCCGGTTTTTGGTGTGGGAAACTGGAGGCGCTGCCTAGGATGAGGAGTCCTACAAGGGGTATTGTACGTTTGGGTTGGATTTGGGATCGATTTTGGCGTAGGTGCCATGAAGGATTTGATGAGTTAGGGTTTTAGACGGTTTGAAATTAATGGAAAGAGTATTGTTGCTTGGCAATTCAGGTTTTATTTCTATGTTTCTTCAACCAATAGAGAGAAAAAAAGGATTGATTCGTTCAAGTATTGAAGTTTAAAGATTGGATCTTGTAATTGGAGGCGACGAGAGAGAGAGAGAGAGAGAAAGAGAGGTGGGGGAAGGGGTCGAGAGCACTTTGGTAGCTTAACGTTTTAATTTTGGAATTTGAAAATGAGAGAAGAGAGCCGTTGGAACCAGGTTTATTCAACGGCTTCTTTATAGTCACGATCTTCTGATGCTATGCGACGTATGTTCCCATGTATCTATTAATTGACTGTGGTACCCACAACCTGAAATGTAATAGTGTTCAAACTAGAGTGGTCCCCCTGTCAGTTGATGATCACGCGGTAAAAGGTTCTTCAAAGCTTAGCAGATCTTTTGTGCGCGTGACCGTGACCCTATGGTAAATTGCACAATATAGCGGATCAATTTTCTAATTAATATACGACTCATTACACGATATCTATTGGGACTTGGAATGTGAGTCTGTATTTGCTGTTGTTTCAAACTCGGATTGTAAGGATCCTGATATTTTTATTCAGACCGTGTGATTTAAAATTAACGCGTCAGATATATTTGCTAAATCGGATGACTTGGAACAAAAGAACATAAACCTCGGACCCGCCGATATTTTTCAAAATACCCAAAAATAAAAAAAATTATTAAGAATAACCAGGGTCTGATCAGAATTTTAAAAATACTCAAACCGTGAAATAAATGCACGGTTCTAATTTTTTCAAAACTATGGATTTATTTTACGGTTTGGGTATTTTTAAAATTCTAATTAGACCCTGGTTATTCTTAATAATTTGTTTTTGTTTTTGGATATTTTTAAAAATATCGGCGGACCCGAATCTTTTTTATAATTAAGTATAAATAAAGGGCACGCATATTATTGGAAATTGGGAAATTTGGTATTTAAAGGAACAACGAATTAACAGTAGCTGATGCATGTGCACGTTCCCTGTAGTGCACGTTCAACTATTAATTTTTTTAAAATGTTATAACCCATCCTTCGCAGATAATTAATGGAGTAAAAGAAAATAAAAAAGACAGTAAATCATATTTGTATGCAAAGTAGCCAACACAAAAAATCATTGTATGACCAAGTGTGTTGCTTCATTCTTATTTGGTCGAGTTTTGTTTTGGTAACAAATCATCATATCGACTACCATAGTTTTACTGCAGCAATCAGTTCAAAATTTATATATTGCTAGTAAAATGTCCGTGTCTTGCAACGGATAATGAAATGAATAAAATAATTTTTAAAGAGCGATATAGAATAAATAATATAATTTTTTTAAAACTAAAAATGAATACAATATTTTTTGTAGAACAACATAGAATAAATAAAATAATTTTTAGTAACTACTTTAAAATTCTAATATGCGCACAAAACTAACATTTCAACAAAAAAACACAAAAGGGGAAAAAATGCAATTCATACTCAAAGCAAAATGGAAGGAAGTGCCGGAGTGACATTTGCCTGCATTAAGAAATAAGTTAAGATCTCAATTTGAGAACACAATTTTCTATTCAATCTAATAATTTCAATTTGAAAACACAAATTTCTATTCGGTCTAATAATTTCTTTTGAGTAATATCATATATAGTATTTTTATGAGTTGCTCTTCAATTCTCGTCTCGTCTCCAATTACTTTAATACTCTTGAAGCTGCATATCAGAGAAAACAAAATATGATCTTGGTTAATAAAATAATTGTAAACTTGATTGATTGATATAAAACAAGAGAAGGGTTCAAATGCACCCAAATTTTTATGCACTCAAATGCATTCTATTTTTTAAATCTTTTTTCTCTGTTTTCAAAGTCCGAATAGTCAATCTGAACCGTTAGATACGATCTATATATTAAGATGTACTTAGAGACCAAATTTTATATTTTTTGGAATTTTTTTACTATTTATTAAGTCACTTTGAAAATCACTGATTTTACATTTTCTGGACCATTGGATCAGTGATTTTCAAAATGGTTTAATAAATAGTAAAAAAAAAATTCAAAAAATGTAAAATTTGGTCTCCAAGCACATCTTAATATATAGATCGCATCTAACGATTCGGATTGACTATTTTGACTTTGAAAATAGAGATAAAAGATATGAAAGATAGGGTGCATTTGGGTGCACAAAAATTTGGATGCATTTGAACCCTCCTCATAAAACAAACATGATAAAGTACTATTCAAGTAATTTTATTGTCTGTCCAAATCCTCACTCATTCATACAAACGACATATCACTACACTATATAGTAGTTTCTGGAGTGAGACTTAAATATTATGCATAACGCGGATTGGTCTATACTATAGATCAACATCCCTGCTTTCAAAGTCCAAGCAGCCAATATGAACCATTGATGGATCAAAACCAAAGCTAATAAGAGTTATAACCCTAATTGTCTACTTTACAATCGATTCACAAGCGCATGAATCTATCGTATAGTATAGATCGAGATGTCGATCCACATGGATGGTGTATTAAGAGATCTAATTGCAAAGCCAAGTCTAGGCTAATGTTCATTTTAGATGTAGTTTGGTTGTTTGTTTGATTGATTGAGTTGTGTCGTGCTGTAATGTTCAGTTACAACAGATTGAAGGTTGATTGATTAGTAAATAAGAGATAAGACTTCTAGGGATCAGACATTCTATCATTCAAATGAGTTTTAATCTAATTCTGATTAAATGTACAATCGCATGCAGTTCTGTCACCATTCGCATGTTACTGCGTAAATCTACAAATGTAAAGTTAGTCAATCTCATGCGGTTCTGTCACTATCTGCATGCTACGGTGTAAACCGTACAATGTTGGTTCTCACTTTCAGTCGGAGTTGCATATGGTTTGGTTGGAACCATACACGCCCGATACTGGTATCAAATACAATCTAAGGACTGCTAATCCTGTCCTAATGTTAATCATTGTTACATTACAACATCCTAACTGAGTAGGACTGGTAAGGGGATAAAGCACTTTAGTAGTGTCTCTATATGACAAGATAATAGGGTATTTACAAACATAATATAACACTCCAATTGAAGGTGTCTGGAGCACTCTAGTAGTGTCTCTATATGGTAAGATAAAATGGTATTTACAACTCGTATACAATACTCCAATTGTAGGTGTTTGGAGCACTCTAGTGGTGTCTCTATATGGCAAGATAATAGGGCATTCACTGTAAGGATTTCATAACGGTGATCTGGGTGAAAAACAAAATTTTTATCCCTTTTAATCGTCTAAAATGGAACGTCTCTTTTATGCTAACTCTACTCAAACATTTATTTATACATTTTGCATACAAGACTGAAAACAAGAATCTACATTTATGCAAATATATCTAAATCAAGATTCAAGATTTAGATCTCATACCTCACGTTAAATGTCAATTTAAAGGTTAGAGAAAGTCAATTTTCTCTAGGTCTCTTGGAAACCTTCACACCGTTACCTCTAAGTGTTCACCTTGAACTAAACAATAATTAGTTCTAGATCTTGCTAGAGATCCACTAATCTAAGCTTAGTATAAAGTTAGTAACTCCTTTTTAGCCTCCAAAATTAATTTCTTAATTAAATGGCGAACCTAATTAATAGATCTAGAATTAATGCAAGAGAGGAGGGAGAGCTTTTTGCTCTTTTGTGTAGCCACCACAAAGTGAGGAGAGAGAAGATAGATAAGAGTCACATGTGGAGTGCTCTTTATATAGAGAAAAGCTAGGACAACTTTGAAGTGAATAAGACCAAATTACCCCTCATTTTATCACATGCAATCATATGTCATCTTTGTGTGGCCAATCATACCTCATGGTGTGCCTCTCAATAGCACATTTAATTCTAAATTAATTAATGTTCAGGTTATTATTGTTATAATAATAATGTAATGCACATTATTATATTTACGTGATACAATATTATCCTATGTAATATATATTACATTTCACCAAATAATATTATTCACATATCTAATATAATTTACACTAAGTTGTTACGACATGTAACATTTTATTTCAATATTTTATCACATGTATTTTATTTCATATCATATGAAATATCACACACCATATAAAATAACTTTCTTGTTTCTTGTTCAGTTGGTGTGACCTTTATCGAGGATCTACGTTAAATTGGTAATGGTATAAATTATTTTATTACCATACATTATAAACGGTGTTCTAGCTACACATTTTAGTCACCCAATTAACATAGATGTAATGTAATCAGTTTACAAAATACGATCCTATAGTAATGTTATGAATAACATTACTTGTGTCCATTCCTTGCCTCGTGATATTATGAATAATATACAAAGTAGGGCGGTGTCATCTTTGTAATATATTCGTTTCCTGATCTCTCGAGTAAATTATAAATATATAGTTGACAGCGCTTCAACTATACTGCATGTCTTTATAATTCTACTCTATCAAGGGGCCCAGTAATATCATCACTCGTTATAAATGAGGAGCAATGATACTATTGACATATATCTTTCTCCCGCACAAGCCATATACAAAGAACTACTATTTTTTATCATTACTTGCAATAAGCAACTTTTAATAGTAATTACATTATACATTTCTCATTTGAAAAAGATACAGTCTCATATCTTAGAATCCGTAGACACAATGAAAAATATTAATGACATAAACACAATTCATATAATGTTTCATTTGTTAGGTCTTGTTCAATGTATGAAACTTTTCATACACTCGTGTTATCAAATGATAATCTTTTATCAACATTCATAGAACTATAATGTACTTTAACTAACACGACAATCATTTTGCGATATATTAGTGTTCCATGCTAATTATCAAGATTGTGAACATTTTAGAGTTATATGTTTATTATGATTTAGAGTTTTATGGTTCAAGATTAAGAGCATATTCTTGAACACTTCTAAAGTCAAACATTAAAGTCAAGGAACAAAATGTATATAACATCCAATTCATAAACTCAACATGTAAAAGCAATCAACAAAAAATAACTTTTAGAACACAAAACTAACAATCTCCCACTTGTTCTTAAAGTTACATCAGTCATGTATAAAACTTTACGACTATGGTTGCCCTCTCGACTCACTCTAATATCTCTATCCACTCTCCATGTTCCTTTAGACCCATGACATTTATTTTGCCTTCTTTTATGAAGTCTCGAATGACAAAATGTTTTCGATCCATGTGTTTGACTTTATGGTGTGATTTTGGTTCCTTGATTTGCGCAATAGCTCCACTATTGTCACAAACTAGCTCCAAAGGCCATTCGATGGAAGGAACCACACCTAACTCTTCAATGAACTTCTTGATCCAAACACCTTCTTTGCTCGCTTCAGCGGCAACCATCACATCTGATTCAGTGGTTGAGTCAGCAGTAGTTGATTGTTTAAAATTTCTTCAACTAACTGCACCACCATTCAGAGTGAAGACATACCCTGGCTGTGATCTTCTATCATCATAATCATTTTGAGAACTTGCATCAACGTAGCCTTCTACGACGAGCTCTTTTTTTCCTCCATACACAATAAACTTATTCTTAGTCCTATTAAGGTACTTAAGAATGTTCTTGATTGTGATCCAATGTGCTGGACTTGCATGGGCTTGGTGATGACTTGTCACACTTAGAGCGTATGCAACATCAGGGCATGTACACACCATAGCATACATGATGGAACCAATAGCAGAAGCATATGGTATATCTTTCATCATTTCGATGTCTCCTCGTGTCATAGCACATTGAGACTTGCTAAGTGTTATACCTTGAGTCATTGGCACATTTTCTTTCTTGAAATTTTGCATGTTAAATCTTTTCAACACTTTGTCAATATAAACATATTGACTTAAGCCAATGAGTCTTCAAGCCCTATCTCTACATATCTTTATGCCTAAGATATATTGAGCCTCGCCCAAATCCTTCATTGAGAAAACATCTTTCAATAAGGATTTTGTTCGCCTTAACAAGGATATAAAGTTTCCAATTAGGAGTATGTCATCGACATACAATACCAAAAACACCACGTGGCTCCCACTAAAGGTGTTTGGAGCACTCTAGTAGTGTCTCTATATGGCAAGATAATATGACATTTACAACCCTAATACAACACTCCAATTGAAGGTGTTTGAAGCACTCTATTAGTGCCTCCATATGACAAGATCATAGGGCATTTACAACCCTAATACAGTACTTCAATTGAAGGTATTTGGAGCACTTTAGTAGTGTCTTCATATGACAAGATAATAGAAAATTTACAACTATCATACAACACTCTCATTGAAGGTGTTCGGAGCACTCTATTCGTATCTCCAGATGGCAAGAGAATAGGGCATTGAAAGCCCTAACAACACTCCAATTGAAGGTGTTTGAAAAACTCTAGTAGTCTACATATGACAAGATAATAAGACATTTACAAATCTAGTACAACACTCCAATTGAAGATGTTTGGAGCACTCTAGTAGTGTCTCTATATGGTAAGATAGAAGAATATTTACAACCTCTATACAACACTCCAATTGTAGGTGTTTGGAGCACTCTAGTAGAGTTTCTATATAAAAAGATAATAGGGCATTCACAACCCCAATACAACACTCCAATTGACGGTGTTTGGGGCACTCTTGTAGTGTCCCTATATGGTAAGATAATAGGGCATTTACAAACCTAATACAACACTCCAATCGAAGGTGTTTGGAGCATTCTAGTAGTGTCTCTATATGGCAAGATAATATGACATTTACAAACCTAATACAACACTCCAATTGAAGGTGTTTGGAGCATTATAGTAGTGTCTCTACATGGTAAGATAGAAGAACGTTTACAACCTCTATACAACACTCCAATTGTAGGTGTTTGGAGCACTCTAGTAGTGTCTCTATATGAAAAGATAATAGGGCATCCACAACTCCAATACAACACTCCATTTGAAGGTATTTGGAGCACTCTAGTAGTGTCTCTATTTGGAAAGATAATAAGGAATTCACAATCCCAATACAACACTCCAATTGACGGTGTTTGGGGCACTCTTGTAGTGTCTTTATATGACAAGATAATATGACATTTACAACCCTAATACAACCCTCCAATTGAAGGTGTTTGGAACACTCTATTAGTGCCTCCATATGACAAGATCATAGGGCATTTAAAACCCAAACATAGTACTCTAATTAAAGGTGTTTGGAGTACTTTAGTAGTGTCTCCATATGACAAGATAATAGGGCATTTACAACTATAATACAACACTCTGATTGAAGGTGTTCGGAGCACTCTATTCATATCTCCAGATTGATAGAGAATAGGGCATTGAAAGCCCTAATACAACACTCCAATTGAAGGTGTTTTGAACACTCTAGTAGTGTCTCTATATGGTAAGATAGAAGAACGTTTACAACCTCTATACAACACTCTAATTGTAGGTGTTTGGAGCACTCTACTAGTGTCTCTATATGAAAAGATAATAGGGCATCCACAACTCCAATTTAACACTCCATTTGAAGGCATTTGGAGCACTCTAGTAGTGTCCCTATTTGGGAAGATAATAAGGCATTCACAATCCCAATACAACACTCCAATTGACGGTGTTTGAGGCACTCTTGTAGTGTCTCTATATGGTAAGATAATAGGGCATTTACAATATAATACAACACTTCAATTCAATATGTTTGGAGAATTGTAGTAGTGTCTCTATATGGCAAGATAATAGGACATTTACCAACCTAATACAACACTCCAATTGAAGGTGTTTGGAGTACTCTAGTAGTGTCTCTATATGGTAAGATAGAAGAACGTTTACAACCTCTATACATAACTCCAATTGTAGGTGTTTGGAGCACTCTAGTAGTGTCTCTATATGGAAAGATAATAGGGCATCCACAACTCCAATACAATACTCTATTTGAAAGTATTTGAAGCACTCTAGTAGTGTCCATATTTGGAAAGATAATAAGGCATTCACAATCCCAATACAACACTCCAATTGACGGTGTTTGGGGGCACTCTTGTAGTGTCTCTATATGGTAAGATAATAGGGCATTTAAAAATCTAATACAATACTTCAATTGAAGGTGTTTGGAGCATTCTAGTAGTGTCTCTATATGGCAAGATAATATGACATTTACAAACCTAATACAACACTCCAATTGAAGGTGTTTGGAGCATTATAGTAGTGTCTCTACATGGTAAGATAGAAGAACGTTTACAACCTCTATACAACACTCCAATTGTAGGTGTTTGGAGCACTCTAGTAGTGTCTCTATATGAAAAGATAATAGGGCATCCACAACTCCAATACAACACTCCATTTGAAGGTATTTGGAGCACTCTAGTAGTGTCTCTATTTGGAAAGATAATAAGGAATTCACAATCTCAATACAACACTCCAATTGACGGTGTTTGGGGCACTCTTGTAGTGTCTTTATATGACAAGATAATATGACATTTACAACCCTAATACAACCCTCCAATTGAAGGTGTTTGGAACACTCTATTAGTGCCTCCATATGACAAGATCATAGGGCATTTAAAACCCAAACATAGTACTCCAATTAAATGTGTTTGGAGTAATTTAGTAGTGTCTCCATATGATAAGATAATAGGACATTTACAACTATAATACAACACTCTGATTGAAGGTGTTCGGAGCACTTTATTCATATCTCCAGATAGATAGAGAATAGGGCATTGAAAGCCCTAATACAACACTCCAATTGAAGATGTTTTGAACACTCTAATTGTGTCTCTATGTGGTAAGATAGAAGAACATTTACAACATCTATACAACACTCTAATTGTAGGTGTTTGGAGCACTCTAGTAGTGTCTCTATATGGTAAGATAATAGGGCATTTACAATATAATACAACACTCCAATTCAATGTGTTTGGAGAATTGTAGTAGTGTCTCTATATGGCAAGATAATAGGACATTTACAAACCTAATACAACACTCCAATTGAAGGTGTTTGGAGCACTCTAGTAGTGTCTCTATATGGTAAGATAGAAGAACAGTTACAACATCTATACAACACTCTAATTGTAGGTGTTTGGAGCACTCTAGTAGTGTCTCTATATGGAAAGATAATAGGGCATCCACAACTCCAATCCAACACTCCATTTGAAGGTATTTGGAGCACTCTAGTATTGTCCCTAGCTGGGAAGATAATAAGGCATTCACAATCCCAATACAACACTCCAATTGACGGTGTTTGAGGCACTCTTGTAGTGTCTCTATATGGTAAGATAATAGGGCATTTACAATATAATACAACACTCCAATTCAATGTGTTTGGAGAATTGTAGTAGTGTCTATATATGGCAAAATAATATGAAATTTACAAACCTAATACAACACTCCAATTGAAGGTGTTTGGAGCATTCTAGTAGTGCCTCTATAAGGTAAGATAGAAAAACGTTTACAACCTCTATATAGCACACCAATTGTAGGTGTTTGGAGCACTCTAGTAGTGTCTCTATATGGAAAGATAATAGGGCATCCACAACTCCAATACAACACTCCATTTGAAGGCATTTGGAGCACTCTAGTAGTGTCCCTATTTGGAAAGATAATAAGGCATTCACAATCCCAATACAACACTCCAATTGATGGTGTTTGGGGCACTCTTGTAGTGTCTCTATATGGTAAGATAATAGGGCATTTACAATATAATACAACACTCCAATTCATTGTGTTTGGAGAATTATAGTAGTGTCTCTATATGGCAAGATAATAAGACATTTACAAACGTAATACAACACTTCAATTGAAGGTGCTTGGAGCATTCTAATAGTGTCTATATATGGTAAGATAGAAGAACGTTTACAACCTCTATACAACACTCCAATTGCAGGTGTTTGGAGCATTCTAGTAGTGTCTCTATATAGAAAGATAATAGAGCATCCACAACTCCAATACATCACTCAATTTGAAGGTATTTGGAGCACTCTAGTAGTTTCCCTATTTGGAAAGATAATAAGTCATTCATAATCCCAATACAACACTCCAATTGACGGTGTTTGGGGCACTCTTGTAGTGTCTCTATATGATAAGATAATATAACATTTAGAAACCTAATACAACACTCCAATTGAAGGTGTTTGGAGCATTTTAGTAGTGTCTCTATATGGCAAGATAGAAGAACATTTACAACCTCTATACAACACTCCAATTGTAGATGTTTGGAGCACTCTAGTAATGTCTCTATATGGAAAGATAATAGGGCATTCACAAGCCCAATAAAACACTCCATTTAAAGGTATTTGGAGCACCCTAGTAATGTCCCTATTTGGAAAGATAATAGGACAGTCACAATCCTAATACAACACTCCAATTGAAGGTGTTTGGAGCACTCTAGTCGTGTTTCTCTATTGCAAGATAAAGAGTATTTACAGCCCTAATACAACACTCTAATTAAAGGTATTTAGAGCACTTTAGTCGTGTCTCTATATGGCATGATAAAAGGGCATTTACAAGCCTAATACAACACCTTAATTGAAGGTGTTTGGAGCACTCTAGTAGAGTCTCCATTTGGAAAGATAATAGGGCATTTACAACCCTAAAACAACACTCCAATTGAAAGTGTTTGGATCACAGTAGTAATGTCTCAAGATGAAAAGAGAAGAGGGTAGTTGCAATACGAATATAACACTCCAATTAAATATATTTTGAGCCCACCAGGAGTGTCTTTATATAGGAAGATAATATGACATTTACAACCCTAATACAACACTCTAATTAAAGGTGTTTGGAGCACTCTAGTAGTGTCTCTATATGGCAAGATAATAGGGCATTTACAATCCTAACACAACACTCCAATTAATGGTGTTTCGAGAAATCTAGTCGTCTCTCCCGATAGTAAGATAATAGGGCATTTACAACACTAATACAACACTCCAATTAAAGGTATTTGGAGCACTCCAGTTGTGTCTCCAGATGGCAAGAGAAGAGGTCAGTTGCAACCTTAATACAATACTCAAATTAAAGATAGTTGGAGCACTCTAGTAGTGTCTCTATATTTCAAAGATAATAGGGCATTCACAACCCTAATACAACACTCCAATTGAAGGTATTTGGAGCACTATAGTCGTGTATATGGCAAGATAAAAGAGCGTTTACAATGCTAATACAACACTTCAATTGAAGGTGTTTGGATCACTCTAGTAGTGTTCCCACATGGCAAGATAATATAACATTTACGATCCTAATACAACACTCCAATTGAAGTTGTTTGGAGCACTCTAGTAGTGTCTCTATACGGTAAGATAATTAGGCATTTACAACCCTATTACAACACTCCAATTGAAGGTGTTTGGTGCACTCTAGTAGTGTATGTGATAAGATAAAATGACGTTTTCAACCCTAACACAAAACTCCAATTAAAGGTGGTTGAAGCACTATTGTAATGTCTCCAGATGGCAAGAGAAGAGAGTAGTTGCAACCCTAATACAACACTCCAATTGAAGGTATTTCGAGCCCCCTAGTAGTGTCTCTATATAACAGGATAATAGAGAATTTACAACTCTAATACAACACTTCAATTGAAGATTTTTAGAGCAATATAGCCGTGTCTGTATATGGCAAGATAAAAAGGCGTTTACACCTTAATACAATACACCAATTGAAGGTGTTTGAAGCACTATAGTAATGTCCCTAGATGGCAAGATAAAAGGGCGTTTACAATTCTAATACAACACTCTAATTGAAGATGCTTGGAGCACTCTAGTAGTGTCCCCAGATGGCATGATAATGTGACATTTACGACCCTAATACAACACTTCAATTGATGGTGTTTGAAGCACTCTAGTTGTGTCTCTAGCAAGATCAAATTGCATTTACAATCCCAATACAATAATCTAATTGTAGGTGTTTTGAGCACGATTGTAATGTTTCTATATGATAAGATAATAGATCATTTATAACTCTAATACAACACTCAAATTGAAGGTGTTTGGAGTACTCTGATAGTGTCTCTATATGGCAACATAATAGGGCATTTACAACCCTAATACAACACTCCAATTGAAGGTGTTTGAATCACTATAGTCGTGTCTCTATATGAGAAGATAAAAGAGCGTTTACAACCCCAATACAACATTCTAATTGAAGGTGTTTGGAGCACTCTAGTAGTGTCTCTACATGGCAATATAATAGGATATTTACAACCCTAATGCAACACTTCAATTGAAGGTGTTTGGAGCTCTCTAGTAGTGTCTCAATTTGACAAGATAATAGGTCATTTACAACTCTAATACAACACTCCAATTGGAGGTGTTGGGAGCACTCTAGTAGTGTTTCTATATGGCAAGATAATAGGGCATTTACAATGGTAATACAACACTCCAATTGATGGTGTTTAGAGAAATCTAGTAGTGACTCCCATTATCAAAATAATAATGCATTTACAACACTAATACACCACTCTAATTGAAGGTATTTGGAGGACTGTAGTAGTGTTTCTATATGGCAAGAGAATAAGGCATTTACGACCCTAATACAACATACCAATTGAAGTTGTTTGGAGCACTATAGTAATGTCTTCAGACGGTAAGAGAAGAGGGCAGTTGCAACCGTAATACAACACTCCAATTGAAGGTGTTTGGATCACTCTAGTCGTGTCTCTATATGGGAAGATAAAATAGCATTTACAACCCCAATACAACACCCTAATTGAAGGTGTTTCGAGCACTCTAGTAGTGTCTCTAGATGGCAATATAATAGGACATTTACAACCCTAATGCAACACTCCAATTGAAGGTGTTTGGAGTGCTCTAGTAGTGTCTTCATTTGACAAGATAATAGGGCATTTACAACCCTAATACAACACTCCAATTGAAGGTGTTGGGAGCACTCTAGTAGTGTCTCTATATGGCAAGATAATATGACGTTTACAATGGTAATACAACAGTCCAATTGATGGTGTTTAGAGAAATCTAGTAGTGACTCCCATTGGAAAAATAATAATGCATTTACAACACTAATACATCACTCAAATTGAAGGTATTTGGAGGACTCTAGTATTGTTTCTATATGGCAAGTGAATAGGGCATTTACGACCCTAATACAAAATACCAATTGAAGTTGTTTGGATCACTCTAGTAATGTCTCCAGATGGCAAGAGAAGAGGGCAGTTGCAACCCTAATACAACACTCCAATTGAAGGTGTTTGGAGCACTCTAGTAGTATCTCTATATGGTAAGATAAAATGGCATTTACAACCCCTATACAACACTCCAATTGTAGGTGTTTAGAGCACTCTAGTCGTATCTCTATATGGTAAGATAAAATGATGTTTACAACTCTAATACAACTGTCATACCCCAAATCGGGTATAACAGCCTGCCACGTATATTTATTAAAACATATACATAAGGTAGTGGATCTTTCATATGCATTACCAATAACACCATTATATTAACCACATCTCAATATTTCTTACAAGATTTATCTGACAGAATATGACAAACTATATTTTAGAAATATCTCCCACATCCTGTCAGTTTCAACAACCCAAATCCCCAATTTCCTGTGGTTATGCTGTCAGATGCAATCCAGAACCGTCTCTCTGTATCCGTGTAATAAACCTGAAAATAATCCAAAGAATAGGGGTGAGAAATAATAAATATTATCTCTCAGTGCGAATTTGCCACAGTCAGGCCACTGGACTTGCAATCAATCCATATCTAGAATTAAATCCTCACAACTTGACATTAACAGTTCAGTTTATATATATAAATGAACGCATATGGTCAATCACAATATTCAATCGAATATCAATTAATAGAATATCAAATGAAGCTCAATAGATAAATTTGGTTTAAACTCATATTATCAGGTCTAGTAATGCAATTTCACGACCCCGTCGCCGGGCCAGAGATCGCGACAAGAGAGGCACTCTCGCATCCATCCATCATCCTGTCAACCTACGTCGCAAACTAAAATATATAGAAAACAATACGGAGTCAGCTACAAAGCTCAGTAACCGGTTATTTAACGACGCGCTTCTCTATAACTGGCTTAATTAAACAACCATTCAAACAGACTGGATTAATCCACACAATTTCAAATCAAATTATGAATATATATTTAACCCGTGATAGCACTTGAGTCTGGGTTATCAATAAAACAAGTCACACAGTATCCATATCATTTTCTTTCACACAATCATATCATTTCTAAAATTCTCAGAACACACGATCATATCATTTCACAAATCAAATTCAAACCACAAATTCATTATCCCGTAAATATGCATCACAATTCAAAACCCAATTCAATTATCCAATTCAATTCAACCAAATAAAATGAATACACAGATTATAGAGAAGTCCGGTTACTTGATAGCAATCAATTCAGAAATTCAAATCAAACTGCAACGACCATTCAGAATCAACGCGACGTAGTCAAAATTCCAATCGGACTTAAAATCAAATATCATCATATTTATATAAAAATTCTCAAAATTTCTTCTTTTATGTTTCTCTATTTCACTCTAATTTTCAATTTTACTTTGTATTTTTTTTCTTCTCATCCTAATTCGAGAGTGAAGTGCTTTTAACGGTGGTCAAAGGATGGGGTTTATGCATGGGAGACCTGCCAAGAATACCACGTTGGCATTTTGTTTATAATTTGAAAATTTGTAATTTAAACCCTCAAGTTTTATTATTTGACAATTAAGTCAACAAATAAATTTTATGTAAATAATTTAAATTACATGATGTTACACACAAACAGATGATTCACAAACTTGTCACACAGGTGGTCAAGCTAAATCCACACCTGCCGGTACTCAGTACCCTCCACTGACCCTTATCTGATGTGCTTAGGCTAATACCGTTAATTACAGTCTGGTTCATAGTCAGATAATATTTTGTATGCAATAAACTCAGAATCAGTAATTTTCCACACATTAAACAAATCTGTCATTCCAGTCCCAGTCTGGATATGACATCAATCAGACATTTCTTTATAGTCACCCAAAATCTCCGTCACAATCAGTCAGTTCCCAGAATTGACTGAATCAATCAATCACCGCCTAGCAAGTGATTGATCACACACCAAATGCGCATATGGATTCAAAGTCAGCGCCCAGCATTGACTTTGATCATCACAGACCATTCTAGATGATCATAAATTTGTTGGTGACTTTCGACTACCGTCCAAAATAGGAGAACACAGAAAACGATAAACCATTCAAAATGATAGGTCAACAGTATCACACAAATTCAGTTATAATTTGATTTGGGCTATGCTCATGATTCACGCATCTCAAATAATGCAACAAATAATCATTCAACATGACAACCGAATAATAATTTAATTCTTAAAAATATAATATCAAACAAGTCCAATAACTTCGCACCTGATATCGTAGGAAAAACAATGAACTCGTAAGCCGTGCTACTCCGAAAAATTCCATCACATCTGTCTCACCCATCTCTTTCATAATTACGACGAAGGATAGCAATAGCTTTATTTACTTTCAATTAAACATATTACCAATCTTCTTTCTAATATTTTTCTCTCTTTTTCCATTTTTTTTTTATCTCTCTGTTTCTCTTCCTTTTTCTGTTTCCGTATTTTTTTTTTTTTTCATTTTATTTGTTTACTTTTTCTTCTTGAGTGAATCGAAGAGAGGCAGATAGCATAGGCCATAGGGTAGTGAGTCGGTTAGAGGGTGATGATTAATGGAGGAGAGCCGCGTGGCATAAAGCCACGGTGTTCCTTTTTTTATTATTGTTTTGCTTACACATTTTATATAATAAACCCTCAAATTTTCTTAATTGATAACTAATCCAAAATTGTTTGAAAACAAGTTTATTAAACACTTCTTTATACAAAAAAAAATGTCTCTCCTTGTATCTTCACATGAAGGAGAAAAATTAAAATTGCGGATCCCATATGTCATTTTAAGAACTTAAACCTTAATTAGTTAACTTGATAATTATTATACAATATCTTTTTATCAAGTCTATAAAATTAGTTCTTGACATCCAGAACTAATTAATTTGTAAATACTTCAAAAATCCAACCTTAGTATTATACTTATTTTGTTCCTGCTTAATGGATATTTTCTTATGATTATTTTATCTTTAATTAGCTTCTAAATAATTAAGCTATCATAATAATCTGTTCAAGAAATAATATTGGTTCTTTCAAACAATTCTTACTTTACCAAACAAATACAACAATACATACATTCATTTTGTATTTTCATTTAGTTATTAATTAATATCATATATATATTTTGCGATAATGTTACATCCCCCTTAAAATATTTCGTCCTCGAACTCAAAATAGATAAAAATATAATAGTAGTTTTCTCTTTCTAAATTAATTAAACAAGAAGTTAATATGTGTATTTTAAAAAATTTAACTATTAGTTAAAGACTACGCTTCCACTGCGCTACTCTGATTTTACTTATCATTTTTAAATAATACATTATTGTAGTCTTACAGAAGTCAAATTTTTTTAAGTTATTATTGCTACTATTTTTTATTCTTAATTAAATCATTCAGCTAGTATACTAAAATATCGTGGTTATCCTTCTTCTTTGGTAGCTAATCAAAGAAGAAAGAATATACATTTCATGTTGTAAGATTGATAATCAAAACTGATGGCCGGTCAGTTTTATTCTGATCTTCATACTTTCATATATATATAAAAATAATAATATAATAATTTACTCATAAAAAATATTTACAACTATCATATAATTAATGTATATTGAAACAAATCTTGACAAACAATTAGTCTTGATATAATCTATTATGTGACACACTTGCCATTTATTGTTGACAACTAATATTAGTTAGGTTAGCACTTTTATATGATAAAATAAACTGCAATAATAATTAATTACCATGAACATACACTATGGTTATTATATTTCTATCAGGGCGTACGTAAAAATACCAAGTACTATATATATAGTTATCTATGGTCTCTATTATCGAATGAACTCGATATCAATTGTTATTTAGTTACAACATCACTAAATATATGACTTACACAATAAAATAGCAAAATATATGACGTTAACTTATTATTAGTTTGTGTACATATAATTTATATGATAGGCTTAACATGTATATATATTCCAAGGTTCTAAATAGCTAGCTATAGCAGCACTATAGCTAGCGCTATAGCAGCACTATAGCTAGCGCTATAGCTTTTTCAGACCATAAACGCTACGCTATGAGATAAAAGTGCGCTAACTCAGCTACGACCGCTATAGTTGTAATAACTGACCGCTATTACCGCTAAATGCGACGCGCTATTGCTACCGCTATGCTACATGGACTTTTTTTTTTATTTACAATTTATATGGACTTTTGTTCTTCTATTCTTATTTTTAATTCTACATGGTCTTCTATGATAAGTATGCTAAACCAAACTATATACTTCTGTTTTTATTTGTGCATGATTTATTCTCTCATTCTATATTGAGAAATATTCAAATATTAATTCTTCCTTTTGATTGCTCTTCGTATAGTACTCATTTGTAAAAATATTATCATTCGTTTCAATTGAAAGCTGTTGATTATTAGTATTATTATAATATATAAAATATTTAAATACGTATACTGACTTCATTTACCTTATAAAATTAATTATTCTTTGTCTATTTTAATATGTAATAATATGTAATATGAACTATTAAATAATATTACTTTTTAGATTCTTTTTTTCCTTCTTATTTGCATAATTGATAAAAAGTATAGACTTAGATTAGTTGTGATTTAGTTGTTACCTCAATTCTCCTATTGATTATGTTGATAATCAGTAGAAATATAGAATATAAAATTTGAAAAGGAAAAAACGCTATGTATGATAGCTTCCGCTATAGCTACGCTATTCGCAATAGCTTTTTTTTTTGTCTCCCCGCTATGCCGCTATGATCGTTATTTAGAACCTTGATATATTTAGAACATCGTTAGCAATTTGAAAAGCCATAGTTAGCATAAACACCTTACATAATCTATGCATATATAATATAACATATATGAGTATGTATATAAAAAAATCAAAATTTCTTGCTTATATACTTTTATATATAGTGGACTCTTATAATGGCTCCAATCATATGCATGTCAATATATTGACATACATATGATTAGAGCCATTATTGCTAGTAACCATAAAAATAACTATTATTTAAATATATACAATACTATGTATTTAGAAGGACTGTAGCTTACTTTAAATATTCCCTTATAATATTAACAGTACATGTATATATTATTAAAAGAATATATAATCGATATATCGGACCTGAAATGCTAATCTAATTTAGTGTACTAAACAAATAACAGAGAACAAATTAATTTCAGAAATTTCTATATCTATTGAAAATAAATTATAGTTTGAAATTTTAACATACACCATTCACATAAGATAATGAGATAATGTGATCATTTAAATGACTAGACTAGAGGACTAATTAATTTCAGAAATTTTTATATCCATTTAAAATAAATTATAGCGCCTTGAACATATTGACATATACCCTTCACATAATTAGATAATGTGATAATTTAAATGACTATACAACTGAATACGATACATATAGCTCTTTAATTTATTATATATAGAATTGTTACTTTAAAAAATAATCATATAGTTTCCCTCCAAATAATAATGTTATCAAGTAGATCACAGGAAATAGTATAAAGTCATTTGGTTTGAAATTCTTATTTGATATATGCTCTAAAACTCTTTATCCTTACAAGTTTATCACAATTATAGAACTAGAATATATTGCGTATAAATGATAACAGAATAACTTGATAGACCATTCAGAATGATATATTTCTTTATTTAATGAATCACAATTTATTAATGACAAACTTTAATTAGTATATTATTAGACTATCATTAGTAATACGAAAAATAATTATTACATTAAATACTTTTTATATGACTTACACCTAAATAGCAAATATATATTTGTCTAGAATTACTTCATATGATCAAAGACTATAGCTTATCTCTAAATACTGTAGCATATATCTAAATATTTTCTTAGTGATAATTGGATTGACATCTGTTTCTAATAAAAGATATTGTTGTTGTACATGATAATGTTAATCGTCTATTTATTATTTAGCATACTAAGTATATTACAAAATACAAATTAAATTTATGATGCTTTATGCCTTGATTGCAATTATAAGTATAGTATGAACATCTTAAATGCTTTACTAAAAATGAACTTCTGTATAAAAATATAGCCATGCTAATAAATTCATACAACTGTCATAATTTTTGGACGTCACTTTAATTACCAATTGCAGAAAGATTATATATTTTAATTTACTTTTGTCGCTCAACATTTATACGTAACTATATTAGAAAACTATATATATTTCTAACAATGTTTACCATATTCATACAAACTATCACTAAATAATTTAGTTAGATATTCTTAATAGATGTTTACTTAAAATAATTCACAATCATATCGTTTTGATACTATAACTATCATGGCAATTTATATATTAAAAGTTGGATTATATTTTCAAAGTGTTACCATTATGTCCTAAACTCTTCTTTTATACATGTAGATAATTTTTTTTTTAAATATAATACACTATTCCACTTCCTTTAAGATATGTTGTTAATAGACAAGGCAATTTCGTCAATGGTAATATGACTCGATCGATTCTTACTGACGTTCTCTTGACAACACAGGGGTTATTGGCACTGCATATCTATGCTCTGATATCATCTTAATTGTCACACTCCAAATCGGGTATAACAACCTGCTACGTATATTTATTAAAACATATACATGGATCTTTCATATATATGCATTACTAATAACACCATTATATTTGTTATATTCCGAAATTTTAAAACGTGATTAATTTGCTAAAATGATCTTTACACTAAATAAAAATTTCTAACTAAACTAATGATCAATCAGATTGTCTGATTAAGTTTAATCGAATCTAAAATTTTGAAATATAAATGAATTAAGAAATTATGTACTTTAAAAATTTAGAGATTTAAAAATGAAATAAATTATAACACTATAAATAAATTAGAACTATTCGGGAAACTAGTAAATCGAAAATTCGTTACAATCGTGGAACTTAAGTAAGAAAATAATCCAAATTAAATTGATTCGTGAAAATAAATGAATATATTGAGTTCTAATTAGGAGAATAAATATACAAAATCCTGGTACGAATAAGATTATATAAAAAGTTACAAATTTCGTTCATTCATGAATTATAGATATTTGATTTGATATATATATATATTTATACTAACTGATATTGAATTTTTTGAGTTCAAAATTAAATTATAAACACTTGAAAATATTCGTACAATATTATGAAAGTTTTACGAAGTCTAGATTCGAGTTCTGAATTGAAGGAATTGAAATTCCAAATCTCATTTTGAGTTCAAGTCCGCCCAGTGCTTTACCCCATTCAATTGTTTTAACCATTGGATCCATAAGCTTGCACGAATCTTGAAGCAGGGGTTTTAAAAACCAAACCCTCCCTTCTCTCTTTTTCTTCTACGTGCCTCTGGGTCCCTTTGCCCCCTTTCTTCTCTTTCGCTGTCTCTCTTCGGAGAACCCTAAGAGAGGCGAGCGCCTCTCTTGTTACTTGCACGCGGTGTTGGTCCTCTCCGTTTCACCTGCTCGCATCTCATCGCCCTCGTGCGAGACATTTGCCATACGGTCGTCAGAGAGTAGATCTCTGACGCCTTTGACTTTCTGGGTCACATACTGGGCGATTCGTTGCCCACCCACATGTTGTCTCGTGGGTTTTAGGTACAGGTTCTGGCGGTCCGCAGTAGGAGATGTTAGGAGCTGTCCCTGATGTCCACACCACTTGACTTAGTTAGAGTTAGGTTTTTGATTAGGTTTACGAGTCCCGTATTTTCTGTGTTATATATACGGGCTCGATAGATCATGTATCCCCTTCTATAGTTGGTGTTATTTGGATCCGAGATGGATCGAATTATATGTTATGTATGTGTATGTTTATTTATCTGCTATGTGATTGATGCTTGATATTTATATTATTATGCTTCTGCTACTGTTTGATTTATTATTTATGATTAGCCTTGCGTGCTTAATGATTAATTAAGCACGAGACGAGGTTGATCACACCTTAAATCCAGTATTCCTAGTTTGGAGTGTGACAATATTAACCACATCGAAAAATTTCTTACAAGATTTATCTGATAGAATACGGCAAACTATATTTTAGAAATATCTTCCGCATCCTGTCAGTTTGAACAACCCAAATCCCCAATTTCCTGTGGTTATGTTGTCAGATGCAATCCAAAACCGTTTCTCTGTATCTGTGTAATAAACCTGAAAATAACCCAAAGGGTAGGGGTGAGAAATAATAAATATTATCTCTCAGTGCGAATTTGCCACAGTCAGGCCACTGGACTTGCAATCAATCCATATCCAGAATTAAATCCTTATAACTTGACATTAACAGTTTAGTTTATATGCAGGAGGGTTCAAATGCACCCTATCTTTCAAATCATTTTTTTTCGTTTTCAAAGTCCAAATAGTCAATCCGAACTGTTAGATGCGATTTATATATTAAGATGTGCTTGGAGACCAAATTTTACATTTTTTGGAATTTTTTTACTATTTTTTTAGATTTATTGAAAATCGCTGTTTTTAGCAAATCTGGACCATAAAAAATAGCGATTTTCAATAAATCTAAAAAAATAGTAAACAATTTTAAAAAATGTAAAATTTGGTCTCCAAGCACATCTTAATATATAGATCGCATATAACAGTTCGGATTAACTGTTTTGGCTTTGAAAATGGAGATAAAAGATAGGGTGCATTTGGATGCACAAAAATTTGGGTGCATTTGAACCCTCCTCATATATATGAATGCATATGCTCAATCACAATATTAAATCGAATCTCAATTAATAGAATATCAAATGAAGCTCAACAGATAAATTTGGCTTAAACTCATATTATCAGGTCTAGTAATACAAACAGATGATCCACCAACTTGTCACACAGGTGGCCAAGCTAAACCCACACCTGCCGGTACTCAGTACCCTCCACTGACCCTCATCTAATGTGCTTAGGCTTATACTGTTAATTACTATTAATTTTATATTTTTTTGAATTTTTTTACTATTTATTAAGCCACTTTGAAAATTGTTGATCCAACGGTGGCTGCACAAAACAGTAAAATCAGCAGCAGTAACTATTGGATCAATAATTTTCAAAGTGGCTTAATAAATAGTAAAAAAATTCAGAAAAATGTAAAATTTGATCTCCAAGCACATATTAATATGGAGAATAAGATGAACGGTTTAGATTGACTTTTTGGATTTTGAAATTTCAAATTTGGACCGTATGTATTTCGGCCCATATGTATACGAATGCACATTAGTCACTCTATATATAGCTTGACCAAAAAGTAAAAAAATTCTTCTCCATGCATTCAAGCACTTATGGTTATGTGTATCGTGTTATTAATTTAATTCAGATATATGGTGTAATTATAAATAATGGGATAATTATTTAATATCATGTACATGATATGCCAACTCAATAGAAAATTAACTAAATATTAACTTGCTCCTAATTATTAATATCTTTTGTGTTGTAATCATTAACAGAACAATAATAACACACATTGCATGCACAAATGCATATAATTAATTCAGATTCATCATTCAACATTAATTGCTATAATTTCAAAAATACTTGAACATATATCTATATATACATGTACCCATCCAAACTTCAAGAAAATAGTAATTGTACATAACATTCATGAACATATATATATATATATATATATATATATATATAGAGAGAGAGAGAGAGAGTTGGGCTAAAATGAGCCATGGCTTATTTCGCATTGGAGAGCCATGGCTCATTTTAGCCATTTTGAAAGTCCAAACGATCGATCCGAACCGTTAGATGTGATCTCTATATTGAAATATGCTTGGAGACCAAATTTTACATTTTTTGGAATTTTTTTTACTATTTATTAAGTATTGCTGATTCGATGGTCCAGAAAATTTTACTGTTCACAGCAAAACAACAATTTTCAAAAATGCTTAATAAATAGTAAAAAATTCCAAAAAATGTAAAATTTGGTCTCCAAGCACATTTTAATATAGATATCACATCTAACATTTCGGATCAGTCGTTTGGACTTTCAAAATAAAAATAGGGCGTGGAGTACAAATACTTGGTGAGCCATGGCTCACCCAAGTCCATCTCTCTCTCTTTCTCTCTCTCTATATATGAGGAGGGATCGAATGACATCCATTTTTGGTGACATCGGATGACACCGTTCATTTTCAAAGTCCAAATGGTCGATCCAAACCGTTCAACTTGATAGATATGTTAAAATGTGCTTGCACATCAAATTTTACATTTTTCTGAATTTTTTTACTATTTATTCAGATGGGTACAAAAATTCAACGGTCTGAATATATCAATTTTGTTAAATACTTAATAAATAGTAAAAAAATTCTGAAAAATATAAAATTTGATCTGCAGGCACATTTTAATATATCCATCAAGTTGAATGGTTTAGATCGACCGTTTAGACTATGAAAACTTTAATAATAGACGGTGTCATCCGATGTCACCAAAAAAAGGGTATCATCCGATCCCTCCTCTATATATATATAGGCTGGAAATATTTAATGTTCATGCATGCAACATATATTGATGCATGCATACCCAAAATACAACATACATGCACAAATTAAATTTATGTACATGCAACATGTGTAATCCATACAAAACATATTAAATCCTGAACATATCTAGCTAGCTACCTAGTATAACTGCAAGCCCTTCTCGACATATACAGTGTCGAGTCCTGCACATTCAAATTGTACAAGTCCCCAATCTCACTCACTATAAGTATTAATTCCTCCATCATGCGTCTTATATGGATGATCGCAATAACTATTCATTACACGATAGTTCCTAAAATTTTCCAATTCTCCTATACCAAGCATCATATGTCACATTACTCGCCACACCATGGAATCAAACCTCCAGTACTTGACCTCTACCATCTCCAGATTTGTTCTTGGAGATGCTTGAACCCTCATTGGGATTGTTGCTAGAAAATGTACAACTCTATTCTCAAGTGGCAGTGTTACCCCACAGTACTGCAACAAATTAAAAATTAATTAATAGATAAGTAGATCTTAATTTACTTTAACTTACAGCAATTAATTAATTGATACGTGGAATTAAAGCTATATATTATACAAGTTGGAAAAATATACATATACTTACACAATCCTCATGTTGTACTATTGTGAGCTTTGTCAAGTTTGGACAGCTCTTTATAATCGAAGTTTCCATTTGTAAAAAAGAATACGTACAAATGGAAACAGTGAATACCTTCAAGTTATGAAATTATGGGAGTCTTGCTGGCAAACCTGTTGTTGGTAGTTCCTATACACACACACACACACACACATGTAATTAGGGATGATAATATACAAACATGAGTCATAACAATTAATTGAACTATATATAAATTCAATTCAGGACACCCTGCATGCATACATATATATATATATATATATATATATATATATATATGCATGCAATTAATTAGCACACTGGTTAATATGCGTATGCAATTGATGGGGGCCTTCGAACTATGTGGGTCAATCATATAAAATTACACCAGTTCATATGCATGTAATTAATTCAGGACCTCAAATTATCTAGCTATGTGGATCAAGCATGTAATTAATTCAGGGCCTTCAAATTATGTGGGTCAATCATTAGAGATGCGCATTAATTAGAGAAATTATTTAATTATACCAGGCGCAAATAGTACTTGAGATGAAACTCCAGAGTATGAACATCTGTGAGCTTCTCGAGTAAAGCATTGATTCCTGCCATGGAAGATTGGGCTTGAGAATCCCTGGCATTGATGTTGAGGACGGCTAAAGATGTGCACAGGTTATTCCACCTCTTAGAAAGTACGCATGTGCGCAATGCCTCTTGGGTGGCCAGCAGCCCTAAGATTATGACAAGTACTAGGTCGGGCAAATTATTAATGTAGTAAGTCATGGTTTCTACTGTGAAAGGGGATTGATCTGATGAAAAAGAGAAGGCAAAAGAGATGAGAGATGAGTGTGGCTTCTGGCTTGCTGTGGAAGACGAACCAATCGACGTCTCGAAACTGAGAAACTACATTAAATTTATTCCATTGTATAAACACCATCGGCTGAACCATTGGTATTAAAGTTGAACTAGACCCCCAAAGTCTTGCAAATTTTGAGTTGTGAATTTAACGCTAAAATCTTCAATTATGTGACATAATATTTTTGATCGCTCAGATCTGACGGTGGGATACAAATTGAAACTGTGTTTTACTTTAGAGCAGGTTTATTCGAAACTTTTAATTAAAATATTAAAATAAATGAGACACAAGATGCATATATGTATCTGATGAAATTGAAAACATGTTCATTTTTAATCATATTTGATCCATTCAATTTTAACTTGTTAAATTTATCATTTAAATTGTAAGCAAACTACTACAACTAGGGGTGTTCAAACGGTCAGTTTGGTTGAAACCGAACTAATTTTTGTAAACTAAAGTTTTATTCAGTTTCAAAAAATAGAACCGAACCGATCGAACTAAACTTCCAAACCGAATTACAATCAAACCGAACAAACCAATATAAATTTTGGTTTGTTCGGTTGAACAGAAATTTGATAGACTAAATCAAGAAATAAAAAAATTAGAAAAAAATTAAAAGGCACAGCCTTCAAATTCTTTGATATTTTCTGCTTTTTTCGTGCAATACACAAATCACACAAAACTTAAAAAAAAAACAGAAAAGGAGTAGAGAAACGACAAAAATTTGAGAAAAAACTTTGAAATCGATAGGAGACAGAGAATTAGATCTTCGTTGAGCATAGGAAAGAAGGTGGGTTTCTTTGATTTGTTTCCTGTTGAGACTTACCTGAGAAGGAAAAGCAAATGGAGGCGGTGAGATTATAGAATCTCAGAAGAGACGAAGGGGGCAAAAAGAAAAATGAGTCGGGGATCAGAAAAATAAAGTGAACCCTAAAACCCAACAAGCGACGCAATATATCACTCTAATTAAAGGTGTTTGGAGTACTCTAGTCGTGTCTCTATATGGCAAGATAAAAGGGTGTTTATAAACCCAATACAACACTCTAATTGTAGGTGTTTGGAGCACGCTAGTAGTGTCTCTATATGGCAATATAATAGAATATTTATAACTCTAATACAACACTCAAATTGAAGGTGTTTTGAGCACTCTAGTGGTGTCTCTATATGGAAAGATAATAGGATATTTAGAACCCTAATAAAACACTCCAATTGAAGTTGTTTGGAGCACTCTAGTTGTGTCTCTATATGGCAAGATAAAATGACATTTACAACACCAATACAACACTCCAATTGAAAGTATTTGGAGCACCCTAGTAGCGTCTCTACATGACAATATAATATAACATTTACAACCCTAATACAACACTTCAATTGAAGGTGTTGGGAGCACTCTAGTAGTGTCTCTATATGGCAAGATAATAGGGCATTTACAACCCTAATACAACACTCAAATTGAAAGTGTTTGGAGCACTCTTATAGTGTCTCCATATCACAAGAACATAGGACATTAACAATCCTTATACAACACTCCAATTGAAGGTGTTGGGAGCACTCTAGTTGTGTCTCTATATGAAAAGATAATAGGGTGTTTATAAGGCTAATACAAACCTCCAATTGATGTTGTTTAGAGAAATCTAGTAGTGGCTCCCAATAGCAAAATAATAGGGCATTTACAACGCTAATATAACACTCCAATTGAAGGTATTTGGAAGACTCAAGTAATGTCTCTATATGGCAAGAGAATAGGGCATTTACGACCCTAATACAACATTCCAATTGAAGCTGTTAGGAGCACTATAGTAATGTCTCAACATGACAAGAGAACAAGACAGTTGCAATCCTAATACAACACTTCAATTGAAGGTGTTTGAAGCACTCTAGTACTGCCCCCAAATGGAAAAATAATATGACATATACGACCCTAATTGAACACTCTGATTGATGGTGTTTAGAGTACTCTAGTTGTGTCTCTAGATGGAAAGACAAAATAGCATTTACAATCCAAGTACAACACTCTAATTGAAGGTGTTTGAAGTACTCTAGTCGTGTCTCTATATGGCAAGATAAAAGGGTGTTTACAAATCCAATACAACAATCCAATTGTAGGTGTTTGGAGCACGGTAGTAGCGTCTCTATATGGAAAGATAATAGAGTATTTATAACTCTAATACAACACTCAAATTGGAGTTGTTTTGAGCACTCTAGTAGTGTCTCTATATGCCAAGATAAAATGGCGTTCACAATCCAAATACAACACTCCAATTGAAGGTGTTTGGAGCACTCTAGTACTGCTCCCAAATGACAAAATAGTATGACATATACAACCCTAATTGAACACTCCGATTGATGGTGTTTGGAGCACTCTAGTTGTGTCTCTAGATGGGAAGAAAAAAAAGGGCATTTACAATCCTAATACAACACTCTAATTGAAGGTGTTTGGAGTACTCTAGTCGCGTCTTTATATGGAAAGATAAAAGGGTGTTTACAAACCAAATACAAAACTTCAATTGAAGTTGTTCAGAGCACTCTAGTACTGTCTCCAAATGGCAAAATAATATGACATATACGACCCAAATTCAACACTCTGATTGATGGTGTTTGGAGCACTCTAGTTGTGTCTCTAGATAGGAAGACAAAAGGGCATTTACAACCCTAATTGAACACTCTAATTGTAGGTGGTTGGAGCACGCTAGTAGTGTCTCTATATGGCAAGATAATACAGTATTTATAACTCTAATATAACACTCAAATTAAAGGTGTTTTGATCACTCTAGTAGTGTCTCTATATAGAAAGATAATATGACATTTACAACCCGAATACAACACTCCAATTGAAAGTGTTTGGAGCACTCTAGTTGTGTCTCTGCATGGCAAGATAAAAGGGTGTTTACAAACCCAATACAACACTCCAATTGTAGGTGTTTGGAGCACGCTAGTAGTGTCTCTATATGGCAAGATAATACAGTATTTATAACTCTAATATAACACTCAAATTAAAGGTGTTTTGATCACTCTAGTAGTGTCTCTATATAGAAAGATAATATGACATTTACAACCCGAATACAACACTCCAATTGAAAGTGTTTGGAGCACTCTAGTTGTGTCTCTATATGAAAAGATAAAATGGCGTTTATAACACTAATACAACACTCCAATTGAAAGCGTTTGGGGCACTCTAGTAGCGTCTCTACATGACAATATAATATAACATTTACAACCCTAATACAACACTCTAATTGAAAGTGTTTGGAGCACTCTCATAGTGTCTCCATATGACAAGATCATAGGGAATTCACAATCCTAATACAAAACTTTAATTGAAGATGTTGGGAGCACTCTAGTAGTGTCTCTATATGAAAAGATAATAGAGCATTTATAACGCTAATACAAACCTCCAATTGGTGGTGTTTAGAGAAATCTAGTAGTAGCTCCCAATGGCAAAATAATATGACATATACGACCCTAATTGAACACTCTGATTGATGGTGTTTAGAGTACTCTAGTTGTGTCTCTAGATGGAAAGACAAAACAGCATTTACAATCCAAGTACAACACTCTAATTGAAGGTGTTTGAAGTACTCTAGTCGTGTCTCTATATGGCAAGATAAAAGGGTGTTTACAAATCCAATACAACAATCCAATTGTAGGTGTTTGGAGCACGCTAGTAGCGTCTCTATATGGCAAGATAATAGAGTATTTATAACTCTAATACAACACTCAAATTGGAGTTGTTTTGAGCACTCTAGTAGTGTCTCTATATGCCAAGATAAAATGGCGTTCACAATCCAAATACAACACTCCAATTGAAGGTGTTTGGAGCACTCTAGTACTGCTCCCAAATGACAAAATAATATGACATATACAACCCTAATTGAACACTCTGATTGATGGTGTTTGGAGCACTCTAGTTGTGTCTCTAGATGGGAAGAAAAAAAAGGGCATTTACAATCCTAATACAACACTCTAATTGAAGGTGTTTGGAGTACTCTAGTCGCGTCTTTATATGGAAAGATAAAAGGGTGTTTACAAACCAAATACAACACTTCAATTGAAGTTGTTCAGAGCACTCTAGTACTGTCTCCAAATGGCAAAATAATATGACATATACGACCCAAATTCAACACTCTGATTGATGGTGTTTGGAGCACTCTAGTTGTGTCTCTAGATAGGAAGACAAAAGGGCATTTAAAATCCTAATACAACACTCTAATTGAAGGTGTTTGGAGTACTCTAGTCGTGTCTCTGCATGGCAAGATAAAAGGGTGTTTACAAACCCAATACAACACTCCAATTGTAGGTGTTTGGAGCATGCTAGTAGTGTCTCTATATGGCAAGATAATACAGTATTTATAACTCTAATATAACACTCAAATTAAAGGTGTTTTGATCACTCTAGTAGTGTCTCTATATAGAAAGATAATATGACATTTACAACCCGAATACAACACTCCAATTGAAAGTGTTTGGAGCACTCTAGTTGTGTCTCTATATGAAAAGATAAAATGGCGTTTATAACACCAATACAACACTCCAATTGAAAGCGTTTGGGGCACTCTAGTAGCGTCTCTACATGACAATATAATATAACATTTACAACCCTAATACAACACTCTAATTGAAAGTGTTTGGAGCACTCTCATAGTGTCTCCATATGACAAGATCATAGGGAATTCACAATCCTAATACAAAACTTTAATTGAAGATGTTGGGAGCACTCTAGTAGTGTCTCTATATGAAAAGATAATAGAGCATTTATAACGCTAATACAAACCTCCAATTGGTGGTGTTTAGAGAAATCTAGTAGTAGCTCCCAATGGCAAAATAATATGACATATACGACCCTAATTGAACACTCTGATTGATGGTGTTTGGAGCACTCTAGTAATGTCTCAAGATGACAAGAGAACAACACAGTTGCAACCATAATACAACAGTCCAATTGAAGGTGTTTGGAGCACTCTAGTAGTTTCTCTATATGGCAAGATTAAAGGGCATTTATCACCCCTATACAACACTCCAATTGTAGGTGTTTATAGCACTCTAGTATTGTCTCCATATTGCAAGATAATAGGGTGTTTACAACTCTAATACAACACTCCAATTGAAGGTGTTTGGAGCACTCTTGTAATGTCTCCTGATATCACCATATTTGATCTATTATTCAGACCAATTTTTGTACCAAAATTTGTGCTTTAAACAATTAGATAGCGTCTATTACATTTGAATATCTATAGAATGTGTACTGCTGCGTTTTCACTCTTATTTGCAGATAAATTGGCGAAATAAGAAGATAATTGATCATCTGAGACTGTGCATGCGACCCGCATCATTCCTGACGCGAGTCGTTTACCACTCTGACGCTACCACAGACACTAGCCGCATCAGACAGACTTCGATGCGACTCGCATCCATTCCACGCGACCCGCGTTACCACACAGATGCTACCACAGACGCCAGCCGCATCAGACTAACTAGGATGCGAGCCGCATCAACCCTGACGTGAGCCGCATTGGAGTCTTCCAGAGCAGAAAGCAGAGGCCCAATGGAGATCCAATTAAGGCCTAAAGATGAAAGGGGCATTTGGGAAGACTAAAGGACATCCTCTGCCACTAACCAGGGGATCAAAAGAGAATCAAAAATAGAAGTTCAAAAAGAGAGAAGAAGCGGGAGAGAGCTGAGAAGTGAAGATTGAAGAGCTTCACAGATCTTTCTTTCTTCTTTGGGTTTTATCATGATTTGTTCTTTCTTTACTTACTTTCTTTCTTTCTTGATCATGACTGAGTAGATCTTTTAGTTTCTAGGGTTAAGATGTAGTCTGAAACTCTGTTTTGTAATGCATGATGTTTAGATCTGAGTTTATATTTGTGTTCATCTGTCTGAGTATTATTTCTATTGCTTGATTGAAATTGCTTGAATGAATCTTGTTGCCTACTGTTGAATGTCTATAGCATCTCTTCTAGTAATTAGGCCTTGATGTTTCTTGCATTTAGATCAAGTATTTGAGGTAGATCTTTGATCTGAGAGGTGAGATCAATAGTAACTGAGAAGTGAAATTTCCATTTATTGAAAGATAGTGGATACCTTTAGTAAACCAGATAAATGACTTAGAATTGAATACTCTGAGAGTTATGAGATCTAAGAAGGTGAAGTTGCATTTTCTTACCAAGTTCATTAAGTCATATAACGAGAGTTGAGGTTTAGGAACTTCAGGTACGGTCAATGGATCCTTACACAAGTAATAGCTAAAGATCAGACACATTCTGCATTCACTCGAGGTCCACGCGACTCGCATGTGAGAGCACGCAGGTCACGTCACACGGATCGCATACGAAGGTATGCGAGTCGCGTGAAGGGATCAGAGGCAGAGTTGAAAGATAAAGTCTAAAACCCTGGAAACTTCGTTTTTTTTATCAAGTAAAATTAGACTTTTAATTGCTGTCATTTACTGTTATCAAACTTAGAAAATACAAACAAACCAAATCATCTTATTACTTCTAGTACCTAACTTAGAAAAGCGAGAGTCCATAATTGAACCGTTCCCTGTGGATCGATACCTGATTATACCATTCGATAAGGGTTGTATACTTGCAATCTAATTTCGAAGCTAAATCAAGGTTTTAAAAAAAGTATAGCTCGCTGTCTATATGCTTTGCGCATAACATCTCCAAATGGCAAGAGAAAAGGGCAATTGCAACCCTAATACAACACTCCAATTGAATGTGTTTCGAGCCCTCTAGTAGTGTCTTTATATGGTAAGATAATAGGGCATTTACAACCCTAATATAACACTCCAATTGAAGGTGTTTGGAGCACTCTAGTCAAGTCTCTATATGGCAAGATAAAAAGGCGTTCACAACCCAAATACAACACTCCAATTGATGGTGTTTGGAGCACTCTAGTTGTGTCTCTAGATGGGAAGAAAAAAAAGGCATTTACAATCCTAATAAAACACTCTAATTGAAGGTGTTTGGAGTACTCTAGTCGTCACTCTATATGGAAAAACAAAAGGGCGTTTACAAACCCAATACATCACTCCAATTTTAGGTGTTTGGAGCACGCTAGTAGTGTCTATATATGGAAAGATAATAGAGTATTTATAACCCTAATAAAACATTTTAATTGAATGTGTTCCGTGCCCTCTAGTAGTGTCTTTATATGGTAAGATAATAGGGCATTTACAACCCTAATATAACACTCCAATTGAAGGTGTTTGAAGCACTCTAGTACTGTCCACAAATGGCAAAATAATTTGACATATACGACCCTAATTCAAAACTCCGATTGATGGTGTTGGGAGCACTCTAGTTGTGTCTCTAGATGGGAAGACAAAAGGGCATTTACAATCCAAATACAACACTTTAATTGAAGGTGTTTGGAGTACTCTAGTCGTGTCTCTATATGGCATGATAAAACGGGGTTCACAAACCTAATACAACACTCCAATTGTAGGTGTTTGGAGCACTCTAGTAGTTTCTCTATATGGCAAGATTAAAGGGCATTTACTACCCCTAATACAACACTCTAATTGAAGGTGTTTGGAGTACTCTAGTCATGATTCTATATGGAAAGACAAAAGCGTGTTTACAAACCCAATACATCACTCCAATTTTAGGTGTTTGGAGCACGCTAGTAGTGTCTCTATATGGCAAGATAATAGAGTATTTATAACCATAATAAAACATTCCAATTGAATGTGTTCCGAGCCCTCTAGTAGTGTCTTTATATTGTAAGATAGTAGGGCATTTACAACCCTAATATAACATTCCAATTGAAGGTGTTTCGAGCACTCTAATACTGTCCACAAATGGCAATATAATATGACATATACGATCCTAATTCAATACTCCGATTGATGGTGTTGGGAGCACTCTAGTTGTGTCTCTAGATGGGAAGACAAAAAGGGCACTTACAATCCCAATATAGCACTATAATTGAAGGTGTTTGGAGTACTCTAGTCGTGCCTCTATATGACATGATAAAAGGGGGTTCACAAACCCAATACAACACTCCAATTGTAGGTGTTTGGAGCACTCAAGTAGTTTCTCTACATGGCAAGATTAAAGGGCGTTTACAACCCAAATACATCACTCCAATTTTAGGTGTTTGAAGCATGCTAGTAATGTCTCTAATTGACAAGATAATAGAGTATTTATAACCCTAATAAAACATTCCAATTGAATGTGTTCCGAGCCCTCTAGTAGTGTCTTTATATGGTAAGATATTAGGGCATTTACAACCCTAATATAATACTCCAATTGAAGGTATTTGGAGGACTCAAGTAGTGTTTCTATATGGCAAGAGAATATGGCATTTACGACCCAAAAACAACATTCCAATCGAACCTATTTGGAGCACTCTAGTAATATCTCCATATGGCAAGGGAACAGGGTAGTTGCAACCCCTATACAACACTTCAATTGTAGGTGTTTGGAGCACTCCAGTCCTGTCCACAAATGGCAAAATAATATGACATACATGACCCTAATTCAACGCTCCGATTGATGGTGTTTAGAGAACTCTAGTTGTGTCTCTAGATGGGAAGACAAAAGGGCATTTACAATCCTAATACAACACTCTAATTGAAGGTGTTTGGAGTACTCTAGTTGTGTCTCTATATGGCAAGATAAATGAGTGTTTACAAACCCAAAACAACACTTCAATTGTAGGTGTTTGGAGCACTCAAGTAGTTTTTCTATATGGCAAGATTAAAGGGCATTTACTACACCTATACAACACTCCAATTGTAGGTGTTCCGAGCACTCAAGTAGTTTCTCTACATGGCAAGATTAAAGGGCGTTTACAACCCAAATACATCACTCCAATTTTAGGTGTTTGGAGAACTCTAGTACTGTCCCCCAAATGGAAAAATAATATGACATATACGACCCTAATTGAACACTCCGATTGATGGTGTTTGGAGCACTCTAGTTGTGTCTCTAGATGGGAAGACAAAAGGGCATTTACAATCCTAATACAACACTCTAATTGAAGGTGTTTGGAGTACTCTAGTCGTGTCTCTATATGGCAAGAGAAAAGGATGTTTACAAACACAATACAACACTCCAATTGTAGGTGTGTGGGGCACGCTAGTAGTGTCTCTATATGGCAAGAGAATAGAGTATTTATAACCTTAATACAACACTACAATTGAACATATTTCGAGCCTTCTAGTAGTGTTTTTATATGGTAAGATAATAGGACATTTACAACCCTAATATAACACTCCAATTGAAGGTATTTGGAGCAATCTAGTCGTCTCTATATGGCAAGATAAAAGGGCGTTCACAACCCAAATACAACACTCCAATTGAAGGTGTTTGGAGCACTCTAGTAATGTCCCCAAATTGCTAAATAATATGACATATACGACCCTAATTGAACACTCCGATTGATGGTGTTTGGAGTACTCTTGTTGTGTCACTAGATGGGAAGACAAAAGGGCATTTACAATCCTAATACAACATTCTAATTGAAGGTCTTGGGAGGACTCAAGTAGTGTATCTATATGGCAAGATAAAAGGGCATTTACAACCCCAATACAACACTTCAATTGAAAGTGTTTGCAGCACTCTAGTGGTGTCTCTACATGACAATATTATATGACATTTACAACACTAATACAGCCCTCTAATTGAAGGTGTTGGGAGCACTCTAGGAGTGTCTCTATATGGAAAGATAATAGGTCCTTTATAACGCTAATACAACACTCCATTTGATGGTGTTTTGAGAAATCTAGCAGTGGTTCCTAATGGCAAAATAATAAGGCATTTATTACACTAATACAACACCCCAATTTGAAGGTATTTGGAGGACTCAAGTAGTATCTCCATTTGGCAAGAGAATAAGACATTTACAACCCTGAAACAACATTCCAATTGACTCTGTTTGGAGCACTCTACTAATGTCTCCAGATGGCAAAAGAACAGGACAGTTCCAACCCTAATACAACACTCCAATTGAAGGTGTTTCGAGCACTCTAGTTGTGTCTCTGTATGACAAGATAAAATGGCATTTACAACCCCAATACAACACTCCAATTGAAAGTGTTTGAAGCACTCTAGTAGCATCTCTACATGACAATATGATATAACATTTACAACCCTAATACAACACCTCAATTGAAGGTGTTGGGTGCTCTCTAGTTGTGTCTCTAGATGGAAAGATAATAGGGCGTGTAAAATACTAATACAACACTTCAATTGATGGTGTTTAGAGAAATCTACTAGTGGCTCCCAATGGCAAAATAATAGGGCATTTACAACACTCATACAACACTCCAATTGAAGGTATTTGGAGGACTCAAGTAGTGTTTCTATATGGCAAGAGAATATGGCATTTACGACCCAAAAACAACATTCCAATCGAACCTATTTGGAGCACTCTAGTAATGTCTCCATATGGCAAGGGAACAGGGTAGTTGCAACCCCTATACAACACTTCAATTGTAGGTGTTTGGAGCACTCTAGTCCTGTCCACAAATGGCAAAATAATATGACATACACGACCCTAATTCAACGCTCCGATTGATGGTGTTTAGAGAACTCTAGTTGTGTCTCTAGATGGGAAGACAAAAGGGCATTTACAATCCTAATACAACACTCTAATTGAAGGTGTTTGGAGTACTCTAGTTGTGTCTCTATATGGCAAGATAAATGAGTGTTTACAAACCCAAAACAACACTTCAATTGTAGGTGTTTGGAGCACTCAAGTAGTTTTTCTATATGGCAAGATTAAAGGGCATTTACTACACCTATACAACACTCCAATTGTAGGTGTTCCGAGCACTCAAGTAGTTTCTCTACATGGCAAGATTAAAGGGCGTTTACAACCCAAATACATCACTCCAATTTTAGGTGTTTGGAGAACTCTAGTACTGTCCCCCAAATGGAAAAATAATATGACATATACGACCCTAATTGAACACTCCGATTGATGGTGTTTGGAGCACTCTAGTTGTGTCTCTAGATGGGAAGACAAAAGGGCATTTACAATCCTAATACAACACTCTAATTGAAGGTGTTTGGAGTACTCTAGTCGTGTCTCTATATGGCAAGAGAAAAGGGTGTTTACAAACCCAATACAACACTCCAATTGTAGGTGTTTGGGGCACGCTAGTAGTGTCTCTATATGGCAAGAGAATAAAGTATTTATAACCCTAATACAACACTCCAAATGAATGTATTTCGAGCCTTCTAGTAGTGTCTTTATATGGTAAGATAATAGGGCATTTACAATCCTAATATAACACTCCAATTGAAGGTGTTTGGAGAAATCTAGTCGTCTCTATATGGCAAGATAAAAGGGCGTTCACAACCCAAATACAACACTCCAATTGAAGGTGTTTGGAGCACTCTAGTACTGTCCCCAAATTGCTAAATAATATGACATATACGACCCTAATTGAACACTCCGATTGATGGTGTTTGGAGTACTCTTGTTGTGTCTCTAGATGGGAAGACAAAAGTGCATTTACAATCCTAATACAACATTCTAATTGAAGGTCTTGGGAGGACTCAAGTAGTGTTTCTATATGGCAACAGAATATAATATTTACGACCCTAAAACAACATTCCAATCGAACCTGTTTGGATGACTCTAGTAATGTCTCCAGATGGCAAGAGAACAGGGCAGTTGCAACCCTAATACAACACTCCAATTGAAGGAGTTTGGAGCACTCTAGTAGTTTTTCTATATGGTAAGATTAATGGGCATTTACAATCCCTATACAACACTCCAATTGTAGGTGTTTGGAGCACTCTTGTCGTGTCTCTATATGGCAAGATAAAAGGGTGTTTAAAAACCCAATACAACACTCCAATTGTAGGTGTTTGGAGCGTGCTAGTAGTGTCTCTATATGGCAAGACAATAGAGTATTTATAACTCTAATACGACACTCAAATTGAAGGTGTTTTGAGAACTCTAGTAGTGTATCTATATGGCAAGATAATAGGGCATTTACAATCCTAATACAACACTGCAATTGAAAGTGTTCGGAGCATTCTAGTTGTGTTTCTATATGGCAAGATAAAAGGGTGTTTACAACCCCAATACAACACTCCAATTGAAAGTGTTTGCAGCACTCTAGTGGTGTCTCTTCATGACAATATTATATGACAGTTGGAACCCTAATACAACACTCTAATTGAAGGTGTTTGGAGCACTCTAGTCGTGTCTCTATATAGCAATATTAAAGGGCATTTACCACCCCTATGCAACACTCCAATTGTAGGTGTTTGTAGCACGCTAGTAGCGTCTCTACATGACAATGTAATACAACATTTACAATCCTAATACAACACTTCAATTGAAGGTATTTGGAGGACTCAAGTAGTGTCTCTATATGGCAAGATAATATGGCATTTACGACCCCAAAACAACATTCCAATCGAACCTATTTGGAGCAGTCTAGTAATGTCTCCATATGGCAAGAGAACCGGGCAATTGCAACCCTAATACAACACTCCAATTGAAGGTGTTTGGAGCACTCTAGTAGTTTCTCTATATGGTAAGATTAAAGGGCATTCACAACCCCTATACAACACTCCAATTGTAGGTGTTTGGAGCACCCTTGTAGCATTCGAATATGGTAAGATAATAGGGCATTCACAATCCCAATACAACACTCCAATTGAAGGTGTTTGGAGCACTTTAGTCGTGTCTTTCTATTGGAAGATAAAATGGCGTTTACAGCCCTAATAAAATACTCCAATTAAAGGTGTTTAGAGCACTCTAGTAGTGTCTCCATATGGCAAGATGATAGGCCATTTACAACCCTAATACAACACTCTAATTAAAAGTGTTTGGAGCACTCTTATTGTGTCTTCATATGATAAAGTCATAGGGCATTCACAATCCTAATACAACACTCCAATTCAAGGTGTTGGGAGCACTCTAGTAGTGTCTCTATATGAAAAGATAATAGGGCGTATATAACGCTAATACAAACCTCCAATTGATGTTGTTTAAGGAAATCTAGCAGTGGCTCCTAATGGCAAAATAATAGGGCATTTACAACGCTAATACAACACTCCAATTGAAGGTATTTGGAGGACTCAAGTAGTGTCTCTATATTGCAAGAAAATAGGGCATTTACGACCCTAAAACAACATTCCAATCGAAGCTGTTTGGAGCACTCTAGTAATGTCTCCATATGGCAAGAGAACCGGGCAGTTGCAACCCTAATACAACACTGCAATTGAAGGTGTTTGGAGCACTCTAGTTGTGTCTCTATATGGCAAGATTAAAGGGCATTTACCACCCCTATACAACACTCCAATTGTAGGTGTTTGTAGCACTCTAGTAGCGTCTCTACATGACAATGTAATACTACATTTACAATCCTAATACAACACTTCAATTGAAGGTATTTGGAGGACTCAAGTAGTGTCTCTATATGGCAAGAGAATATGGCATTTACGACCCTAAAACAACATTCCAATCGAACCTATTTGGTGCACTCTAGTAATGTCTCCATATGGCAAGAGAACAGGGCAATTGCAATCCTAATACAACACTCCAATTGAAGGTGTTTGGAGCACTCTAGTAGTTTCTCTATATGGTAAGATTAAAGGGCATTTGCAACCCTAATACAACACTCCAATTGAAGGTGTTTGGAGCACTCTAGTTGTGTCTCTATTTGGAAAGATTGAAGGGCATTTACCACCCCTATACAACACTCCAATTGTATGTGTTTGTAGCACTCTAGTAGCGTCTCTACATGACAATGTAATACAACATTTACAATCCTAATACAACACTTCGTTTAAAACGCTCATACAACACTCCATTTGATGGTGTTTTGAGAAATCTAGCAATGGTTCCTAATGGAAAAATAATAGGGCATTTACGACCCTAAAACAACACTCCAATTGACTCAGTTTGGAGCACTCAAGTAATGTCACCAGATGGCAAGAGAGGGCAGTTGCAAACCTAATACAACGCTCCAAGTGAAGGTTTTTGGAGCACTCTAGTAGCGTCTCTACATGACAATATAATGTAACATTTACAACCCCATTACAACACTCCAATTGGAAAGATAATAGGGTGTTTATAATGCTAATACAACACTCCAATTGATGGTGTTTAGAAAAATCTAGTAGTGGCTCCCAATGGCAAAATAATAAGGCATTTACAACACTCATACAACACTCCAATTGAAGGTGTTTGGAGCACTCTAGTAGCGTCTCTACATGACAATATAATGTAACATTTACAACCCAAATACAACACTTCAATTGAAGGTGTTGGAAAGATAATAGGGCGTTTATAATGCTAATACAACACTCCAATTGATGGTGTTTAGAGAAATCTAGTAGTGGCTCCCAATGGCAAAATAATAGGGCATTTACAACACTCATACACCACTCCAATTGAAGGTATTTGGAGGACTCAAGTAGTGTCTCTATATGGCAAGAGAATATGGCATTTACGACCCTAAAACAACATTCCAATCGAACCTATTTGGAGCACTCTAGTAATGTGTCCATATGGCAATAGAACCGGGCAGTTGCAACCCTAATACAACACTCCAATTGAAGGTGTTTGGAGCACTCTAGTAATTTCTCTATATGGTAAGATTAAAGGGCATTCACAATCCCAATACAACACTCCAATTGAAGGTGTTTGGAGCACTTTAGTCGTGTCTTTCTATTGGAAGATAAAGGGCGTTTACAGCCCTAATACAACACTCTATTTAAAGGTGTGTGAAGCACTCTAGTAGTGTCTCTATATGGCATTATAAAAGGGCTTTTGGAAACATAATACAACACTCCAATTCAAGGTGTTTAGAGCACTCTAGTAGTGTCTCCATATGATAAAATCATAGGGCATTCATAATCCTAATACAACACATCAATTGAAGGTGTTGGGAGCACTCTAGTAGTGTCTCTATATGGAAATATAATAGGGTGTTTATAACTCTAATACGACACTCCAATTGAAGGTGTTTGGAGTACTCTTGTAATGTCTCTATATGGCAAGAGAATATGGCATTTGCGACCCTAAAACAACATTCCAATCAAACTTATTTGGAGCACTCTAGTAATGTGTCCATATGGCAATAGAACCGGGCAGTTGCAACCCTAATACAACACTCCAATTGAAGGTGTTTGGAGCACTCTAGTAATTTCTCTATATGGTAAGATTAAAGGGCATTCACAATCCCAATACAACACTCCAATTGAAGGTGTTTGGAGCACTTTAGTCTGTCTTTCTATTGGAAGATAAAAGGGCGTTTACAGCCCTAATACAACACTCTATTTAAAGGTGTGTGAAGCACTCTAGTAGTGTCTCTATATGGCATTATAAAAGGGCTTTTGGAAACATAATACAACACTCCAATTAAAGGTGTTTAGAGCACTCTAGTAGTGTCTCCATATGATAAAATCATAGGGCATTCACAATCCTAATACAACACTCCAATTGAAGTTGTTGGGAGCAATCTAGTGGTGTCTCTATATGAAAAGATAATAGGGCGTATATAACGCTAATGCAAAACTCCAATTGATGTTGTTTAGAGAAATCTGGCAGTGGCTCCTAATGGCAAAATAATAGGGCATTTAAAACGCTAATACAACACTCCAATTGAAGGTGTTGGGGGCACTCTAGTAGTGCCTCTATATGAAAAGATAACAGGGCATTTACGACCCTAATACAACATTCCAATTGAAGCTGTTTGGAGCACTCTAGTAATGTCTCAAGATGACAAGAGAATAACACAATTGCAACCCTAATACAACACTCCAATTGAAGGTGTTTGGAGCACTCTAATTGTTTCTCTATATGGCAAGATTAAAGGGCACTTACCACCACTATACAACACTCCAATTGTAGGTGTTTGTAGCACTCTAGTAGTGTCTCCATATGGAAAGATATTAGGGTGTTTACAACCCCAACACAACACTCCAATTGAAGGTGCTTGGAGCACTCTTGTAATGTCTCCAAATGGCAAGAGAAAAGGGCAGTTGCAACCCTAATACAACACTCCAATTGAAAGTGTTTCGAGCCCTCTAGTAGTGTCTATATATGGGAAGACAATAGGGCATTTACGACCCTTATATAACACTCCAATTGAAGGTGTTTGGAGCACTCTAGTCAAGTCTCTGTATGGCAAGATAAAAGAGCATTCACAACCCAAATACAACACTCCAATTAAAGGTGTGTGGAGCACTCTAGTACTGTCCCCAAATGGCAAAATAATATGACATATACGACTTGCTAATTGAACACTCCGATTGATGGTGTTTGGAGCACTCTAGTTTTGTCTATAGATGGGAAGACAATAGGGCATTTACAATCCTAATACAACACTCTAATTAAAGGTGATTGGAGTACTCTAGTCGTGTCTCTATATGGCAAGATAAAAAGGTGTTTACAAGCCCAACACAACACTCCAATTGTAGGTGTTTCGAGCACGCTTGTAGTGTCTCTATATAGCAAGAGAATAGAGTATTTATAACTCTAATACAACACTCAAATTGAAGGTGTTTTGAGCACTCTAGTAGTGTCTCTATATGGGAAGATAATAGGGTATTTACAACCCTAATACAACACTCCAATTGAAGGTGTTTGAAGCACTCTAGTTATGTCTCTACATGGCAAGATAAAATAGCATTTACAACTCCAATACAACTCTCCAATTGTAGGTGCTTGGAGCACGCTAGTAGTGTCTCTATATGGCAAGATAATAGAGTATTTATAACCCTAATACAACACTCAAATTGAAGGTGTTTGGAGCACGCTAGTTGTGTCTTTCTATGGTAAGATAAAATGGCGTTTAGAACCCTAATACAACACTCTAATTAAAAGTGTTTGGAGCACTCTTATAGTATCTCCTTATGATAAGATCATAGGGCATTCACAATCCTAATACAACACTCCAATTGAAGTTGTTGGGAGCAATCTAGTGGTGTCTCTATATGAAAAGATAATAGGGCGTATATAACGCTAATACAAAACTCCAATTGAAGGTGTTTGGAGTACTCTTGTAATGTCTCCAAATGGCAAGAGAAAAGGGCAGTTGCAACCCTAATACAACACTCCAATTGAATGTGTTTCGAGCCTTCTAGTAGTGTCTATATATGGGAAGATAATAAGGCATTTACGACCCTAATATAACACCCCAATTAAAGGTATTTGGAGCACTCTAGTCAAGTCTCTATATGGCAAGATAAAAGAGCATTCAAACCCAAATACAACACTTCAATTAAAGGTGTGTGGAGCACTCTAGTACTGTCCCCAAATGGCAAAATAATATGACATATACGACTTGCTAATTGAACGCTCCGATTGATAGTGTTTGGAGCACTCTAGTTGTGTCTCTAGATGGGAAGACAAAAGGGAATTAACAATCCTAATACAACACTCTAATTGAAGGTGTTTGGAGCACTCTAGTAGTTTCTCAATATGGAAAGATTATAGGGCATTTGCAACCCCTATACAACACTCCAATTGTAGGTGTTTGGAGCTCTCTTGTAGCGTTCAAATATGGCAAGATAATAGGGCATTCACAACCCAAATACAATACTCCAATTGAAGGTGTTTGTAGCACTTTAGTCGTGTCTTTCTATTGGAAGATAAAAGGGCGTTTACAGCCTTAAAACAACACTCCATTTAGAGGTGTGTGAAGCACTCTAGTAGTGTCTCCATATGGTATTATAAAAGGGCTTTTGGAAACATAATACAACACTCCATTTAAAGGTGTTTAGAGCACTCTAGTAGTGTCTCTATATGGCAAGATGATAGGCCATTTACAACCCTAATACAACACTCTAATTAAAAGTGTTTGGAGCACTCTTATCGTGTCTCCATATGATAAAATCAAAGGGCATTCACAATCCTAATACAACACTCCAATTGAAGGTGTTAGGAGCACTACAAGCGTGCTCGAAACACCTACAATTGGAGTGTTGTGTTGGGCTTGTAAACACCATTTTATCTTGCCATATAGAGACTTGACTAGAGCGCTCCAAACACCTTCAATTGGAGTGTTATATTAGTGTCGTAAATGCCCTATTATCTTCCCATATATAGACACTACTAGAGGGCTCAAAACACTTTCAATTGGAGTGTTGTATTAAGGTTGCAACTGCCCTTTTCTCTTGCTATTTGGAGACATTACAAGAGTACTCCAAACACCTTCAATTGGAGTGTCGTATTAGAGTTATAAACGCCCAATTATATTTCCATATAGAGACACTACTAGAGTGCTCCCAACACCTTCAATTGATGTGTTGTATTAGGATTGTGAATGCCCTATGATATTATCATATGGAGACACTATAAGAGTGCTCCAAACACTTTCAATTGGAGTGTTGTATTAGGGTTGCAATTGTCTTGTTCTCTTGTCATCTTGAGAAATTATTTCAATTTGAGTGTTGTATTAGGGTTATAAATACTCTATTATCTTGCCATATAGAGACACTACTAGCGTGCTCCAAACACCTACAATTGGAGTATTGTATTAGGGTTGTAAATACCCTATTATCTTGCCATATAGAGACACAACTAGCGTGCTTCAAACACCTTCAATTGGAGTGTTGTATTAGGGTTATAAATACTCTATTATCTTGTCATATAGAGACACTACTAGCATGCTCCAAACACCTACAATTGGAGAGTTGTATTGGGGTTGTAAATGCCATTTTATCTTGCCATGTAGAGACATAACTAGAGTGCTTCAAACACCTTCAATTGGAGTGTTGTATTAGTGTTGTAAATACCCTATTATCTTCCCATATAGAGACACTACTAGAGTGCTCCACACACCTTTAATTGGAGTGTTGTATTTGGGTTGTGAATGCTCTTTTATCTGGCTACACTCATTTATCTTGCCATATAGAGACACAACTAGAGTACTCCAAACACCTTCAATTAGAGTGTTGTATTAGGATTGTAAATGCCCTTTTGTCTTCCCATCTAGAGACACAACTAGAGTTCTCTAAACACCATCAATCGGAGCGTTGAATTAGGGTCGTGTATGTCATATTATTTTGCCATTTGTGGACAGGACTAGAGTGCTCCAAACACCTACAATTGAAGTGTTGTATAGGGGTTGCAACTACCCTGTTCCCTTGCCATATGGAGACATTACTAGAGTGCTCCAAATAGGTTCGATTGGAATGTTGTTTTTGGGTTGTAAATGCCATATTCTCTTGCCATATAGAAACACTACTTGAGTCCTCCAAATACCTTCAATTGGAGTGTTGTATGAGTGTTGTAAATGCCCTATTATTTTGCCATTGGGAGCCACTAGTAGATTTCTCTAAACACCATCAATTGAAGTGTTGTATTAGTATTTTACACGCCCTATTATCTTTCCATCTAGAGACACAACTAGAGAGCACCCAACACCTTCAATTGAGGTGTTGTATTAGGGTTGTAAATGTTATATCATATTGTCATGTAGAGATGCTACTAGAGTGCTTCAAACACTTTCAATTGGAGTGTTGTATTGGGGTTGTAAATGCCATTTTATCTTGTCATATAGAGACACAACTAGAGTGCTCGAAACACCTTCAATTGGAGTGTTGTATTAGGGTTGGAACTGTCCTGTTCTTTTGCCATCTGGAGACATTAGTAGAGTGCTCCAAACAGAGTCAATTGGAATGTTGTTTCAGGGTTGTAAATGTCTTATTCTCTTGCCAAATGGAGATACTACTTGAGTCCTCCAAATACCTTCAAATTGGGGTGTTGTATTAGTGTAATAAATGCCTTATTATTTTGCCATTAGGAACCACTGCTAGATTTCTCAAAACACCATCAAATGGAGTGTTGTATTAGCGTTATAAAGGACCTATTATCTTTCCATATAGAGACACTCCTAGAGTGCTCCCAACACCTTCAATTAGAGGGCTGTATTAGTGTTGTAAATGTCATATAATATTGTCATGTAGAGACACCACTAGAGTGCTGCAAACACTTTCAATTGAAGTGTTGTATTGGGGTTGTAAATGCCCTTTTATCTTGCCATATAGATACACTACTTGAGTCCTCCCAAGACCTTCAATTAGAATGTTGTATTAGGATTGTAAATGCCCTTTTGTCTTCCCATCTAGTGACACAACAAGAGTACTCCAAACACCATCAATCGGAGTGTTCAATTAGGGTCGTATATGTCATATTATTTAGCAATTTGGGGACATTACTAGAGTGCTCCAAACACCTTCAATTGGAGTGTTGTATTTGGGTTGTGAACGCCCTTTTATCTTGCCATATAGAGACGACTAGATTGCTCCAAATACCTTCAATTGGAGTGTTATATTAGGGTTGTAAATGTCCTATTATCTTACCATATAAAAACACTACTAGAAGGCTCGAAATATGTTCAATTGTAGTGTTGTATTAAGGTTATAAATACTCTATTCTCTTGCCATATAGAGACACTACTAGCGTGCCCCACACACCTACAATTGGAGTGTTGTATTGTGTTTGTAAACATCCTTTTCTCTTGCCATATAGAGACACGACTAGAGTACTCCAAACACCTTCAATTAGAGTGTTGTATTAGGATTGTAAATGCCCTTTTGTCTTCCCATCTAGAGACACAACTAGAGTGCTCCAAACACCATCAATCGGAGTGTTCAATTAGGGTCGTATATGTCATATTATTTTTCCATTTGGGGGACAGTACTAGAGTTCTCCAAACACCTAAAATTGGAGTGATGTATTTGGGTTGTAAACGCCCTTTAATCTTGCCATGTAGAGAAACTACTTGAGTGCTCGGAACACCTACAATTGGAGTGTTGTATAGGTGTAGTAAATGCCCTTTAATCTTGCCATATAGAAAAACTACTTGAGTGCTCCAAACACCTACAATTGAAGTGTTGTTTTGGGTTTGTAAACACTCATTTATCTTGCCATATAGAGACACAACTAGAGTACTCCAAACACCTTCAATTAGAGTGTTGTATTAGGATTGTAAATGCCCTTTTGTCTTCCCATCTAGAGACACAACTAGAGTTCTCTAAACACCATCAATCGGAGCGTTGAATTAGGGTCGTGTGTGTCATATTATTTTGCCATTTGTGGACAGGACTAGAGTGCTCCAAACACCTACAATTGAAGTGTTGTATAGGGGTTGCAACTACCCTGTTCCCTTGCCATATGGAGATATTACTAGAGTGCTCCAAATAGGTTCGATTGGAATGTTGTTTTTGGGTCGTAAATGCCATATTCTCTTGCCATATAGAAACACTACTTGAGTCCTCCAAATACCTTCAATTGGAGTATTATATTAGGGTTGTAAATGCCCTAATATCTTACCATATAAAGACACTACTAGAGGGCTCGGAACACATTCAATTGGAATGTTTTATTAGGGTTATAAATACTCTATTATCTTGTCAATTAGAGACATTACTAGCATGCTTCAAACACCTAAAATTGGAGTGATGTATTTGGGTTGTAAACGCCCTTTAATCTTGCCATGTAGAGAAACTACTTGAGTGCTCCAAACACCTACAATTGGAGTGTTGTATTGGGTTTGTGAACCCCCTTTTATCATGTCATATAGAGGCACGACTAGAGTACTCCAAACACCTTCAATTATAGTGCTATATTGGGATTGTAAGTGCCCTTTTTGTCTTCCCATCTAGAGACACAACTAGAGTGCTCCCAACACCATCAATCGGAGTATTGAATTAGGATCGTATATGTCATATTATATTGCCATTTGTGGACAGTATTAGAGTGCTCGAAACACCTTCAATTGGAATGTTATATTAGGGTTGTAAATGCCCTACTATCTTACAATATAAAGACACTACTAGAGGGCTCGGAACACATTCAATTGGAATGTTTTATTATGGTTATAAATACTCTATTATCTTGCCATATAGAGACACTACTAGCGTGCTCCAAACACCTAAAATTGGAGTGATGTATTGGGTTTGTAAACACGCTTTTGTCTTTCCATATAGAGTCATGACTAGAGTACTCCAAACACCTTCAATTAGAGTGTTGTATTAGGGGTAGTAAATGCCCTTTAATCTTGCCATATAGAGAAACTACTAGAGTGCTCCAAACACCTACAATTGGAGTGTTGTATTAGGTTTGTGAACCCCGTTTTATCATGCCATATAGAGACACGACTAGAGTACTCCAAACACCTTCAATTAAAGTGTTGTATTTGGATTGTAAATACCCTTTTGTCTTTCCATCTAGAGACACAACTAGAGTGCTCCCAACACCATCAATCGGAGTTTTGAATTAGGGTCGTATATGTCAAATTATTTTGCCATTTGTGGACAGTACTAGAGTGCTTCAAACACCTTCAATTGGAGTGTTATATTAGGGTTGTAAATGCCCTATTATCTTACCATATAAAGACACTACTAGAGGGCACGGAACACATTCAATTAAAATGTTTTATTAGGGTTATAAATACTCTATTATCTTTCCATATATAGACACTACTAGCGTGCTCCAAACACCTAAAATTGGAGTGATGTATTGGGTTTGTAAACGCCCTTTTGTTTTTCCATATAGAGTGACGACTAGAGTACTCCAAACACCTTCAATTAGAGTGTTTTATTAGGATTGTAAATGCCTTTTTTTTCTTCCCATCTAGAGACACAACTAGAGTGCTCCAAACACCATCAATTGGAGTGTTGTATTTGGGTTGTGAACGCCTTTTTATCTTGCCATATAGAGACTTGACTAGAGTGCTCCAAACACCTTCAATTGGAGTGTTATATTAGGGTTGTAAATGCCCTATTATCTTACCATATAAAGACACTACTAGAGGGCTCGAAACACATTCAATTGGAGTGTTGTATTAGGGTTGCAATTGCCCTTTTCTCTTGCCATTTGGAGATGTTATGCGCAAAGCATATAGACAGCGAGCTATACTTTTTTTAAAACCTTGATTTAGCTTCGAAATTAGATTGCAAGTATACAACCCTTATCGAATGGTATAATCAGGTATCGATCCACAGGGAACGGTTCAATTATGGACTCTCGCTTTTCTAAGTTAGGTACTAGAAGTAATAAGATGATTTGGTTTGTTTGTATTTTCTAAGTTTGATAACAGTAAATGACAGCAATTAAAAGTCTAATTTTACTTGATAAAAAAAACGAAGTTTCCAGGGTTTTAGACTTTATCTTTCAACTCTGCCTCTGATCCCTTCACGCGACTCGCATACCTTCGTATGCGATCCGTGTGACGTGACCTGCGTGCTCTCACATGCGAGTCGCGTGGACCTCGAGTGAATGCAGAATGTGTCTGATCTTTAGCTATTACTTGTGTAAGGATCCATTGACCGTACCTGAAGTTCCTAAACCTCAACTCTCGTTATATGACTTAATGAACTTGGTAAGAAAATGCAACTTCACCTTCTTAGATCTCATAACTCTCAGAGTATTCAATTCTAAGTCATTTATCTGGTTTACTAAAGGTATCCACTATCTTTCAATAAATGGAAATTTCACTTCTCAGTTACTATTGATCTCACCTCTCAGATCAAAGATCTACCTCAAATACTTGATCTAAATGCAAGAAACATCAAGGCCTAATTACTAGAAGAGATGCTATAGACATTCAACAGTAGGCAACAAGATTCATTCAAGCAATTTCAATCAAGCAATAGAAATAATACTCAGACAGATGAACACAAATATAAACTCAGATCTAAACATCATGCATTACAAAACAGAGTTTCAGACTACATCTTAACCCTAGAAACTAAAAGATCTACTCAGTCATGATCAAGAAAGAAAGAAAGTAAGTAAAGAAAGAACAAATCATGATAAAACCCAAAGAAGAAAGAAAGATCTGTGAAGCTCTTCAATCTTCACTTCTCAGCTCTCTCCCGCTTCTTCTCTCTTTTTGAACTTCTATTTTTGATTCTCTTTTGATCCCCTGGTTAGTGGCAGAGGATGTCCTTTAGTCTTCCCAAATGCCCCTTTCATCTTTAGGCCTTAATTGGATCTCCATTGGGCCTCTGCTTTCTGCTCTGGAAGACTCCAATGCGGCTCACGTCAGGGTTGATGCGGCTCGCATCCTAGTTAGTCTGATGCGGCTGGCGTCTGTGGTAGCATCTGTGTGGTAACGCGGGTCGCGTGGAATGGATGCGAGTCGCATCGAAGTCTGTCTGATGCGGCTAGTGTCTGTGGTAGCGTCAGAGTGGTAAACGACTCGCGTCAGGAATGATGCGGGTCGCATGCACAGTCTCAGATGATCAATTATCTTCTTATTTCGCCAATTTATCTGCAAATAAGAGTGAAAACGCAGCAGTACACATTCTATAGATATTCAAATGTAATAGACGCTATCTAATTGTTTAAAGCACAAATTTTGGTACAAAAATTGGTCTGAATAATAGATCAAATATGGTGATATCAGGAGACATTACAAGAGTGCTCCAAACACCTTCAATTGGAGTGTTGTATTAGAGTTGTAAACACCCTATTATCTTGCAATATGGAGACACTACTAGAGTGCTATAAACACCTACAATTGGAGTGTTGTATAGGGGTGATAAATGCCCTTTAATCTTGCCATATAGAGAAACTACTAGAGTGCTCCAAACACCTTCAATTGGACTGTTGTATTATGGTTGCAACTGTGTTGTTCTCTTGTCATCTTGAGACATTACTAGAGTGCTCCAAACACCATCAATCAGAGTGTTCAATTAGGGTCGTATATGTCATATTATTTTGCCATTGGGAGCTACTACTAGATTTCTCTAAACACCACCAATTGGAGGTTTGTATTAGCGTTATAAATGCTCTATTATCTTTTCATATAGAGACACTACTAGAGTGCTCCCAACATCTTCAATTAAAGTTTTGTATTAGGATTGTGAATTCCCTATGATCTTGTCATATGGAGACACTATGAGAGTGCTCCAAACACTTTCAATTAGAGTGTTGTATTAGGGTTGTAAATGTTATATTATATTGTCATGTAGAGACGCTACTAGAGTGCCCCAAACGCTTTCAATTGGAGTGTTGTATTGGTGTTATAAACGCCATTTTATCTTTTCATATAGAGACACAACTAGAGTGCTCCAAACACTTTCAATTGGAGTGTTGTATTCGGGTTGTAAATGTCATATTATCTTTCTATATAGAGACACTACTAGAGTGATCAAAACACCTTTAATTTGAGTGTTATATTAGAGTTATAAATACTGTATTATCTTGCCATATAGAGACACTACTAGCATGCTCCAAACACCTACAATTGGAGTGTTGTATTGGGTTTGTAAACACCCTTTTATCTTGCCATGCAGAGACACGACTAGAGTACTCCAAACACCTTCAATTAGAGTGTTGTATTAGGATTTTAAATGCCCTTTTGTCTTCCTATCTAGAGACACAACTAGAGTGCTCCAAACACCATCAATCAGAGTGTTGAATTTGGGTCGTATATGTCATATTATTTTGCCATTTGGAGACAGTACTAGAGTGCTCTGAACAACTTCAATTGAAGTGTTGTATTTGGTTTGTAAACACCCTTTTATCTTTCCATATAAAGACGCGACTAGAGTACTCCAAACACCTTCAATTAGAGTGTTGTATTAGGATTGTAAATGCCCTTTTTTTTCTTCCCATCTAGAGACACAACTAGAGTGCTCCAAACACCATCAATCAGAGTGTTCAATTAGGGTTGTATATGTCATATTATTTTGTCATTTGGGAGCAGTACTAGAGTGCTCCAAACACCTTCAATTGGAGTGTTGTATTTGGATTGTGAACGCCATTTTATCTTGGCATATAGAGACACTACTAGAGTGCTCAAAACAACTCCAATTTGAGTGTTGTATTAGAGTTATAAATACTCTATTATCTTGCCATATAGAGACGCTACTAGCGTGCTCCAAACACCTACAATTGGATTGTTGTATTGGATTTGTAAACACCCTTTTATCTTGCCATATAGAGACACGACTAGAGTACTTCAAACACCTTCAATTAGAGTGTTGTACTTGGATTGTAAATGCTGTTTTGTCTTTCCATCTAGAGACACAACTAGAGTACTCTAAACACCATCAATCAGAGTGTTCAATTAGGGTCGTATATGTCATATTATTTTGCCATTGGGAGCTACTACTAGATTTCTCTAAACACCACCAATTGGAGGTTTGTATTAGCGTTATAAATGCTCTATTATCTTTTCATATAGAGACACTACTAGAGTGCTCCCAACATCTTCAATTAAAGTTTTGTATTAGGATTGTGAATTCCCTATGATCTTGTCATATGGAGACACTATGAGAGTGCTCCAAACACTTTCAATTAGAGTGTTGTATTAGGGTTGTAAATGTTATATTATATTGTCATGTAGAGACGCTACTAGAGTGCCCCAAACGCTTTCAATTGGAGTGTTGTATTAGTGTTATAAACGCCATTTTATCTTTTCATATAGAGACACAACTAGAGTGCTCCAAACACTTTCAATTGGAGTGTTGTATTCGGGTTGTAAATGTCATATTATCTTTCTATATAGAGACACTACTAGAGTGATCAAAACACCTTTAATTTGAGTGTTATATTAGAGTTATAAATACTGTATTATCTTGCCATATAGAGACACTACTAGCGTGCTCCAAACACCTACAATTGGAGTGTTGTATTGGGTTTGTAAACACCCTTTTATCTTGCCATGCAGAGACACAACTAGAGTGCTCCAAACACTTTCAATTGGAGTGTTGTATTCGGGTTGTAAATGTCATATTATCTTTCTATATAGAGACACTACTAGAGTGATCAAAACACCTTTAATTTGAGTGTTATATTAGAGTTATAAATACTGTATTATCTTGCCATATAGAGACACTACTAGCGTGCTCCAACCACCTACAATTAGAGTGTTCAATTAGGGTTGTAAATGCCCTTTTGTCTTCCTATCTAGAGACACAACTAGAGTGCTCCAAACACCATCAATCAGAGTGTTGAATTTGGGTCGTATATGTCATATTATTTTGCCATTTGGAGACAGTACTAGAGTGCTCTGAACAACTTCAATTGAAGTTTTGTATTTGGTTTGTAAACACCCTTTTATCTTTCCATATAAAGACGCGACTAGAGTACTCCAAACACCTTCAATTAGAGTGTTGTATTAGGATTGTAAATGCCCTTTTTTTTCTTCCCATCTAGAGACACAACTAGAGTGCTCCAAACACCATCAATCGGAGTGTTCAATTAGGGTTGTATATGTCATATTATTTTGTCATTTGGGAGCAGTACTAGAGTGCTCCAAACACCTTCAATTGGAGTGTTGTATTTGGATTGTGAACGCCATTTTATCTTGGCATATAGAGACACTACTAGAGTGCTCAAAACAACTCCAATTTGAGTGTTGTATTAGAGTTATAAATACTCTATTATCTTTCCATATAGAGACGCTACTACCGTGCTCCAAACACCTACAATTGGATTGTTGTATTGGATTTGTAAACACCCTTTTATCTTGCCATATAGAGACACGACTAGAGTACTTCAAACACCTTCAATTAGAGTGTTGTACTTGGATTGTAAATGCTGTTTTGTCTTTCCATCTAGAGACACAACTAGAGTACTCTAAACACCATCAATCAGAGTGTTCAATTAGGGTCGTATATGTCATATTATTTTTCCATTTGGGGGCAGTACTAGAGTGCTTCAAACACCTTCAATTGAAGTGTTGTATTAGGATTGCAACTGTCTTGTTCTCTTGTCATGTTGAGACATTACTATAGTGCTCCTAACAGCTTCAATTGGAATGTTGTATTAGGGTCGTAAATGCCCTATTCTCTTGCCATATAGAGACATTACTTGAGTCTTCCAAATACCTTCAATTGGAGTGTTATATTAGCGTTGTAAATGCCCTATTATTTTGCTATTGGGAGCCACTACTAGATTTCTCTAAACAACATCAATTGGAGGTTTGTATTAGCCTTATAAACACCCTATTATCTTTTCATATAGAGACACAACTAGAGTGCTCCCAACACCTTCAATTGGAGTGTTGTATAAGGATTGTTAATGTCCTATGTTCTTGTGATATGGAGACACTATAAGAGTGCTCCAAACACTTTCAATTTGAGTGTTGTATTAGGGTTGTAAATACCCTATTATCTTGCCATATAGAGACACTACTAGAGTGCTCCCAACACCTTCAATTGAAGTGTTGTATTAGGGTTGTAAATGTTATATATTTGAATAAATTAATTAGGGTTTAGGGTTTAGGGTTTAGGGTTTAGGGTTTAGGGTTTAGGGTTTAGGGTTTAGGGTTTAGGGTTTAGGGTTTAGGGTTTAGGGTTTAGGGTTTAGGGTTTAGGGTTTAGGGTTTAGGGTTTAGGGTTTAGGGTTTAGGGTTTAGGGTTTAGGGTTTAGGGTTTAGGGTTTAGGGTTTAGGGTTTAGGGTTTAGGGTTTAGGGTTTAGGGTTTAGGGTTTAGGGTTTAGGGTTTAGGGTTTAGGGTTTAGGGTTTAGGGTTTAGGGTTTAGGGTTTAGGGTTTAGGGTTTAGGGTTTAGGGTTTAGGGTTTAGGGTTTAGGGTTTAGGGTTTAGGGTTTAGGGTTTAGGGTTTAGGGTTTAGGGTTTAGGGTTTAGGGTTTAGGGTTTAGGGTTTAGGGTTTAGGGTTTAGGGTTTAGGGTTTAGGGTTTAGGGTTTAGGGTTTAGGGTTTAGGGTTTAGGGTTTAGGGTTTAGGGTTTAGGGTTTAGGGTTTAGGGTTTAGGGTTTAGGGTTTAGGGTTTAGGGTTTAGGGTTTAGGGTTTAGGGTTTAGGGTTTAGGGTTTAGGGTTTAGGGTTTAGGGTTTAGGGTTTAGGGTTTAGGGTTTAGGGTTTAGGGTTTAGGGTTTAGGGTTTAGGGTTTAGGGTTTAGGGTTTAGGGTTTAGGGTTTAGGGTTTAGGGTTTAGGGTTTAGGGTTTAGGGTTTAGGGTTTAGGGTTTAGGGTTTAGGGTTTAGGGTTTAGGGTTTAGGGTTTAGGGTTTAGGGTTTAGGGTTTAGGGTTTAGGGTTTAGGGTTTAGGGTTTAGGGTTTAGGGTTTAGGGTTTAGGGTTTAGGGTTTAGGGTTTAGGGTTTAGGGTTTAGGGTTTAGGGTTTAGGGTTTAGGGTTTAGGGTTTAGGGTTTAGGGTTTAGGGTTTAGGGTTTAGGGTTTAGGGTTTAGGGTTTAGGGTTTAGGGTTTAGGGTTTAGGGTTTAGGGTTTAGGGTTTAGGGTTTAGGGTTTAGGGTTTAGGGTTTAGGGTTTAGGGTTTAGGGTTTAGGGTTTAGGGTTTAGGGTTTAGGGTTTAGGGTTTAGGGTTTAGGGTTTAGGGTTTAGGGTTTAGGGTTTAGGGTTTAGGGTTTAGGGTTTAGGGTTTAGGGTTTAGGGTTTAGGGTTTAGGGTTTAGGGTTTAGGGTTTAGGGTTTAGGGTTTAGGGTTTAGGGTTTAGGGTTTAGGGTTTAGGGTTTAGGGTTTAGGGTTTAGGGTTTAGGGTTTAGGGTTTAGGGTTTAGGGTTTAGGGTTTAGGGTTTAGGGTTTAGGGTTTAGGGTTTAGGGTTTAGGGTTTAGGGTTTAGGGTTTAGGGTTTAGGGTTTAGGGTTTAGGGTTTAGGGTTTAGGGTTTAGGGTTTAGGGTTTAGGGTTTAGGGTTTAGGGTTTAGGGTTTAGGGTTTAGGGTTTAGGGTTTAGGGTTTAGGGTTTAGGGTTTAGGGTTTAGGGTTTAGGGTTTAGGGTTTAGGGTTTAGGGTTTAGGGTTTAGGGTTTAGGGTTTAGGGTTTAGGGTTTAGGGTTTAGGGTTTAGGGTTTAGGGTTTAGGGTTTAGGGTTTAGGGTTTAGGGTTTAGGGTTTAGGGTTTAGGGTTTAGGGTTTAGGGTTTAGGGTTTAGGGTTTAGGGTTTAGGGTTTAGGGTTTAGGGTTTAGGGTTTAGGGTTTAGGGTTTAGGGTTTAGGGTTTAGGGTTTAGGGTTTAGGGTTTAGGGTTTAGGGTTTAGGGTTTAGGGTTTAGGGTTTAGGGTTTAGGGTTTAGGGTTTAGGGTTTAGGGTTTAGGGTTTAGGGTTTAGGGTTTAGGGTTTAGGGTTTAGGGTTTAGGGTTTAGGGTTTAGGGTTTAGGGTTTAGGGTTTAGGGTTTAGGGTTTAGGGTTTAGGGTTTAGGGTTTAGGGTTTAGGGTTTAGGGTTTAGGGTTTAGGGTTTAGGGTTTAGGGTTTAGGGTTTAGGGTTTAGGGTTTAGGGTTTAGGGTTTAGGGTTTAGGGTTTAGGGTTTAGGGTTTAGGGTTTAGGGTTTAGGGTTTAGGGTTTAGGGTTTAGGGTTTAGGGTTTAGGGTTTAGGGTTTAGGGTTTAGGGTTTAGGGTTTAGGGTTTAGGGTTTAGGGTTTAGGGTTTAGGGTTTAGGGTTTAGGGTTTAGGGTTTAGGGTTTAGGGTTTAGGGTTTAGGGTTTAGGGTTTAGGGTTTAGGGTTTAGGGTTTAGGGTTTAGGGTTTAGGGTTTAGGGTTTAGGGTTTAGGGTTTAGGGTTTAGGGTTTAGGGTTTAGGGTTTAGGGTTTAGGGTTTAGGGTTTAGGGTTTAGGGTTTAGGGTTTAGGGTTTAGGGTTTAGGGTTTAGGGTTTAGGGTTTAGGGTTTAGGGTTTAGGGTTTAGGGTTTAGGGTTTAGGGTTTAGGGTTTAGGGTTTAGGGTTTAGGGTTTAGGGTTTAGGGTTTAGGGTTTAGGGTTTAGGGTTTAGGGTTTAGGGTTTAGGGTTTAGGGTTTAGGGTTTAGGGTTTAGGGTTTAGGGTTTAGGGTTTAGGGTTTAGGGTTTAGGGTTTAGGGTTTAGGGTTTAGGGTTTAGGGTTTAGGGTTTAGGGTTTAGGGTTTAGGGTTTAGGGTTTAGGGTTTAGGGTTTAGGGTTTAGGGTTTAGGGTTTAGGGTTTAGGGTTTAGGGTTTAGGGTTTAGGGTTTAGGGTTTAGGGTTTAGGGTTTAGGGTTTAGGGTTTAGGGTTTAGGGTTTAGGGTTTAGGGTTTAGGGTTTAGGGTTTAGGGTTTAGGGTTTAGGGTTTAGGGTTTAGGGTTTAGGGTTTAGGGTTTAGGGTTTAGGGTTTAGGGTTTAGGGTTTAGGGTTTAGGGTTTAGGGTTTAGGGTTTAGGGTTTAGGGTTTAGGGTTTAGGGTTTAGGGTTTAGGGTTTAGGGTTTAGGGTTTAGGGTTTAGGGTTTAGGGTTTAGGGTTTAGGGTTTAGGGTTTAGGGTTTAGGGTTTAGGGTTTAGGGTTTAGGGTTTAGGGTTTAGGGTTTAGGGTTTAGGGTTTAGGGTTTAGGGTTTAGGGTTTAGGGTTTAGGGTTTAGGGTTTAGGGTTTAGGGTTTAGGGTTTAGGGTTTAGGGTTTAGGGTTTAGGGTTTAGGGTTTAGGGTTTAGGGTTTAGGGTTTAGGGTTTAGGGTTTAGGGTTTAGGGTTTAGGGTTTAGGGTTTAGGGTTTAGGGTTTAGGGTTTAGGGTTTAGAGGTTTAGGGTTTAGGGTTTAGGGTTTAGGGTTTAGGGTTTAGGGTTTAGGGTTTAGGGTTTAGGGTTTAGGGTTTAGGGTTTAGGGTTTAGGGTTTAGGGTTTAGGGTTTAGGGTTTAGGGTTTAGGGTTTAGGGTTTAGGGTTTAGGGTTTAGGGTTTAGGGTTTAGGGTTTAGGGTTTAGGGTTTAGGGTTTAGGGTTTAGGGTTTAGGGTTTAGGGTTTAGGGTTTAGGGTTTAGGGTTTAGGGTTTAGGGTTTAGGGTTTAGGGTTTAGGGTTTAGGGTTTAGGGTTTAGGGTTTAGGGTTTAGGGTTTAGGGTTTAGGGTTTAGGGTTTAGGGTTTAGGGTTTAGGGTTTAGGGTTTAGGGTTTAGGGTTTAGGGTTTAGGGTTTAGGGTTTAGGGTTTAGGGTTTAGGGTTTAGGGTTTAGGGTTTAGGGTTTAGGGTTTAGGGTTTAGGGTTTAGGGTTTAGGGTTTAGGGTTTAGGGTTTAGGGTTTAGGGTTTAGGGTTTAGGGTTTAGGGTTTAGGGTTTAGGGTTTAGGGTTTAGGGTTTAGGGTTTAGGGTTTAGGGTTTAGGGTTTAGGGTTTAGGGTTTAGGGTTTAGGGTTTAGGGTTTAGGGTTTAGGGTTTAGGGTTTAGGGTTTAGGGTTTAGGGTTTAGGGTTTAGGGTTTAGGGTTTAGGGTTTAGGGTTTAGGGTTTAGGGTTTAGGGTTTAGGGTTTAGGGTTTAGGGTTTAGGGTTTAGGGTTTAGGGTTTAGGGTTTAGGGTTTAGGGTTTAGGGTTTAGGGTTTAGGGTTTAGGGTTTAGGGTTTAGGGTTTAGGGTTTAGGGTTTAGGGTTTAGGGTTTAGGGTTTAGGGTTTAGGGTTTAGGGTTTAGGGTTTAGGGTTTAGGGTTTAGGGTTTAGGGTTTAGGGTTTAGGGTTTAGGGTTTAGGGTTTAGGGTTTAGGGTTTAGGGTTTAGGGTTTAGGGTTTAGGGTTTAGGGTTTAGGGTTTAGGGTTTAGGGTTTAGGGTTTAGGGTTTAGGGTTTAGGGTTTAGGGTTTAGGGTTTAGGGTTTAGGGTTTAGGGTTTAGGGTTTAGGGTTTAGGGTTTAGGGTTTAGGGTTTAGGGTTTAGGGTTTAGGGTTTAGGGTTTAGGGTTTAGGGTTTAGGGTTTAGGGTTTAGGGTTTAGGGTTTAGGGTTTAGGGTTTAGGGTTTAGGGTTTAGGGTTTAGGGTTTAGGGTTTAGGGTTTAGGGTTTAGGGTTTAGGGTTTAGGGTTTAGGGTTTAGGGTTTAGGGTTTAGGGTTTAGGGTTTAGGGTTTAGGGTTTAGGGTTTAGGGTTTAGGGTTTAGGGTTTAGGGTTTAGGGTTTAGGGTTTAGGGTTTAGGGTTTAGGGTTTAGGGTTTAGGGTTTAGGGTTTAGGGTTTAGGGTTTAGGGTTTAGGGTTTAGGGTTTAGGGTTTAGGGTTTAGGGTTTAGGGTTTAGGGTTTAGGGTTTAGGGTTTAGGGTTTAGGGTTTAGGGTTTAGGGTTTAGGGTTTAGGGTTTAGGGTTTAGGGTTTAGGGTTTAGGGTTTAGGGTTTAGGGTTTAGGGTTTAGGGTTTAGGGTTTAGGGTTTAGGGTTTAGGGTTTAGGGTTTAGGGTTTAGGGTTTAGGGTTTAGGGTTTAGGGTTTAGGGTTTAGGGTTTAGGGTTTAGGGTTTAGGGTTTAGGGTTTAGGGTTTAGGGTTTAGGGTTTAGGGTTTAGGGTTTAGGGTTTAGGGTTTAGGGTTTAGGGTTTAGGGTTTAGGGTTTAGGGTTTAGGGTTTAGGGTTTAGGGTTTAGGGTTTAGGGTTTAGGGTTTAGGGTTTAGGGTTTAGGGTTTAGGGTTTAGGGTTTAGGGTTTAGGGTTTAGGGTTTAGGGTTTAGGGTTTAGGGTTTAGGGTTTAGGGTTTAGGGTTTAGGGTTTAGGGTTTAGGGTTTAGGGTTTAGGGTTTAGGGTTTAGGGTTTAGGGTTTAGGGTTTAGGGTTTAGGGTTTAGGGTTTAGGGTTTAGGGTTTAGGGTTTAGGGTTTAGGGTTTAGGGTTTAGGGTTTAGGGTTTAGGGTTTAGGGTTTAGGGTTTAGGGTTTAGGGTTTAGGGTTTAGGGTTTAGGGTTTAGGGTTTAGGGTTTAGGGTTTAGGGTTTAGGGTTTAGGGTTTAGGGTTTAGGGTTTAGGGTTTAGGGTTTAGGGTTTAGGGTTTAGGGTTTAGGGTTTAGGGTTTAGGGTTTAGGGTTTAGGGTTTAGGGTTTAGGGTTTAGGGTTTAGGGTTTAGGGTTTAGGGTTTAGGGTTTAGGGTTTAGGGTTTAGGGTTTAGGGTTTAGGGTTTAGGGTTTAGGGTTTAGGGTTTAGGGTTTAGGGTTTAGGGTTTAGGGTTTAGGGTTTAGGGTTTAGGGTTTAGGGTTTAGGGTTTAGGGTTTAGGGTTTAGGGTTTAGGGTTTAGGGTTTAGGGTTTAGGGTTTAGGGTTTAGGGTTTAGGGTTTAGGGTTTAGGGTTTAGGGTTTAGGGTTTAGGGTTTAGGGTTTAGGGTTTAGGGTTTAGGGTTTAGGGTTTAGGGTTTAGGGTTTAGGGTTTAGGGTTTAGGGTTTAGGGTTTAGGGTTTAGGGTTTAGGGTTTAGGGTTTAGGGTTTAGGGTTTAGGGTTTAGGGTTTAGGGTTTAGGGTTTAGGGTTTAGGGTTTAGGGTTTAGGGTTTAGGGTTTAGGGTTTAGGGTTTAGGGTTTAGGGTTTAGGGTTTAGGGTTTAGGGTTTAGGGTTTAGGGTTTAGGGTTTAGGGTTTAGGGTTTAGGGTTTAGGGTTTAGGGTTTAGGGTTTAGGGTTTAGGGTTTAGGGTTTAGGGTTTAGGGTTTAGGGTTTAGGGTTTAGGGTTTAGGGTTTAGGGTTTAGGGTTTAGGGTTTAGGGTTTAGGGTTTAGGGTTTAGGGTTTAGGGTTTAGGGTTTAGGGTTTAGGGTTTAGGGTTTAGGGTTTAGGGTTTAGGGTTTAGGGTTTAGGGTTTAGGGTTTAGGGTTTAGGGTTTAGGGTTTAGGGTTTAGGGTTTAGGGTTTAGGGTTTAGGGTTTAGGGTTTAGGGTTTAGGGTTTAGGGTTTAGGGTTTAGGGTTTAGGGTTTAGGGTTTAGGGTTTAGGGTTTAGGGTTTAGGGTTTAGGGTTTAGGGTTTAGGGTTTAGGGTTTAGGGTTTAGGGTTTAGGGTTTAGGGTTTAGGGTTTAGGGTTTAGGGTTTAGGGTTTAGGGTTTAGGGTTTAGGGTTTAGGGTTTAGGGTTTAGGGTTTAGGGTTTAGGGTTTAGGGTTTAGGGTTTAGGGTTTAGGGTTTAGGGTTTAGGGTTTAGGGTTTAGGGTTTAGGGTTTAGGGTTTAGGGTTTAGGGTTTAGGGTTTAGGGTTTAGGGTTTAGGGTTTAGGGTTTAGGGTTTAGGGTTTAGGGTTTAGGGTTTAGGGTTTAGGGTTTAGGGTTTAGGGTTTAGGGTTTAGGGTTTAGGGTTTAGGGTTTAGGGTTTAGGGTTTAGGGTTTAGGGTTTAGGGTTTAGGGTTTAGGGTTTAGGGTTTAGGGTTTAGGGTTTAGGGTTTAGGGTTTAGGGTTTAGGGTTTAGGGTTTAGGGTTTAGGGTTTAGGGTTTAGGGTTTAGGGTTTAGGGTTTAGGGTTTAGGGTTTAGGGTTTAGGGTTTAGGGTTTAGGGTTTAGGGTTTAGGGTTTAGGGTTTAGGGTTTAGGGTTTAGGGTTTAGGGTTTAGGGTTTAGGGTTTAGGGTTTAGGGTTTAGGGTTTAGGGTTTAGGGTTTAGGGTTTAGGGTTTAGGGTTTAGGGTTTAGGGTTTAGGGTTTAGGGTTTAGGGTTTAGGGTTTAGGGTTTAGGGTTTAGGGTTTAGGGTTTAGGGTTTAGGGTTTAGGGTTTAGGGTTTAGGGTTTAGGGTTTAGGGTTTAGGGTTTAGGGTTTAGGGTTTAGGGTTTAGGGTTTAGGGTTTAGGGTTTAGGGTTTAGGGTTTAGGGTTTAGGGTTTAGGGTTTAGGGTTTAGGGTTTAGGGTTTAGGGTTTAGGGTTTAGGGTTTAGGGTTTAGGGTTTAGGGTTTAGGGTTTAGGGTTTAGGGTTTAGGGTTTAGGGTTTAGGGTTTAGGGTTTAGGGTTTAGGGTTTAGGGTTTAGGGTTTAGGGTTTAGGGTTTAGGGTTTAGGGTTTAGGGTTTAGGGTTTAGGGTTTAGGGTTTAGGGTTTAGGGTTTAGGGTTTAGGGTTTAGGGTTTAGGGTTTAGGGTTTAGGGTTTAGGGTTTAGGGTTTAGGGTTTAGGGTTTAGGGTTTAGGGTTTAGGGTTTAGGGTTTAGGGTTTAGGGTTTAGGGTTTAGGGTTTAGGGTTTAGGGTTTAGGGTTTAGGGTTTAGGGTTTAGGGTTTAGGGTTTAGGGTTTAGGGTTTAGGGTTTAGGGTTTAGGGTTTAGGGTTTAGGGTTTAGGGTTTAGGGTTTAGGGTTTAGGGTTTAGGGTTTAGGGTTTAGGGTTTAGGGTTTAGGGTTTAGGGTTTAGGGTTTAGGGTTTAGGGTTTAGGGTTTAGGGTTTAGGGTTTAGGGTTTAGGGTTTAGGGTTTAGGGTTTAGGGTTTAGGGTTTAGGGTTTAGGGTTTAGGGTTTAGGGTTTAGGGTTTAGGGTTTAGGGTTTAGGGTTTAGGGTTTAGGGTTTAGGGTTTAGGGTTTAGGGTTTAGGGTTTAGGGTTTAGGGTTTAGGGTTTAGGGTTTAGGGTTTAGGGTTTAGGGTTTAGGGTTTAGGGTTTAGGGTTTAGGGTTTAGGGTTTAGGGTTTAGGGTTTAGGGTTTAGGGTTTAGGGTTTAGGGTTTAGGGTTTAGGGTTTAGGGTTTAGGGTTTAGGGTTTAGGGTTTAGGGTTTAGGGTTTAGGGTTTAGGGTTTAGGGTTTAGGGTTTAGGGTTTAGGGTTTAGGGTTTAGGGTTTAGGGTTTAGGGTTTAGGGTTTAGGGTTTAGGGTTTAGGGTTTAGGGTTTAGGGTTTAGGGTTTAGGGTTTAGGGTTTAGGGTTTAGGGTTTAGGGTTTAGGGTTTAGGGTTTAGGGTTTAGGGTTTAGGGTTTAG
>CAXKVR010000044.1:0-352161 GCA_964058845.1 Carex sylvatica
AAACCCTTATTAACCTGGATGGTACTAGGACACACCATAAATATGATGAATCGGTAATGCTTAGTGAATTGGCCCGGTACATTAACCACAAAGAATAACCAATAAGTATGGGTGGTTGCACGAGTTTTACCCGGTTAATCATTCGGGGGTGTAGGCTACTAATGTTCAAGAGGTTTCATCATAGAAAGATGGTTACTGAAATAAAAAACCAGTTTACCATTACAAAAAATGAGCTATGAGATATGTTTGCTTATCAAACCAATAAGGTCTCAATTACCTCTGATATCTGGACTGCCGGTAAACATGGACTTGGGTACTCTTGTATTATCGGGCATTTGATCGATGATCGTTGGATATTACAAAAAAAGATATTAAGTTTCGAGTGTTGGATTCTCCGCACACAGCAAATATAATTTACAAATTCATTATTGAGATTTTACGAGAGTATAACCTTAAAAGGGATTTAGAGAGTAAGATTTTTTTGATTTCATTCAATAATGCTAGCAACAACATAGCTTTCATTGAGATTTTTAAACGGACCCAAAATCTAACTATGAATGGTCCTATGTTCCACCAAAGGTGTGATTGCTATATACTTAACCTCGTTGTGAAGGCGGGTCTTAAAACAGAAGCTGTAAACCTATTGATAATTAAATTTAAGGGAGCTCTTGCCCACATTGTTTCCAACCAAGAAGAAAATAGAATTTTGTGATTTTGTGTCGCGAGTTTGGATTGAGCAGGTTAAAAGTAGGGTGTTCAAACGGTTCGGTTTAATCGGTTTTGGACCGAACCGAATTAGTTTGGTTTAAACTGTTCGGTTATTTCGGTTTATTGGATCGGTTCGATTGACTTTTCAAAACCAAATTATAACTTCAGTTCGATTAAGTTTGAAAATTTCAAAATCGAAATAACCGAACCGACCGAAATTTCATATAATATGAATTTGATCCGAACCACCCCAGTTTATTTCTTAATACTCCGGTTTATTTCTTAGTACTCCAGTTTATTTCTTAATCAATTGCTTTAAATACTTGGTTTATTTCTAAATATATTAGTTTATTTCTTAATACTCCGATTTATTTCTTAATATACTTCGGTTTATTATAAATCAATTATTTTAAATAAAAAAATTCATATATTTCGGTTTGAACCAAACTAACCGAACAAACCGAAATAAAACTTCAGTTCGGTTCGGTTCTATTTTTAAAACCGAATTATAACTTTGGTTTACCAAGTTCGGTTCAGTTTCAACCGAACCGAACCGATAACACCCTTAGTTGAGAGTACCTTGGGATATAGATACCTGTTGGAACTCAATCTATAGGATGTTGAACCGATGCATTCCGTACTCAGCTGTCATAGGAGAGTTTTTGAGAAGCTCCACCCTCGAGAAAATACAATTGGAACCCACCAATGGAGAATGAGAGCAACTACAAAGGCTTAAAAATTTCCTATAAACTTTTTTTACAGCAACCGTTAAGCTCTCCTGCTCGTACACACCGACAGCATTTGAGTTGCTCAGACATCTATACCAAATTTTCAAGATGTATCATGATTTGGAACAAGCTGAAACATCGATTTCTCTCTCGTACCGATCGTAATGGCCATGAAAGAAAAATTTCTAAAATATTGGAAAGAGCTCCTGGCCATTATCGCAAGCGTCCTCAACCCGGCTTACAAGAAGAGTGTCACGGTCTTAGTACTTGAAATGTACAAAGAGAATCTACATTTAGACGAAATCAGGATGGAGGCATACATGAATTCAAAGTTCAATGAGATGTTTAACTTATACAACACAAGAATGGGTGACAACCAAAACCAACCGTCTTCGTCCCGTGCTGACCTCAGGTATGAATATAAATATACATGTATTTTAATTTTTATTATTTATAATATTTATATTATTTGTCCACTAATTTTTTTATTTTTTAATAGTTTCACTTCCAGGAGCACCAGCAGTGGTGGACTGTTATCAGATTTTCAGTTGGAGAGCGACACGCACGCCTCCTCAAACGAGTTATTGGGCTATATTTCGATGCATCGCGAAAAATAACAAGTTGACATCATGGCGTGGTGGAGGAGGAATGCACGTCAATATCCAGTTCTCGCGATGATGGCCCACAATGTATTTGTCGTGCCCGTGTCCACCGTCCCTTCCGAAAGTTATTTTAGTTCAACGAACAGGATCATTTCCGACAAATGTAGTAAGTTGGATGCACATGTTTATGAAAGACCTGTGTACTTGAAAGATTGGATTGAAACTAAAAATCGCAACCAATACCGAGATCTTCAACAATTATCATTCGGAGTCGACACGATACCGAGTCATGGCCCAAGGGTAATTCGGATTCAGACGGTGCGAAAGAGAATGAACAATGGTACATGAATGAGAACTTCTAAATAGGTAGTGTCGGTATAAATTTCTAACATCTTTTAATCTTTATGGTTATTCTTTAAATTATAAATTTCTCAACATTTCAATTAGCTTTTAAATTATTTATTTTAAAGAAAAATTAGTAACAAAAAAAGTTAGAACTCCGCCTATGTTATTTTACATAGCCGGCCCAAGTCCGGATTAAAGGAGGAGGGTAACTTTTGATTTTAAATCTATTATTTTAAAATAATTCATAATTTTTCATAGTAATTGATTTAAGAATTTTTTTTTATTATTTTAAAGTAATTGATTTAATATGTTTTAAAGTAATTGATTTAAACAAAAAAAAATGTTTAAAAAAACATTGTTTTAACTTTAAAAAAAATATGTTGAGTTTAACAAAAAGAATAAGTTTAAAAAATTATTGAGTTTAAAAAAAAAGGTTTTAAATAAATTTGTATTTTATTGATTTAAAAAAAACATAGAAATAGAAAAAAAAAATAGAAAATAAAAACGATCCGGACCGGACCGGACCCGTGAACCCGTGAATCCGGACCCGTTCAACCCGCCTATCCGTGATTCTCCGGGAGTTGAAATGGATCGGGTAGGATTTTTAAAAAAAAAACTGTGTTACCTGGTCCGTTTAATCCGTGACCCGTGTCATCCGTGCCCGTGACTATCCGTATCCGTGCTCGGGTTCAACCTGTAAGACCCGATCCGATCCGTTTGCAAAATCCTAGGCACAAGTGACCTCTGTCATAGAAAAACTCGTATTGCATTTCATATGGTTATATGATGTCATCGGAGAAAAGAGAGGAGACGAAAGACAACGGACCCAATCGAACTCGCAATGGGCCGAGCCAAATTTACAATATTTAGTTAATAGTTTAAAAATATGAGTCGACTCGCAAGTCGAATCGAGCCAAGTCAAGTGTTTATATTAGCCAAATCGAACCGAGTTTTTTTCTTTGAAAATCGAGCCGAGTTTGAGCTTTTTTCAGTTTCGAGTCCAATTCGTTATGAAATATTGAATCACTCAACTCATTAATTCGCGAGTCGGCTCAGCCCTATAGTTACTGTCATAAAAGAAGCAGCAATTGGGTCAAGCACAAGAAATGTTTGCAATTGGGTCGATAATAAGGCTTTTGTTTAATGTAGTAACTAGTTTGCACCATTCATATATTTGATAGTAGAATTCTGCACCATTCAGATATTTGATTTTTTATCTATGTAAAAAAATAGTAAAATAATTTCAAAAAAAATGTAAAATTTGATCTCCAAACACAAATTAATATGGAGAACAAAATGAACGGTTCGGATCGACCGTTAGGATTTTGAAAACTCAAATATTGAACCGTAGCACTGTAGCCCTCTATGCAACCTGTAACACAGTAGCCTTACTCATATATATAGAGAGAGATGGTCTATGGTACATTGTAATGCATAGACATTTTTGTGCATTGGACCTTAAATGACTGATTCAAAGTCCAAATGACCGATCCAAACCATTAATCTTGTTCTCCATATTAATATGTGCTTGGAGACCAAATTTTACATTTTCTGAAATTTTTTTACTATTTATTAAGCCACTTTGAAAATCGCTGATCAGTAACAGTAAAATCAAAAGGCACTATTGGATCAGCGATTTTCAACGTGGCTTAATAAATAGTAAACAAATTCCAAAAAATATAAAATTTGGTCTCCAAGCACATATTAATATGGAGAAAAAGATGAACGGTTTGGATCGGTCATTTGGACTTTGAATCCGGTGGTTTATGGTCTAATGCACAAAAATGCCTATGCATTGCAATGTACCATAGCCCATCTCTCACATATATATGTGTGTGTGTAATCTCTCACATATATGTGTGTGTGTGTAGAAGTTGAGCATACGCATACAAAATCTTCAATAGTTTATGTAGAAACATTCATACACTATTTTGAAAGCATGCATTTAGATTTTTAAATATAATTTGTTATTTCTCAAAATTAGGATGTTCCTACTCTTTTTTCTTTTCTTTTTTTGAATAAAACAATATTCGGTCTGGACGAACAATTCCAGATATAGGCCTTAAAACTAGGGATGAAAACGGTATTGATAATATTCAATCCGTATTCGAAAAAATAGATGTGAATATCTGATATCTGAATATCCGTGTGGATATAGATACTAATATGATTTTACGTTTTTATATCCAGATAATAGATATATAACATATATTTTAATATTTATTATTAAAATATTATGTTATTCACCATTATAATCTGATAATATTATGAATTTTATATATTTTTTTAAAATTTTAATATTATTTTAATAAATATTTTATATGCTTCGTATCGGTCTAATATTCACTTCATATCCGTATCCAGAAAATAAAATATGCCTATAGTTTTACCATAGTCTGCTCCGTATGGACCGTATCCGCCCCTTTTTTTATTTTCTTTTTGAGAAAAAACTCTTAGGTGTATTTTATTGAATGCCAAAACTCAGAAACCTTACATTGTAGAAAGTAAAAACAGAAAAGAGTAAAAGATCTTGAAAATAAACTAGCTATCTAACTTGAAATGTCAAAAAAATCCTAAACTACCCGTCATTTTTCTTTATGTGAAATGTTAAAAGGCTGAGGGACTGTTTGTAAGATAACCATTCCCCTCTTCTGACATCCTGGTATCCGATTACCAGTATTGTTTTTTCCACTCCGTTTTCACCCCTGCTTAAAACTCCTATTGTATTGCATAAAGCCCAAGCCAACTGCCCAACGATAGGCTTTGCTGGGCTAGAAAATGTGTCAAGATATAACTTGTAACCGTGCTAATAAGATGGGAAATTTTTATTCCCTTGCTATCGTTAACAGCGAACCCACTACGAAAACTACAAAAAGAGAGAATCTTCTCTTGCAGACATTGTTCTGCGTATTGATCTGGATTTCGAAATGTTTACACTTATAATAAAAATTATTTATATCTGAACCCTAAAGAGTTAATATATAATCAACAAAATATTTATTATAGTTTTCTAAATAAGCATAAAAAACTATCTGAAAGTGCAGAAAAAAGTGCACATAACAAAGGCAGTTATCACTTATCTGGCTAAAGAGAAGATTCAACCAACAATGCCATCCATAATCCATTACAAACCGAGAGTAAATAGGTTCTAAATATTGTACAATATAGAAACTCAACCACTTTTCAACTACGAGAAAAAGGAGGAAAGAATGAACTGCAAAATTTTCCTGTTCCAGAATAGCAACTTTTTAGAATAGAAGCTTTGTTATAATAAGAACCAAAAAGTTGCTAAACACAGGACCACAAAATAATCTATAAACAAGAAGAAGAAAAAAATCTAGAGATCCCTTAGAAGGAGAATGCAAAATATTTATTATTTGATCATCAGATGAAACAACCCCCTTTTTTACGACAAAGCAGCAACTTGTACACCACAATATACAAAGAACAGATGAATTTAGATTTAGAGCAGTGTTTTTTTCTCATCATCACTCTCCAGACCCTGTAACACAGAAATGTTTAATTGATGAAACATTTGATACTCCAAAATGCATATAACATACTGTAGTTTTAGTCCAAGATCTCTCAGCGCTATCTTCATCCAATACTATTTTGAACAGACATGATCCTTTGGTACAAAAGTATTTAGAAACAAACTAATTTGGTCCTTTTAGCCAAATTTTTCTGATCAAACCAATTCCATTATCAAAATGCCCTCTTCACCTTATAATTTTTTCTTAATAGAGCTAAAGTTACTCTATTTCAACAATATCGTGTCAATTAGGCAACTAACAACAGAATATTTATTTAACAATCTTGAAGGAAATACGTACCGAGGTGCTATCAATCTTGTCAAAATCATCATCATCTAAATCATCATCTACATATGCAACAGTGTTACTAAGATAAAATGCTAGAATTTTAAGAAAAATCAAAATATTTCTCATATATTAAAGTAGAGTAGGGTTAAAATGCACCATGGTTTTGTGCCCCAACCATACCCCACGCCTCTATCTTCGTTTACCAAGTTCAAACAGTCGATCCGAACCATTCATCATGATATACATATTAAAATGTGCTTAGAGACCAAATTTTATATTTTTTGAAACTTTTTTACTATTTTTTTAGATAGGTACAAAATCTCTGTTTTTGGATGGTCCAGATGCAGTGATTTTGTACCTATCTAAAAAAATAGTAAAACAATTCCAAAAAATATAAAATTTGGTCTCTAAGCACATTTTAATATGTATATCATGTTGAGCGGTTCAGATCGACTATTTGAACTTTGTAAACGGAGATAGAGGCGTGGGGTATGGTTGGGGCACAAAACCAATGGTGCATTTTAACCCTACTCATTAAAGTATGTGTTGAAATTTTGCTTTTCAGCTCTCTAGTTAGGAGTTTCTTCTGTTTGCTTTATTGTTTCTATCAAATAAGATGCTATAAAAAAAGACTACAAACCAGGGGCCTCATCCTCGAAATCACCCAAGAGAAATGTATCCAAATCAATCTCCTTGTTTGATGAGACAGAGCCTTTGCTTTCCAATTTTGTTTCACTGTTGGTCCCACCTTGAGGTGACATAGCAACTTCTTTTAACTTTTCTTCGTTTTTATGTTCCTCTTTAGCCTTCAACTCATCCATGTATCTCCTTTCATAACTGATTAAAAGAAAAAACAATAGAAAACATAATAAAAATTAAACCTTCAATGACCTATTGGACGTAGTGAAATTTTCTTTTCTGCCTACTACAAAATCAACTTCACCAATTCAGGGCTGTGCGTTTAATGTTTTGTAGGCGTTTAAATTTACAAGAACACAGAAAATTTTGTTGTTTTGGGGACAACATATGAAAATATCCCTTTTAAGGAATGGATGATAGGAGAACCTACGGTGAGACATATGTATTGACAAGTAGGAAGTATATACGCCAGAACTTCCTCTCTTTCATGTATCGAGGACACAAATCATATCTGAATTTTGAAATTTCCTGAAATATAAACCAAAATAAAGCAAGATCTTAAAATGACAATGTCATACGTATTGCAAGATATAATCGGTATTCACCAACCCAGATTAGTCCACATGATAACACTACAAATATTTTCTGTTTACCCCCTCTCTGGCTCTCTGGTGCACTATACTTGAAGCAATAAGCACACGAGACAAGAAAAGGGAATGAAAATACAAATGCAGTGATTGTTCAGTTCCAAAAACCAGTGAAAATAAGAATGGTTGTTCATTTGTTGGAACTAGAGAATGACACTGAAGGGAAATAAAGTACCTTGACAGCAGAGAGAACAATAGTTGCATGTTTGGCTTGCCATTCGTTAAGGTCCTGCCTGACATTTGAAACCGTAGGCACTTCTGTCACTTCAGGTTCATCTACGCATATATTTTGAACTTTTAGAACAAATTTGTGCATGGCTCATCCATAATAAATTTTACAACCATATTGGACATCATCAAAATAGAGATCAATAGACAAGGGTGCTTGTCTGAATTGCGAGCCCTCTTGTCTGTCATTATTTTCCAATTAGAGTTTAATGCAAATCTGATCTACTAGACTAGAAAATGTAAGCTGCAATATATTATTTATGAGCCTTTTTCATCTTTTTACATGTTTTTGTTTTACCGAAAATAGCTATCAATTGGAAAAATAATACTTTTAACTTGCTAAAGGACAATGGATTATAGTTCATTAAAGGAAACATCCAGTTATCAAGTTGAGACTATTCTAGTGATGGCAATGCATTTAAGTTCAGTAAATAGCAATACATCTAAGTGGAAAGATTAGCTCATTACATAAAACGATCTCACTAAAGTTTACAAAGCATTCTAACCTTGTAAAGGAAAATCTCTGAAAGTATTCAGGGTCAACCCTCTGACAAATTCTCTGAGATCCTCTGTAACCCCAAAGACTTCCAGATCTGTCTCAGGCTCCGGAGAAATCGCCGCCGGCGGACCTGCCACCACCGATGACAACTGAGACGGGATCGCCGGCATAGCCGGGACCGGAATATCGGCAGCAAGCGTCTTGATCTGTCCTGCGAACAAGTCCGCCTTCTTTGTCGCCTCCGCCGCAAGTTCCTTCGACTTCTTCGTTGCCTCCGCCGCGAGCTCCCTTGATTTCTTTGTCGCCTCAACGGCGAACTCCGACGAGAGGAGGCGCGAGGCGCCTTGCGTCAGTTCCTGAGAGCGCTTCGCGGCCTCCTTGGAGAACTCTTGAGATTTCTTCGCGGCTTCCTCCGCGAAGGAGCGAGCTCTCTGCCATAGATCCATGGCGTTCGAAGTAATGTCTTGTGCGTGATTCTGATCTTATTTTGCTAATCTGAGATGAAGGGAGGGGTTTACTTCCTTTTGCTGATGTGCCCCTGTTGTAAACTGTAATTAACTTGGATGTTAAGGCCGAAATGATTCTGTTTGTTCGCTATGGAAAGAACAAAATCTGAAGCCTCAAACGGGTCTAGTCAATATCAAACCCGTGTGGGATCGGATCAGTACTTCTCATTAAATACTTCGTTTATTCTTGAGTTGTGACGGATCTAGTCAATAGTTCAACATCAAACCCCTGTGGATCAGATCAGAATTTCCCATTAAATTCTAGTAGGGGGAAATGACATCATGACATTAAGATATAAATCATAGTCAAATATTTCATTAAGCTAATCCGGTTGACGGCATTACTAATAATTTAGTATACGTTATACTGATTGCCTTATTGGTAATAACCGCTAGAGAATGACAGCTCATTGAAGGTACTAGGGAAACAGGAAAACAAGGAATATTGGGCCGGAATAATTAGGCATATGGGCCGGGCCAATTTCCGAGAAGAGAATTAATATTGTTTGGACAAATATGCCTGTGAGTGTCACATCACACCGGGCTAAATGTAGGCCCGTAAATGTGTACACTTCGGGCAGAAATAAGTAAAAAATTTACAAACAGCTTAACTTTTGGAATTTGACCTTTTTTTAAACCAACTTGCGGAAGCTACAACATTGACAAATGATAATTTTAAATTTGGACCTTTCGATCAAGTTGCAGCTCTGGATAAAAGAAATTAAAAAAATAAAATAAACAAACAACAGAATTGGCCATGTTGTACTAAAAAAGGATTTCAAAAGTAAGAACTAAGGAGCGCCCATTTGATGCCTTGTATTCTTTCCTTAACTTCAAGCTAATATTAAAGTTGGCTATGAGATGTGGAAAGAATATACAACAGGCATTAGACCAAAAAAATATATTAAGTAACAGCATCATCTACGAATGAATACAATCGCTTACTTTATTACTCCAAGCTAATATTAAATAATGCTTTTTAGATGTTTGGTTTAGACCAACGTGTCTCTTTCTTAGTATGAGACAATAATTGTAACCTGCACAAGACATGGAAGGCTTTCTTTTATTTTATTTTATAGTATTTGATTTTGTATCCTCTGTTATTAAAAGTTACATGGCATGTTGCAATTCAAAAAAATTATGTAAGTGTAATTCTATTGCTTAATTATTTTGATGATACATCTCTATGATATTTTTGATAAATTATCCAATAACATAATTACAACTATACAAATAATGTTCATCATTTAAGTGTATTGTGTATGAAATTTCAGCCGATTATAATGTAGTTTAGCCATCGATTGAGCAATTTGAAACATCCAACGGCTCATTTTTTTAACGAATAATCAAACAAATATTAAATTGGAAAGCAACTGAGATTTATCATAATGGCATAATGAACAACACATCTCTACGTCTTAAATATTTAAACAACACTTTTGTACTTCCATTTAGAGTATATATATACATCAACCGAATATATAAATGTCTACTGCATCAATAATAGAAATTAAGCTGAAAAATTATTGTTTGATTATGTTGACACTATATTAAAGCCAGATGTCGGCATTTATTTTGCTAGGATTAACAAAAAAAAACGCGCATGTACATATGACTTCATAGTTCATACGCAAGTACGCAACATATAACAATTCCATACATCTATTCTAAAATAAATGGGACGTAATCATTGGGAAATATTTTAACAGAGCAATTTTAGCTTTATACAGCCCACGAACACTATACTTATTGATATAGTATTTGCGCTGCATGAAGTCGGAATTGCTCTGTCAAAATCTTTACCCGTAATCATTTTATTGATGTCATGTAACTTGTTATTGGGCCAAATCTAATCTCCACCGTAAAATTCAAATCAGACGGCCCAAAAGTCGCCCAAATCTCAGTTCTATTAATGCGAGACATGTTGTCCTGGTTCAATTGCGGCGGGGCCCACACAGATCCCAGACGCGACAAAGCCTTTATGTCCCGATTGAAACATTGGAGAAAACAGTTGAATCCGGAAAAGGACGCATCGGTTTACAGTACTTGATCACTCCGATGGGTCAACTGGGCCTGTTGCTTCCTTCGCTGAGAGGTCGCTCTGATCTGACCGTGTGATTCAATATCGGATCATCTGTGACAATAACGCTGCATACATTCGTGTAGACTTTTGCTGCCATAGAGACCTCCCGGCGTATGGTGGTACCTACGTCGGACCCGCACTTTTTGGATGTCAATAGTGCCACAATAGACTAGTCAATTGCATATTAAATGAGAACAGTGTTTACAATTATAACCAGGACCGTACAAGTTACTCGGGACCTCCATAAAATTTTGCTAAGAAAAAAAAGATAACAATAGTAGAAAAGAAGAGCATGTAGAGGAGCTGTTGTAAAAAAGATTAGGGTGGAATAATTGTGAGCATAGATCTGGAAATATTAATTAGACCTATATTTTCATATAACTAAAACAAAGTGAGAAAAAAGATGAAATTTGTGTCTGAGTAAGAGAACGAAACTTAATGGTCCTAACAAAATAAGGAATGAAATCTGCTGCAATTCGAATTAAATAAACAGTATTCTGAAATCTCTGTCTGTTTAATTTTTTCTGTTCACGCATCTCAAAATAAATCAATGGTTAAATTTAAAAAATAAAAAATTTAAAATATTATTCATCTAATTCGGATGATAACAGACTTGTTTCCACAAAATAGTACATCAGTACATCACCTATCCATATTTTGTCAATATATTTTCCAGAAGAATCCAAACTAGTGTGCTGAATTAGAACCAACACGCGTCAAATCCCGAATGCATGCCTCCTAATTTAAAAGGAAATCCTGCTTTTTTTATCACATTAAAAAGCTTTGGTCCAAAGACCGTTGAATCAGATTTTAAGACCAATTTTCAAGATAACAGTGGGTTTATGGATTTACCGTGTGATTCGCATAAACATCTGTGCGCGCTGTGTTAATATTTATGTACGTTCACTTTAATCTTTGTATGCACTAGTGTATTAAAACTGGACCGGACTGGGCAGATAGGGATCAAACTCACGCGAGCGGAGGTTGGCACGGACACAGATTGCTTGGATTCGCAGGTAGCTCGAATAGGGTAGCACGAGTAGGGCTGGCAAAAAAATTCGAGGTTCGAAATTTGATTCGGGTTTGATTCGAGTTTAATTCGATTCGAAATGGGTTCGAATTGAAACGAACCAAACCAGATTCGGTTCGGAATTAATTCAAACCAAACTCAAACCTAGCTTGGTTCGATCGAAATAGGTTCGTGATTTTTTTGTGGTTCGAATCTCATAATAACATCGGTCGTTCATTTACCTAATGAAATTAAAATCCAAGATAGAGAGTTATAATTTAACTTAGCCGACGCTCCATCGTTCTTTCTGCCTCTCCCTAACTCACTCTCCTTCTCGCTCCAAAATCTAGCCGACGCTCTCGGCGACTGGCTGTCTCTCCTCTCTCCAGCCTAGATGGCTGTCTTTCCTCTCTCTTCGGCCGTATCTCCTCCTCCTTTTCTACCTTTCAGATTCTCACTTCATTAGATGGTCTAATCAAGAGTTTGATCGAGTGAGCACTCGAGATACGATTACTTGTTTTACTGTATATTTTAATTCTTGTACTTAATCCTCTTTTTACGATTATTTGTTGTGATGTATTTTTTCATGAATAATTTTTCAACTTAAAAACACTCATTTATACTGGTAAAAGGAAACCATGTGAATTTTGTCCCGCGAGGAAAAAATTAATGTATAAACTACCAGTATAACTAGGGCTGCTAAAAAATAATTTGGTTCGTAATTCGATTCGGGTTCGATTCGAAAAATGTATAGTTCGCAATTAATTCGGTTCGAAATAGGTTCGATTCGAAACAAATCAAACCAGGTTCGGTTCGAAATTAATTCAAACCAAACTCAAACCTAGGATAAGTTCGGTTCGGTTCGATTCGTTGCCACCCCTAAGCACGAGTTTATTTTCAAAAGCCCTATCCTGATCCGGCTCAACTCCCGGAGTAGCACGGATCTACGAGTTGGTTCAGGCAGGTACGGGTCCGGACCAGTTTTTTTTTTCTTTTTTTTTTCTTTTTAAATCAATAAAATATAAATCAAAATTCATTTAAACTAAAATTTATTTGACATGATTGCATATTTTAATTTTTGTTATAATAAAATATAAATCAAAATTATAAATTATTTTAAAACAATGTTGCTTAAATTAATTACTTTAAAATAATAAAATATAAATTAAAAATTTATTAAATAAATTACTTTTAGAAAAATATTAAACAATAAATTTGAATTGGGAGAATTAAAATTTAAATTTTTTTAAAAAATTGAACTTTTTGGAGTTTTGGTTTCGGGTCGGCGGGTTCGGTCCGGGCAAGTAGGTTGGTAGGTGGTCCTGGTTATCATGGTTTTTTTTTTCAAAATATCGGTCCCGGCCCGTTTTAACTACCCACCTACCCGTTCCAAACTTAGCCACGGGTACGGACCATGGGCGGTCCGGCCCGGATCCGACCCTAGCGGGTATTTCCAATAAGAAGCCAATCTGCTCATTTTCTTGAGAAAAGAAGGATTCTCCTATTCTCCAATCCGAACCATTCAAAATCGATCAAACGACTTCAATTATATTTTTCTTTTATATCAATATAATCTATTAAAACAAATCAGATATAATTGAAGTTGTTTGATCAATTTTAAACGGTTCGAATTGAAGAATAGAAGAGTCCTCCTTTTCTCAAGAAAAAGTGCAGAGTTCATTCCATTTCCAATAGGCTAGTATGCACGGATTACAAAGCGGACCAGAGAATTTTCGAGTTCATCAAACTCAAAATTTTATCCGACCCACTCCGTTTTATTAATTCTTTTTCACTTGGAGTTCATCACAATCTCAACTATTCATCCAAGAACAAAGAGCTAGAATTCACCGGCTTCAGTTGTTTATGAATGCACAGTGTGTATATATAGAATGGCCAAGTTCAAAATAATTTTTTATAGTTTCGGAATAAACACTTTGATTTTTATATTTTTAAAGTTCAAATAATTAATTCAAGCCGTTCAAAATTCAATCTATATTAAGATGTGCTTAGAGATCAAATTTTATATTTTTTAGAACTTTTTATTATTTATAAAGTCAGTTTTAAAATTGTTATATTCAATGATCTAAATTTTTTTTCACTTTTGTTAAAATCAGCTATTTTAAAACTTGCTTAATAAAATAGTAAAAAAAATTCAAAAAATAAAAAATTTGATCTCCAAGCACATTTCAATATAGATATCGCATCCAATGATTTGGATTGACTGTTTGAACTTTGAAAATTGAAAAATCAATTGGTTGCACCATGCTCTGGAACAAACGTTTTGATTTTGATGTTAGCCAACTTCTCTCTCTCTCTCTCTGTATATATATATATATAAAGAGAGAGATGGGCTATGGTACATTGCAATGGATAGGCATTTTTGTGCATTGGATCATAAATCACTTATTCAAAGCCTAAATGACCGATCCATACCATTCATCTTATTCTCCATATTAATATGTGCTTGGAGACCAAATTGTACATTTTTTGAAAAAATTTTAATATTTATTAAGCCACTTTGAAAATCGCTGATTCAACGGTAACAGTAAAATCAAAAGACACCATTGGATCAACGATTTTCAAAGTGGCTTAATAAATAGTAAAAAAATTCCAAAAAATGTAAATTTTGGTCTCGAAGGACGTATTAATATGGAGAACAAGATGAATGGTTTGGATCGGTCATTTGGACTTTGAATCCGATGATTTATGGTCCAATGCACAAAAATGTCTATGCATTGCAATGTATCATAGCCCATCTCTCTCCCTCTCTCTCTCTCTCTCTATATATATATATAGGAATATGCTAGCATGTTATGCATAGCATAGAGGGCCTCCGAGCAACGGCTCAATATACGACTTTTCAAAATTCTAACGGTTGATCTGAATTGTTCATCTTGTTCTAAATATTAATATGTGTTTGGAGACTAAATTTTATATTTTTTTGGAATTTTTTTACTATTTTTTTAGATTTATTGAAAATTACTGTTTTCAGCAAATCTGGACCATAAAAAAATAATAATTTTCAATAAATCTAAAAAAATAGTAAAACAATTCCAAAAAATGTAAAATTTGGTCTCCAAACACATATTAATATGAAGAACAATATTAACGGTTCGGATCGACCATTAGGATTTTGAAAAGTCGAATATTGAGCCGTTGCACGGAGGCCCTCTATGCTACGCATAGCATGCTAGCAGGTTCCTATATATAGAGAGAGAGAGTTGGGCTAAAATGAGCCATGGCTTATTTCGCATTGGTGAGCCATGGCTCATTTTAGCCATTTTGAAAATTCAAACAACCGATCCGAACCATTCATCTTGCTCTCCATATTGAAATGTTATTGGAGACCAAATTTTACATTTTTTAGAAAAAATTTACTATTTATTAAGCATTTTTGAAAATTGCTGACCCGATGGTCTAGAAAATTTTACAATTTTTTATTGTTCACACCAAAATAATAATTTTCAAAAATGCTTAATAAATAGTAAAAAAAATTCAAAAAATGTAAAATTTGGTCTCTAAGCACATTTCAATATAGAGATCACATCTAACGGTTCGGATCGGTCGTTTGAACTTTCAAAATAAAAATACGGTGTGGAGTACAAACGCTTGGTGAGCCATATCTCACCCAAGTCCATATATATATATATATATATATAGAGAGAGAGAGAGTTGGGGTTGGCTACTCTACTTACATAAGCATATGCAGGTATATACTTATAAGTTATTTTTTTATTTTCAAAATCTAAAATGTAGATCTGAACCGTTAGATGTGATCTTTATATTGAAATATGCTTGGAGATCGAATTTTATATTTTTTCTGAATTTTTTTACTATTTATTAAGCCACTTTGAAAATCGTTGATCCAACGATGGCTTAACAAAATAGTAAAATTAATTTTATATATATATATATATATAGAGAGAGAGAGAGAGAGAGAGAGGAGGGATCCACTTATAACATCTTACAACAATTTGATTTTGTGATTTTTAAAATTCAAATAGTCGATCCAATCGTTAAATATGATATCTATATTAAAATGTGTTTGGAGATCAAATTTCATATTTTTGTTGAATTTATTTTACTATTTATTAAGTACTTTACAAAACGGTTGTTTTTAGACAATTATGTACCACTAAAAAATAACAGTTTTATAAAATATTTAATAAATAGTAAAAAAAACAAAAAAAATGTAAATTTGACCTCCAAACACATTTTAATATAGATATCATGTTAAACGGTTGGATAGACTGTTTGAACTTTGAAAATCACAAAATTAAATTGTTGTAAGATGATGTAACTTTTAAATGTTGTAAGTGGATCCTGATGAGCATTTTGTATATACTAAATTGTGCTTGATCTATATTCTTTTTGCCTTTAAATTTATTACCTTCAATACTCAAAGAAAGACTTGTTGCAAGCGCACAACCTATCAATGTAGTACTTAGGGTGTCGAACCCCAGAGAGTATGATAGATACTTAGCTTAGACTTTGTCAATTTATTTCAGAAAATAAGAGAAATTAAAGTAAAATTGGGGCATTTGTTCTAACAAATCCTAAATTTGAGTTCAATACCCAAAGAGAGGAGTTTTAAATAATTAAAGTAAAAAGAAATAAAAGAAAGATTTGCTTTCAAGTTGAGGAGATCTAGAGGCATTCGGTCTATAATTCCTTGCTAATTCGATCTATTCGGTATTGTTTAAATTCATGTATAATTTGATGAGGTTTCTAACCTAAAGTGTTAAAAGGGTCACCGTCGTGAATTAATAACGTGCCTAGATAGTTTTGGACTTCACGGTCGTTCTTCACCCTAGTTATCTAGACTCATTAAGCTCTTGTTAGCCTATTTCAACTAATTATTGATACAAGTATTTTGGTGGGTTGGGTTAATTTTCCTCGAGTTTTAGGGATGTCACCATCCTAAAGGGATATTTAATAATCACGTTCACACAAAATACATATCAATACTTAATCAATCTAGGTGTCCTAAGTAGGGGTTTGACTTCACGGTCGTTCTTCACCAAACTCTAACCTTTAATTTCTATAGTTCCAATTTGGTTATTAAAGTACGGTCGCTTCTAACCCAAAACCTAAGATATTTGTGTTCATAATTTGGTACTTTTCTCTTATCCTAACTTCTTTGAATTCTTTGCATTACAAAGATATTCCAAAACGGGACTACTTCGATTGCAAGTACTAAAATATGTAATCAACATAAATGATAAATCACATAAATTAACAATCAAATCCCATAAAATAATCAAAATAAAATAAATAACCGAATAAGATAAAATTAGACAAGTTCATGCTTTGACCTAAGCCTCTAGAGAGAGATCTACTCCCTCTTGGAGAGATTTATTACAAAGTTTGACAAAAGTAAGAAGAAATAGAATAAAGAAATGATTACACCTATCAAATTAAAAATCTCAATCTTGCCAAAATCTTGCTTGAACCTAGGGGTGTTCAAACGGTCGGTTCGGTTTAAATCTTGCTTGCCAAATTTTCTCAAAAATCAAAACTCAATACACCAACCAAAAACCTTATAATTATAAAATTTTGTTTTACAAGGAATTTGACAGTGCATTTGACAATAATTCAAAGTATACAACTAAGAAATGCAGCAAAAAATCCCAAAAAGAAATTAATTTGAGCCACTCCCAAATTAAATGACTCAAGCAAGAAAATCAACAATAAATTTGAATCAGATTTAGTACAGATCATGAGGAATCGGAGAAGAATGAGCTTCATAGCTCAATTTTGGTATTAATTAGAACGACGAGCCCTCAAAATTAACTTCTTAGTCAAAATCAGAGAATAGGCGGAGGTATTTCCAAACAAGAATGACTTTGTGGAAACAAGCGAAGTCATCCGACGATCTCTACGCTGCCAGAAGAGTTTTCCGTCGAAGAGAGGATAAATAGTGGAGCAGACATTAGGTTTGAAGAAGGAAGAAAGGGAGAAAGAAAGAAAGAAAGAAAAAAGGAGTTGGGAGACAGGGAAAACAAAAAAAAAGAGTTGGAAGATGGAAAAAGAATCTGCAATTTTATTAAAGAGAACCGGTCGGTTCGGTTCAACCGATTTCAAAATTTTAAGAACCGAACTGAACAAGATAAATCGAATTACATGAAAAAATAAACTGAATCGATCCATTTAAATCGAAAAACCAAACCATTTAAACTGAATTTTATTGGTTCTGTTTAAAACCAAATAAACCGAATCGTTTGAACACCCCTACTTGGACCTTCTTTTTCTCCTTCCTAGAAAAGCTTTCGGAACTCTGAGAATGGCTGCAGATTTATTGCTGTATTTTATGGAAATGAAAATGCACCAAAGGTGAAGAGAGAGATGAGAATGGATTCCCTTTGAATGGAAAATGAACCCTCCCTTATATAGTAAAAGACTATGTCCAATTTAGAGGCTAGAAGGTGGGGTTAGTGGGTGTTATCATTTCCTTGTTTTCCTGGACTGCTGTGTCCAAATTTAGCTATCAAAATGTGTAATTCTGGCAGTGTAATAGAAACCGTGTTGAAACCGTGTAATTCTAGCTGTCTGCGGGTTCAGTGCTTCTGAACTGGTGGTGAGTGCGGGTGGATGACCCGCACTGATTCAACTTTTCATATTTAACTTAGAAGAAAATGCTACGTAATTCTCTGAGTTCGTCCGCACTGAGTGTGAGTGCGGGTGACTGACCCGCATTGGTGAATTTTCTGTGCTGTTTTGAATTTTCTGAAATTGGCTAAGTATCAATTGCGGATGGATAACCCGCACTGGCCGATGAGTGCGGACGCATTACGTTCGGACTTTTTCTGTGCTAGGCTGAGATGCTGAAAATTCGTTTAAGTGCTGAGTGCGGGTGGCTGACCCGCACTGGATATGAGTGCATCCGCACTGAATTCCAAATTTCTTTTGTTAGTTTCTCAGGTTGTAGATCTTCTCGCTAGCTTTTTGAAAAATGGTCATATGCCCAAAACGGAGTTAAAAGCCAAAAGTTGTAGCCGTTTTAAGTTCAGACTCCATTTTTGACTGGCTGGGCTCTGACTTTTATGTGTGACTAGAGTGTGCGGCTCCATCGATATCCGTGCAATCGCACGGATTTTGATGCATATCTTATGATACATTTTTAAAATTGGCACGCATACATAAATCCATCTAAGTACTTAGTGCGGTCGTATCGAAAACCGTGCATCTGCACTGGACATTTTTCTTCGTTTTTCTTCATTTCCTGCAAATTAAAACCAAACAAACACAGTAACTTGATTCTAGGTGTATTCTATTCGTTTTATATTCAAAATAAAATATATTTGATATTATTTTGTGATAAACTAAATTGAATGCATATATAATTTAGCCCTATCATATCCCTTCTCATCTATACGAGGAGGGGTCCACTTACAACATTTGAAAGTTACAACATCTTACAACAAGTTGGTTTTATAATTTTTATAGTCTAAATAGTTGATCCAAACTGTTAAACACGATCTCTATATTAAAATGTGCTTAGAGATCAAATTTTACATTTTTTTGAATTTATTTACAATTTATTAAGTATTTTACAAAACTGTTATTTTAGATAATTCTGAATCACTGAAAAACAATAGTTTTTTAAATTATTTAATAAATAGTAAAAAAAAATTAAAAAATGTAAATTTTGACCTCCAAGCACATTTTAATATAGATATCATGTTGAATGGTTTGGATTGATTATTTAGACTTTCAAAATCACAAAATCAAATTGTTGTAAGATGTTGTAACTTTTAAATATTGTAAGTGATCCCTCCTCCTTATATATATATATATATATAGAGGTTGGCTACTATGCTTATAACTCATTTTTGTGTTTTCAATGTTCAAATGGTCGATCGGAACCATTTATCTTGTTCTCCATATCAATATGTTATTGGAGACCAAATTTTACATTTTTCTGAATTTGTTTACTATTTATTAAGCCAATTTGAAAATCTCTGATCTAACGGTGGCTTCTGATTTTACTGTTTTGTTAAGCCACCGTTGGATCAGCGATTTTCAAATTGGCTTAATAAATAGTAAAAAAATTCAGAAAAATGTAAAATTTGGTCTCCAAGAACATATTAATATGGAGAACAAGATGAATGGTTCTGATCGACCATTTGGACATTGAAAACACAAAAATGAGTTATAAGCATATGTAGGGATATGCTTATATAAGCATAGTAGCCAACCCCTCTCTCTCTCTATATATATAGATATATATAGATATATATATATATATAGAGAGAGAGAGAGAGGGGGGGGGGGTTGGCTACTATGCTTATATAAGCATATCCCCACATATGCTTATAACTCATTTTTGTGTTTCCAATGTCCAAATGGTCGATCGGAACCGTTCATATTGTTCTCCATATTAATATGTCCTTGGAGACTAAATTTTATATTTTTCTGAATTTATTTACTATTGATTAAGCTAATTTGAAAATCTCTGATCCAACAGTGGCTTCTGCTTTTACTGTTTTGTTAAGCCATCGTTGGATCAGCGATTTTCAAAGTGGCTTAATAAATAGTAAAAAAATTCAGAAAAATGTAAAATTTGGTCTCCAAGAATATATTAATATGGAGAACAACATGAACGGTTCCGATCGACCATTTGGATATTGAAAACACAAAAATGAGTTATAAGCATATGTGGGGATATGCTTATATAAGCATAGTAGCCAACCTCATATATATATATCTATCTATATATATATATCTATATCTATATATAAGAAAAATTATATTACTTGAAGTAGCCATGTCAGCTTCAATTAAGTCAATTAATCTTACTGAATTTTCAAACGATGTTTTAAATTTATCAGAATCGTTTAACATGTTTTATGTATAAAAATGTACTTACAGATTAAATTTCACTTTTTTTAGTTTTTAAATATTTAATAATATAGATAGAAAATATTTTAGACTTTTTCGAATTTTTCAAATCAAATGATTTTTTCTACCTATCTTAAAAACAATAAAAATCTTTTAAAAATATAAAATTTGATTTGTAACGATATTTTTATATATACAACATGTTGAATTAAACTTCAAAAATTGATATACGAATTTATATCTTTAAAAATTGTTATGCGAATCTATAAGGCGAGACGTTGTGTAGATACTCATATTGCCATAGCCTCACTCATTTTAAAATATTATTCGACTGACAGTGGTTAGAATTTTTTAACTTCCACTGCGTAGCACATCCACAATCAAATTGAGGAATGAAATCTGCTACGATCCGAATTTTATGAATAGTACTTTCAAATTTCTGCTTTTTCAAATCTAACCGTTTAACTTTTTCTGTGCACGTATCTCCAAACAGTTTGTTTTTCTGTGCATACATCTCAAAATAAATTGACAATTTAATTTGAAAAAACAGAGATTTCAAAGTATTGTTCATTCAATTCGGATCACAGCAGATTTGTTTCCTCAAATTGATCCTCCCCAGTGGTTAACTATAACAAATTTACTATGGATGTCCTTTTTCTGTATTTTTTGGTAGGTGACACATCGTTTAAATAATAACAATATTGACATAGAAGGCAACTAGTCCAAAACATTTCATGTCAAATTTCAAGCTCAATTAAAAACCGGAAATAAATCTGCTGTTATTCCAAAGAGATAACAGGATTCTGTTACTCTGATCTCAGCTGTTGATCTTTGTCAAGATTCTGACAAAAAACTTGTTTTTTTTTAGATTTGCGCATAAAAAAACTTTAAACGGTTGGGATAGAAATAACAGGGTCCTGTCCGGTGATCCCTTTGAAATAACATAAGATTTATATCCTTAATAACCAGATGTTTAAACCTGTATATTCTGAGTAGGGTTCGACCGCACCATCCGATTTGTGTCAAATATCGTGCAGATCGGAATGCTGATCAACACAAAAAATCCTCCTCTAAACACCTTCTTGTAATGCGCAACGTACATGCAAAATTAATTTAGTATCAAACAATTTGAAGCTTACAAAATATTTTGATGCTAATATTTTGAATTAATTTAGTATATAAGTCAAATTGTTCATTTTTAAATTTTTTTGCCTGTTGAATACACTAAATGAAATTGAAAAATTTACAAATTAAGCCTGTACACACATTGTGATCAGTTTTTAACGGTTTGATTTATTTTTTGAAATCAATATGATAGATTATAAAGTTAAAATCACTAAGAATTTTAGTGAGCTTTAAGAATATATTAACTTCAATATATATGCACACACTTGGCAACTTAGTGATATAGACAAACTTTTTGCTTCCTTATTTGATTTATAAATCCTCATGTGATTTTCCAAAAAAAAAAAAAAAAAAATCTGTATTAAATTATCAAATTAAAAAAGTCACAGGAAACAGTCACAATGTCACATTGTACAGTTTCATACGTAATCCAAACTTGTCGAGGGACCATACTGTGATGGAATTTAACCTGACAATACCTATGATTAGGGTTATACTTGACAGCACTGTCAAGGTTTCAAAAAATAAAAATAAAAACCTATGGTTAGGGGACACATGGTTTTCAATCATTCATGACTTGAAGGGATTAGAGGAAATTAATCCCTGTTATCTATCTATCATGTCAATTTCAAGAAAGGTAAGTGCAATAAATTGGGTTGAAGACTTCATGTAGTATTTTGTTTCGTTCTAACGATTTTGTTCGAAATTTTAATTAATATCCAGACAATATTAAATTTTAAAATCTACACTTCATGCAGAGAAATCTCGAAATTTCAAAATCTACACCTCATACAAACTTTCCGCAAAAAAAAAATTCCGGTTCTAGATAGTCCGAAACTGAAGATTAAATTTCCGGTTCAATTTTTTTTTTTTAATCTCCCCTTCTTTTTTCTATTTTTTTTTCAGATATTGTCAGATATTTTTGGAAACTAGAATGAGATTAAAAAAGAACTTTTGTCAGATATTGTCAGATTAAAAAAAAAATGCTTGTGTCCCATATCTCTTCCTTATTTTAGTTGATTGCATATGTTTGAGCTAATTGAAACTCATTTCAGTTAACTACGTCAACGCTCCATTAATAATGAGGTAATAATCAGGGGCATTTATGTCATAAATTGGAGATTTATAGATAATCTGCCACCTACAGAAACAAAATAGCAAAACAAGTTAACACAAATAAAAATTTTAAGTGGAAGAAAAATAAGGATCAAATTATAATTAAAAGGGGAGGATTTTCTGAAGCATGAATACTCCTGGAAAACTTAAAAAGAGGTAATAATGATTCCTTATAATAAGTGATATATACAATGATCGGTGGATAAATCCACTTTTATCAAACAAAAAAAATGTGATATATACAATGAATATCATTATATTTTAGGATGCCTGAATAGTGAAGTCAAGGAACATTATTTAAATTAGCTAATCAAGGAACACTTTGCACAAGGCACATCATATTTTCATCTTTCCCTAAAATTTCAATTATCAGAACTCCAAAATAATAAAAATAAGTAAAAATTAAATTATCCTATTCAGGAAAGGAAGAAGTATAACCTTTTAGGGCCTGTTTGGCTGCTCCCACAAATCACTGTTCACGTGGGAAAACGAAAATTCATAGACTGATTTTTTTTTTTCAATTTTCAGTTCAAAATTTTTACTTTTCTGTACCTATTTTCAATCCCACTGTGCAGCCAAACAGACCCTTAACTTATTACGTACAGACATACTGTTAATTCACATTGAAAATTTCCAATATCTGACAAAAGCTTAGAAACAGGGAATTTAATTTCTGGTTTTAGACTATCTAGAACCAGATTTTTTTTTTTTTTTTTATATAGAAAGTTTGCATGAATTGGAGATTTAATTTTCGATTTGGACATATTTCAAAATTATTCTATAGAGTGTAGATTTTAAAATTTAATATTTTTATTAGATATTAATAAAATTTTCGACGATTTTGTCTTGCATTGTGGGTGAGAAGCCTCCAAACTAAGATCAAAATTATCCCGGAGGCCGGAGCTATATGTGGGTAGTGGTTACACAAAAATGTCACCAATGAAAATTGAAATTTAAGACATGTTGTTACAAATTCTTTTAGACCGGTTTTTTTTTTATCTTTTTATAAAATTCACGATTTATATGGAGAAATAATTAAATATTTAATTATTTATGCAAGTTTATTATAAAAAGTACATACCGAAATTTTTATTTATATCCTAATAAAAAAACTCTCATTTGGTGAGAATTTGAATTTTACCCAGGCTACCAATTAGCCAGCCCCATCCTAGAGCCTCCAAATGAAATAGCGGCCTCTCTTTTTTTTTTTTGGCAGAGAGAACAAGAAAGGTTTAATAAATTTTTGTCTTTTATTTTTTGTTCTCAATCCAAGCGGACTCCGACTTCAACTCAACCAAATGATTTTTATTGCTTTGTTAATAAAATTTATGTAAAAAAAAAGACACGCTATTTTATTTGGAGGCTCCTATACTTGAGCACAAAGCCAATTGGCAAATTCTAGTCTTTGAAGCCGCTAAATGGTTTCTGAATGAATTTCAAATTATGACGAAACTAGAGTGTTTTGATTTTTTTTTTTTTTTTTGTGAATATGTAGAAATAAAAATATGGGAAGTACATACCGTCATAGCAATTGAGATGCATCTTCCTTGACATCTCTCACAAACTTAGTAGTATCTTTGTTCCACCTGTAAAGTAATTGTAAATATTAATGTGACAACTATAATTTCAATTGTACGAATTTGAAGCTATTTACTATTAGCAATATGATTATGTGTCTACAAAGATCAAATCAGTCTGCAATTAACAATGTTGATTAATAATTACTAAAAGTATGTACTTTACTTTTGTATTTATATATTTAATTATCCATTTCTACGATCATAGTATAAACCAGAAATAAAGATTTGACTCTAAGGGAATTTCATGTATACCCCTTAAAAATTTGAAATTTGGTAGTTTCCCCTCTAAAGTTTATAATATCATATTTATCATTCTAAATTTAAAAAATTTAGACATTTATCCATTTTAATGTCTTTTCTATTAAAACTCATTATATATTCATTTTATCATTTATAGAAAAGGAAAATAAAAAATAATACAAAAGCTTGTTTCAAAAAAATGTTAGTATTCTAATTGGTCAGTTTTCGATGTCAAATGAGTAATTTCTCTACTTCTGACGCTTACACAAGCATATATCTAAATGTCACTCTTTAAGCATAAAAAATAGAGAAAATACCCATTTAATCTCGAAAACCAATTAATTTGAACACTGACATTTCTCTGAAACAAGTTACGTTAATAAAGGGTAAAATAGATGTTTTATGAATTTAAAATGAGTTTTAATAGAAAAGACAATAAAATAAGTAAATTTCTGACCTTTTGAAATTTAGAAGGTTAAATATGTTATTATGAACTTTAGAAGGGGAAATACATAATTTGAAAGCTTTTGAGGATTATTCTCCTGACTTTGTATTTATGTAATGAATACAATATGGCAAGTCAAACTAGGAGTAATATATATTAGAGCCAGAGAGAGCAAGACTAGAGAAAACATATTGCCCCAAACGGATACTCTATTGGTATCTTTGGAGAGTATCTCAGTATCATATATATACCGAACAATATGCAAGATATTTGGTATCTGACCGTACAGGTAGGATATTGAGATAAGGTATACACGGCCTGAAAGCAAGCAATAATACTTGTTTTATGAACAAATAATATCTACTAAGACATATCTACACTCTAGGTCTACCATCTATGATAACAACACTGTTTCCATTATAATTAAAGCCCCTCTTGTTAGTTGTAGGGGTTGGTGCTAAATTTTCGTTGCTTGGTAACTATGTTGCATGGATACGGGTACGGGTATTGTGTCGGATACAATACGGTAATTCTCAAAAATCAAGGATATGCTTATTATATTATATGATTAGTTTAATAATACTTGTATTATATAAATTAAGTATCAAAAGTTCTAGATATATATTAAATATAAACACTACTAGATTATAGCATCAAAAGTAAAGTTTTGCAGTGGTTAATGTCTTTGGACAGCTGAAACTCTAGTTCGATTCCTCCTTGTCGGGATGAAAAACCAATTTTTGACGCGATTCACAGCAGGTTGGGTGCACCAGGAGTAGCAACCTAGCGGGGTGGACCACAGCAGGCGCGGTGCACAGGGAGCAACTATGGACCCGGCAACTGCGCGGTATCCATAGCGTATCCGGACATGTCAGATCAGTGTCCAGGCCGTATCCAGACGAGTCAGGGCGTGTCAGAGACCGTATCAAAAGACTAAGGATATGCCACGTATGGTGACACGCCAGCTGGCCACTACAGCAAAAAAGAGTTTAAGCAACCGGCGTTAGCGCCGGTCGCTAATACTCAATTTCTTAAAATAAAATAAAAAATTACTCAAAATCAGGCGACTAATAGTATCAGCGACCGGCGTCTGCACCGGTCGCTGAAAGTGTTTTTTTTTTTTATCGCTGAAATATTTTTACCATCAGCGATCGGATTTACCATCTGCGACCGGCGCCGTGACTATCAGCGATCAGAAAACTGGTCGCTGATAGTGTGATCTACTGTAGTGGACGTGTCTGATACGTATCGTGGCCGTGTCGGAGGCGTGTCGATATCAGATACGTATCGAGCACGAGTACGATGAATTTCTAAGAGTATCAGGATAACATAGCTTGGTACTATATATATGATGCCGTATCCCGTATCCTATATTAGCATCTAGCCAGAATAAAGGCTCTTAATTTCACGCAATATGTTATGAATTCTTTTGTACTGATTTTTAGAACTCAGTTATTAATTAAATCATGAAGTCGAGTTTAGGGTCTGAAAAGCTGAATTAACATTCTTGAGATAACTTAATGCTTAATTAATTTGTTCATGAAGCTATCTGCTCTCTATTAATCCGCCCCATAAAATTTCAAATTAACTCTAATTATGAGCAGATCAATAGTTCGTCAAGAATATTAGCGACTTAGTCCAATCATTTTAACAATGGAAGCTATTAACGGTAAAATTAACATAAACATGGATTATTGAATCTGGCAATATATATCTTTATTAATTAGGAGCATCGATTAATCTCTAAAAAATGCTTTTATGTTCTCATTTTATATCATACAACTGAATCTCAAACTTCACATTGCTTCCGCTCATTTTTATTAACCATTTTGTATCAATATATAACGAGTTTTAAGGATTTGGCTACGGTGCTACGGCTCAATATTCGAGTTTTTGAAACCCTAACGGTCGATCTGAACCGTTCATCTTGTTCTTCATATTAATGTGTTTGGAAATCAAATTTTACATTTTTTTTAGAAAAAATTTACTGTTTTTTTAGATAGGTAGAAAATCAAATATCTAAATGGTGCATAATTTTTTAGATCAAGTGATTTTCTACCTATCTAAAAAAAATAGTAAATTTTTTTCAAAAAATATAAAATTTGGTCTCCAAATACATATTAATATGGAGAACAAAATGAACGGTTCAAATCGACCATTAGAATTTTGAAAACTCGAATATTAAGCCGTAGCACCGTAGTTCTCTATGCAACCCATAGCACCGTAGTCAAATCCCGAGTTTTAAAATATTTTCTAATATTCTATTTACTAAAGACGTATTCCTAGTTTAACATGCACTATTCTCTTTAAATATTTTATTTAAAATTATAAAAAAGTTCCTAAGCACTAAAACATATAAAGGTAATATAACACCTAATATTTATTCATCACAATTTACAGAAATAATATCCCTATATGTTTTAAAAGAGGAGGATTAATTAACTGAAACGGCCTAAAACTCGTACCAAACAACGAATTAATTTCGAACCCGTTTTACTTTAAACTGAACCCTTACATAGTAAGCTGCAGAGATATCACCACGGAATATCCCCAAGTACCTTAATATAAATTCCGAGAAAATCCCGTAAAATGCGGAGGCTGTGGTGGGGTTTGAGGAATGGTTCTAATTAATTTATAATGCTCGTCTCATGTTGGCCATTCAAAGTTCAAAGTTCAAACCAACGAATTGGTATTTTCTATTTTTTTCTCATCTATTTTTTTTTTAATAATAGCGCATAATGATTTGAACTGTGAATTAATATTTTCACTTTTAAAGTCTAAACAATCGATCTGAATTGTCTTTATATATTTTTTAAGATCAAGTTTTATATTTTTTAGAATTTATTTATTATTTTATTATACAGGTTAAAAATCACTTGATCTAAAAGTTCAAGATCATTCAAATGTGTTGTTTTCTTATATAAAAATAACTAGTAAAAAATTCTAAAATAAATGTAAAATTTAATGAGATGTTTAGATTGACTATTTAAATTTAATTTTTTTTTTGAATTTATAGTACAAATTGATTTGCATTGTGTATAGTAGCATAGCCTCACGGAAATAAATCTGCTACAATCTGAATTAGAGCTACAGTGTCCTAAAATCTTTGCTTGTTCAAATTCCACTGTTCAATTTTTTCTATGCATGCATCTCTAAATAACTAGTTTTTCTGTGCACGCACCTAAAAAAAATCGACAGTTAAATTTAAAAGGACAGGAATTTCAAAGTACTGCAGCTCCAATTCAGATCACAGTAGATTTGTTTCCATAGCCTCACTGATGTACTATGCGTACACAGAGAAAAGTCGACGACATATTATGTTTTACGTATGAAATAATTTGAGTCGTACTCATGATAAACATAGGAAAGAAAACCTTAATTAACCTAACCTAACTAAGCGACTAATGTAGCTACAAATTTTATGATCTTTTGCCGTCCAAAGTGGGTTCGGAATAATTAATTGTTGAATTAATGTCCAGTGTGGGGTTCCGAAATAAATGAACCAATTATCGCTTCCTTCAAATAACTATTGGAGAATTGGTTGGTTGGCTCAAAAACCTTTGTTTTCTAGTGCACATTATCATGGACCGCTATTGATAATAGTACAAAAGAGGAAATCTGATTGATTATTAATTTATTATCAAGGCCTTGTCAATGGATCCTTATTCCATTGTGTTATGGATCTTTATCCGCTGTTTTTCTGATTAAAAAAGCAAATTTCTGCTATTCTTTTTTCTCTATACTTCTCTTCAAAAAAGAGAAGAGAGAAATAGAGGAGAGAGAGAATAGCAAAGAAAGAGTAAGAAATGAAATACCACGATCTCATTCCTTGTGTTATTATTCTGTTCCTACTAAATTTTTAGTTCATACGTTGCATTGGTCATGTTTGCCTGAAGCTTTAGGTGACCATCACCATTTGAATTATCTTCTTCATTTTTTTTTTGGTTCAGTACAGTTCTTTTCTGTTTTATAAGAATTTAAACACATAAAACAAAGACACAAGACAACAAGATAGAAGTGACACCTTTACCTTTATATTTTTCAGTTTTTATATTATTGTAGATTCTTAACTAAACAAAATAGCTTTTGATCATTATAGAAGGAACAAATATCAAACTTCTTTGAATCCACCCATCATTAGGGGGTGTATAGTCTGGATTTTTATCCGGAGCGAGCAAATTTTTGTTTACAGATACAATTGACAGGTTGCGGATTGGCGTGTATTAATTAATTTAGACTGTGAGATATTTAGAGATAGGTAAATTATTCTTCAAAGATAAGCAACAATTCATTTATACAGAGATTTTTTCTTAATTCAATGAGGCTCTGCTAGAGTTGAAAATACGGACCGTGTCGTGCCGTGCTGTGATCAATACGTCGTGACTTTGGTTTCGTGCCGTGTCGTACTGTGATCAAGTGAACAGTAATTCGTACCGTGCTGTGATCAAAATATTAAAGGGTGGTCACGGCATGTGAATGGTCACGGCACGCGAGTTATGCCCGCGACTATTCACGTGCCGTGTCCAAATGTAATTAGTCACGTTTCTCACATTTAACTATTTTTTTTCATAATTTAAGTTAGTTTCTTGAAGATTCACCATTTGATTAAGACCTAACGGTCCTAATTACATGTGACTCGCATGATTACGTGCCGTGACCGGCTCTTTTGCGTGTCTTGCCGTGCTGTGATCAAATATCAAGGAGTGATCATAGCACACAAGTCACGGTACGAAATAGTAATACGTACCGTGCCATTCCGTAACGGAGCCAACTCCGCCGTGCCATTTTTCCCACAAGGCTCTGCCACTGCTCATCATGATTCATTTTTTGGAGCTAATAATAAAATAGAGCGAAGGTACTATGTATTTAAACTTATTAGGATAACTGATAAACTTTAACTTTAAAATTTAATAGATCGATATCAAATGATAAATTTAAAATGCTAAAATCAATATATCTTATGAACAATATATGTTTTTAATTAAAAATTTCAACTTTTTTAGTACTAATCGATTGTAAAAAGTAAAGAATTATAAGTTATTGAATGTATTTTTTTATTAATTTTTGATAGCTTATTGATAAAATTAAAATTAGTATATATAACATAATAAACACATCGCTAGCTCGTAAAGTAAATCAATTTCAAATGTTTGAATTGATTCAATAAATAATTTAGTTATCCAATGTGTTAGTAAGATTAGGTTCATATCAGCATCAATTATTAAAATTTAAAAGACATCTTTGATAGTATTATTGTACGTACCTCTCAGGCAATATATTTTTTTGTTTTTGAAGTAGATCAAGCTTAGTTAATATATATACCCGGAGCTATATGAACTCTTTCAAGTTTTAAAAGCTTTTAAAACACATTGATTTCTTGCTTTGAATTTTTTTTCTCTTCAGTATATATATTTTTGACATGTCCAAGCTGCAATATAATTATTATAAAAAAAAATATAATTTTCTTTTTGTGTTAGGTTGCTAATCGTGTTCTTAATTATTTGACACAGTTTTAATATTTGAAAAATAATTACCTATACCTAATAAATTTCTGAATGCTAACTTCTCCTAAATAAAAGTTTATCTTATTTTTATATATTTTTTCTTCAATAGGTATTTTTTTCTAGAGAAGGAAACAACTCTAGTAATAAAATAAATGGTTCATATTAAATATCCGAAACTTAAATTTGCCTTATTATGTGAAAAAAAGGCATCGAGAATTTTTTTCCTGAATAAAGAATCTTTTAATAAATTTCAAGAAAAGTTCTCCTTGTTGGGAAACGACCTTCAATTAATTATTAAATACGCTACCAGATTATTTTCTTTTTTACATTTCATCGGCTACTTCATAAAACAATAAAAAAAATAAAAAAATACCGCTTTAGATCGTTCAGGAAGGACGGTGCCTTGACAAAAAAAAAATATATATATATATATATATATATATATATATATATATATATATACATGACATCAACTAACATCATCTACGTCAAATATATATATATAGAGAGAGAGTGGCTAAGTTCAAATTGTTTGTTCCTGGACTCAGAAACAAACGATTTGGTTCTCTGATTTTCGAAGTTCAAATGGCCGATCCAAACAATTAGATGTTTAATCTATGTTAAAATGTGCTTGGAAATAAAATTTTATATTTTTTAAAATTTTTTTACTATTTATTAAGATGGTTTGAAAGTCGTTGTTTTTATTTAAATTCTGCACCATAAAAAAAATAACGACTTTCAAACCATCTTAATAAATATATATATATAGATAATGAACTTTATGGTCGTCAAAGAGTCCAACTCATGCCTCAAAATAAAAATAGACATGACATCAATTAACATTATCTTGAATATCCAAAAATAAAAAAGTTACATTATCTTGTGCAATAAAATAATGCTCAGATAATTGATTGAAACTCTTGGGCATGACACAAAACATATAACTTAATTAGCTTTACACATTTAATTGACAGAGAGAGCCTCGATCAAGTCCTGCTTTCTTTTTTGAAGATTTTCAAAATTTGTTTTTGTTGTATACTTTCTAAAGTCGGGGCCACGACTTAATTAAGACAATCAAAATACAGACAGTTTACGGAAAAAAATAAAAATAAAAAAGTCAGATAACATAAGGATTAAATAGATAAAAAAAAAATTATGGATGTCATGGAGCGGCCTCACGCATAGAGATAATGTAAATTTTAGATTTTGAGATATGTAGATGTAAAATTTTAAAGAATTATTATAATTTTATCATATCTCCATTCTTATATTAAGCACGTAAATGTTCCGATCCACCAAAGACTTTGATCAAAAAATAAAGTTTCAGATTGAATATCAACACTTCGATCAAATATTCTGATTTTATGCATTTTTTTAATTTTTTTTTTACGTGTAGAAGACTGAATTTATTTAGACACATACTCGTCACACGTAATCTTTACATGCAAATTGTATCATCTTTCTGACTGGTCATGATTTCTTTATGTTTTTGAAATGATATTTAAGAAAATTTTGAATTGATTAATAATTAATTAGTTATGTCTTCGTGTCTTCATTTCTTTCTATTTATTATATCTAAGAAATATAATTTGTTATTTATTATGACATTTTGTTTGAGATATTTTTATGAAAATATGTTAAAAAGATAAAAAAATATATTTAATTTATTATATTATTTAAGGAAAGCTATTTATATGTAGATTTTATTTAATATGTGATTTAAATACATTTTTATTGCAACGCACATACACAACAAAATACTAGTAGTCCATTATCAAGCTCTTGATCTCATGCAAAGTAAATATATATAAAAAAAAAAAATTTAAATGTACATCTTTGATTAGTCAAGTAGACCACAATTAATAGTTGGAATTTATTTTTTGATATCATACATTAGCTTTATTCAAAATTTTATAGACAGTTTTGTAGACCAATGAAAACTTCTTATATGATATATAATATTGATATAAGACGGATTGAATTAGTTAAGAGATGCCAAATCCTCGAATGATGTTATTAAATAGAATCTTAAAATTATATAAATAAAAAACACAACTACTAAACTTCTACCATACGTAATACTTTCTAGAAAAAATAAAATTAAAGGAAGACATAAAATATAAATTGATATTCACTAACAATACTATAATATTAACATACTACCAATTATCACTCAAGCCAATTTGGTATCTTTTTCACCCGCATGAAAATGGCCTCTTTAATTTAATATACATGACCATTAAATTCATTAAATTAATACATGCATGTATTTGGATTATTCACGGCTACGTTGGGCACCATAGAGTCAATGATAAATTGATAATAAACAACCAAAAAAAGAAGTGGCACGAGCAAGAGAAAGATGGAATAGCTTTTGTCGTGATTAAAATGGAAATACAGCAAACTTGTGGTTGACATTGATGGGTTTGCACTTACTCCAAAAAGAAAAGACACGGACAATATTCAACCAATAAGATAATATAGAATAAACATCAACAACTTTTTATTGGTAGTGATGGATTTGTCTACGCCTCTTGGTCAAGAAAGGTTTTGTGATTGAAAATAAATATTGTTTGATTTTTTTTTTTTGCTTTGAAATGCCCGTAGACTTAATATTGTTTGAATTGATATATATATATATATATATATATATATATATATAGAGAGAGAGAGAGAGTAAGGCTAGGGTGTTATGGGTTGCATAGCAGACTACGGTGCTACGGTTCAATATTTGAGTTTTTTAAATCTTAATGGTCGATTCGAACCGTTCATCTTGTTCTCCATATTAATATGTGTTTGGAGATCAAAATTTATATTTTTTTGAAAATTTTTTACTATTTTTTTAGATAGTTAGAAAATCAAATATATGAATGGTGCAAAAAAATTTAGATCAAGTAATTTTCTACCTATCTATAAAAATAGTAAAAAAATTTCAAAAAATGTAAAATTTGGTATCCAAACACATATTAATATGGAGAACAAGATGAACGATTCGGATCGACCGTTAGAATTTTGAAAAGTCGAATATTGAACCGTAGCACCGTAGCTCTCTATGCAACCCATAGCACCCTATCCTTTCTCTCTCTCTCTCTCTCTCTATATATATATATATATATATATATATAGGAACTTGCTAGCATGCTATGCGTAGCATAGAGGGCCTCCGTGCAACGGCTCAATATTTGACTTTTCAAAATCCTAACGGTCGATCCGAACCGTTCATCTTGTTCTTTATATTAATATGTGTTTGGAGACCAAATTTTACATTTTTTGGAATTCTTTTACTATTTTTTTTAGATTTATTGAAAATCACTGTTTTTTATGGTCCAAATTTGCTGAAAACAGCAATTTTCAATAAATCTAAAAAAATAGTAAAAAAATTCCAAAAAATATAAAATTTAGTCTCTAAACACATATTAATATGTAGAACAAGATGAGTGGTTCGGATCAACCGTTAGAATTTTGAAAAGTCAAATATTGAGCCGTTGCACGGAGGCCCTCTATATAGGAATATGCTAGCATGCTATGCGTAGCACAGAGGGCCTCCGTGCAACAGCTCAATATTCGGTTTTTCAAAATTCTAACGGTCGATCCGAATCGTTAAGCTTGTTCTACATATTAATATGTGTTTAGAGAATAAATTTTACATTTTTTTGGAATTTTTTAAGAAAATCGTTATTTTCAGCAAATCTGAACCATAAAAAAACAGTGATTTTCAATAAATCTAAAAAAATTCAAAAAAAATGTAAAATTTGGTCTCCAAACACATATTAATATGGAGAACAAGATGAACGGTTTGGATTGACCGTTAGGATTTTGAAAAGTGAATATTGAGCCGTTGTAGGGAGGCCCTCTATGATATGCATAGCATTCTAGCAAGTTTATATATATATATATATAGAGAAAGAGGTTGGCTACTCTACTTACATAAGCATATGAGAGTATATTCTTATAAGTTATTTTTTGTTTTCAAAATTCAAAAATTCTATCTGAACTGTTAGATGTGATTTATATATTGAAATGTGTTTGGAGACCAAATTTTATGTTTTTCTGAATATTTTTACTATTTATTAAGTCACTTTGAAAATCGCTGATCTAACGGTGGCTTCTGATTTTACTGTTTTGTTAAGCCACCGTTGGATCAGTGATTTTCAAAGTGGCTTAATAAATAGTAAAAAAAATAAAAAAAAAATGTAAAATTTGGTCTCCAAGCACATTTCAATATAAAAATCACATCTAACGATTCATATTGACTTTTTGGATATTGAAAACAAAAAATGACTTATAAGCATATACCCTCATATACTTATGTAAGTAGAGTAGCCAACCTCTCTCTCTCTCTCTATATATATAGAGAGAGAGAGAGAGTTGGACTACGGTGCTTCGCAAAGTAAAGCGAGTATTTTACTTCATATCTATATCTTCAATTTCAAAGTTCAAAACATCGATCCAAACCATTCAAGTTGATCTTCATATTAAATTGTGCTTGGATACCAACTTTTACAATTTTTGAAATTTTTTTACTATTTTTTTAGAATTTTTTAAAATTAATGTTTTTGATGGTCCAGAATTTTCTGAAAAACAGTGATTTTTAAAAATTGTAAAATTTAGTTTCCAAGCACAATTTCATATAGAGATCAACTTGAACGGTTCGGATCGGCGTTTTGAACTTTGAAATTGAAGATATAGATATGAAGTAAAACACTCTCTTTACTTCACGAAGTACTGTAGGCCGTAGCCCAACTCATATATAATATTTAAATTGGAAACTTAAACAAATTAATTGAAAATGATTACTTTAAAATTTTCCGTCGTAGATTTAATATTAAATAATAGTTTAGAAAATAGGACCGTTTGGGTACTTAAATGTTTTAGAAAATATGATAGTTTTCAAAATAATGAGTTCTGAAATTATAGTCAAAAGTTCAAAGCATGGCTATAAATTATTCAATGCATACATGTTGATTCTTTTATTTTTTATATGTAATAAATTTATTTCATATTATAAAATAAAAAGAAATTGACAATATATATTATTTAATATTTATTTCCAAACAAATTGTATATCAAATTTAGGTACAACTTGAAAACTAATTTCATGAAGCACTTAAAATTTTATAAAAAAAAATAATTTCGATACAGGGATTAGCTAATTGCATCCGCGGTCTTTCTAAAAATTGTTTTTATTAAAAGAAAAGTTATCTAAATCGTAATGAATACATTTATGACTTCAATTTTATTTTTAAACATTTTCATATCATTCGTCAAAGTATCATTTTCAATATAAAAATACACGGAAGTCTAGTGATCTAATCTAACTAGTAAGGTCGTTTTCTTGCCAGTGAACAGTGACAAGGCTACGTGGCGCAACCTCCTCCGTGCAACATGACACCAGCCAATGCATTAGGTCATAGAGGCTGAGACCCAGCACAATACAAGCCCATAGGCCCACTAGCGCTTTTCCATCTCTGACCGTCCACGTGTCTCCATCACGCTCGAATTACTGCCGACCCCCATCCCTCTTATGAACTTTCTGAGGTGCTCGTGGTGTAGTCAAATATGTAGCCACCTTGCAATTATAAATTATATGAAAAATTGATGCGTAAATAAAAAAAAGTATGATTGCAGTAGGAATTGGAATTAGTGGAGGGCTACATTATATGAAAATTTTCTGGATAAAGAAAATAAAAATGATTTTATATTAATATTTTACTACATGAGTTGCTACACGGAAATTAACACATCGTTCCAGAGTGAAATATGTTGTCCAAATTCTTAGCCTCCACTCATGTTTCTTTTTTTCATTCCCCACTCTGAATTCCACTCCTGCAAATTAATTTTGATAATAATAATATAATATAATAAGTGACAAAATAGGGTTTTGAAGCTCAATTTATGCTCCTATATGTTTCTAAACGTTTATATTATCCTACAAAGCATGAGTATTAGGCATATTCTCAGTTCAAGAGTACGTATTTGATGCATGCTATTTCGAAATTACTCTAATTGAAATTACTTTAATACATATGAAATTAATGGATTGCAGACGGAAGTAGAAAATTTTAATTGTGAACGCTGAAATTTAAAATACACAATATGTAATAGGTGAAATTAAATTCAAATCTTCATGCTTATAAAATAGAGCTTGAATGACTGAATTATAAGTAAATATTTAATATTTTATGTCGACGGATTGGACTATATAAAAATAAAAAATAAAATTAAATTAAATTAAATTTTAATATATATAATTAAAATTAAAATTATAGGATCCGTCCCTAATTGGCAGCGAAACTTTTTTTGCACTGGAACAGTTTTTCCAGAAAAAAATAAATAGGAGGAGCTTCTATTATATTTGCTTAGCAATTGTGATCAATCTGATTTTAATAATTAATTAACTGAAACAGAAAGAATTACCAAATTTTGAAGACCCATTTATTTTGTTGCGGAAATATTTGAGTTGCTTATTTAACTATAATTATTTCCAAGGACACATATTAGTCAAACTAGCTAGTTTTTCTTGAGGGACAATTCAGTAAATTCCCACCACATAAGATATTTGTCATTGTGAGATATGGCTTATGTGAAGCACAAACACGGTTTCAGCTAGGACCTCCCTCCATTGCACAGCACACAGCGCCACTGCCTCATCACCTCCTTCCAAACAACCAAATGTGAGTAACACCATCAGAAAGTACAACACAGATACTTCTAGAAGCTTCTAGATGCAGGAGCTCCACTCCCTCGCGGGCCTAGCCGGCGCCTTCAGGCGGCCTAGAGGCTACCCTATTGCATTAGCACCTCAGGCACCTGTCAAGTGCCCCCGGTGCGAGTCGACAAACACAAAATTCTGCTACTACAACAACTATAACCTATCTCAGCCGCGCCACTTCTGTAAGTCATGCCGCCGCTACTGGACTCGTGGCGGCTTGCTACGCAACGTACCCGTAGGTGGCGGTACCCGCAAAACCAAATCCAAGTCCAAATCCAAATCCAAACCATCTGCAAAATCACCGCCGAGTCATGATGCCTCCTCAACATCATCTTCAGTTGAGCATAACCCTAACCCTAGCCTCGACTCCAATCCTGCACTGCTGATCAACTCGACTGCACCTCTTACTTCGACCGAAGAGATTTTATCAGAGACGGATGCGAGCCAGATTCCCATGCCGGATCCTATTGTTGGATTCGGCTTATTGGATCCAGGTCAGCAGATGGTGGTTACTGATAATTTGCCGTCTATACACGGAAATTTGTGCAATGAAGATGGGCTTAATGGGTCCGGGTTGTTGTTTGATGTAACTGGGCCCGTCGATCCAACCGTACAACAATACTGGAACAACTGCGGCTGGGGTGATGCCGATCCATCATCCTTATATCTACCTTGATAGTTAATACCTTCTTAATTTACGGTTAATTGAGTATTTTCTTTTCTTTTCTTTAATTTTCTTTGCTTTTTGTTTGTTATATATGTATGACTGACTCCTGTGTATTAATCACCTGCTTTTGGTTCTGTTCCCAAATATTTACATGGGAAAGGATTAAGAAACAAGAAAAATGAGATGGTTTGGGTGTATCAATCTCAATTTAATGTAAGTTTTCAATATGCCATTTTATTTTGTTGATGGATCATTAAATAGATTGATAAACAGTGATTAATCTCGGAAGGGATACGGAATTATTGTACAAGTGTTTGGTGGATGCCCAACCGTCCCATGAGCAGTAGGTAACTGTTATTTATTTGGATATATATATATATATTTTTTACTGTACTAACTGTTCCGGAGAACGGTTGGTGCAGAAAATAAATTGCCAAAGCACGCCTGGTTAGTTTGTTTGTTTGAACATTGTTTTGGTTTTCTGACAACATTCTGTTGGGCTGGTATGGATTTTGTTGGTACCAGAAGAGTATCTTCTTTTCTGAACCACCATATGTTCTTTTTATTTATTTTTTATTTTTATTCTTGAAATTAATACTTATTTTATGCATTGTACATTTGTACTACTCTTTTTTTTTCTTCCAAATTTTCATTTTTATCCGGTATGCAGATATTATCTGCGCATTCTACAGAAGTAGTGGCATGCAGGTATTATCTGCACAATCATTTTGGTAAAATTTGGTACAGTTTGGAGGTCCTGGTGCGCATATAATACATTTGTGCCACCTCAAGGGTGCAAATAATAGCTGTGTTCCGGTTAAGAATGTAATTTTAAAAATATATCAACTCTGTATATTATTTTCTTTTAAACGGTAACTAAAAAAATCCGGTTAACTCCAATTAACTTTTTTGCATTTTTGCATCCTTTTTCTTAGTATACTCCTTAATTTCATATTTTCAACTGTTATAATGATTTGCTAATTTCTTATTTTTGTTATTGTATCTCCATACCTTTTTATCAAAAAATAGTAAGGACACGTTTTTTTCCATACCGACTAATTTCTAAAGATTTTTACGACAAAGATCTTTATCAGGTAGATCTAATTTGACCTGGATTGATTTTCGACAATCTCCGCACACTAGCAGCCACCGCTATGGCACCGTTCGATTGCGATTGATTTGGCCACAGTGGAAAACTCTTGTCAAGTTTCACTCAGTCATTCAGATCCGAACTGATTTACACCATGTGATTGAGATCAGATCGTTCCTGGTAGCTTGGTTCTTTTGCTTTTCTATAATTGCACTACTCTGCTGTTGCATTTGGCATATAACTATGCTCTTCTTTTAGGTTTTTTTTTTTTATATCCAGTAAAAAATATTTAAATTTACTAAAGAACTCGTTACTTCTCCTTGATTGGGTCTTTCAAAAACAATATAGTTTTTCTGATAGTCAAGCATAATTATTTTACAAAAGAATGCTAAAGATAATATATGTAATGGATCATATGTTTTTGTTAACAAACATTCCAATTCTTGCCAATTGGAATAAATTCGTTTTTCCTTTATTTAGGATTTTAGTCTTACTGGATTGAACATCTGAGCATTAGCTTAGATTGGTTTGGCCCAAAAGCATTGTTGAGTAATAATTTGCAGTTTTCGGCCCCTTCACAAATTAAGAGAAACAAAAGTTAGATAAAAGATCATACAAATAGGGCCTATTACCTATTGGGAGTTCAGAGGTGAAGTGTTATTTGGGCAAGTCTCCCCAGTTTTACTCGCCGTTGGCTGAACAAATAAAAAGTAAAAAATATGTTTATCAGTTCTAAAAAAATTACTAACCAAAACCCTGAAAGTTGCTCTTGAATTAAGAAATTTTAACTACACTCACAACAACTTTCATTTAGCTTGCGCCATTATTCACACACACAAAAAAAAAAATTTCAAACATGTACTTTATTATTCACACACTTAATTTGCCGAATTCACATCCTTTTCATTACCTGCAAAGGGAATCTTTTACAATTACTGGATCCGAACCATCCTTTTTAACTTGGCACAAATCTCAAAGCCAAATTATACTGCCCCTGCGCTAGCCCGAATCACTAAACAGTGAGATTTAATCTCAAACCGTAAAGTATATGCCCATCCTCTACGGGATTGGAGAGGAGTTGAATCCTAATTTGCCTGTGTGCACGTCTTATTTGTGTTTGTGTGCGCACACGCATGTGTCTCGAGCTCTAGAAGTAAAACTTCAACTGTTGAATTTAATCACAGAAGCTTAATTAACCTGAATTGTAATTCCCAAAATCCCAAGTGGGTTTGTTACCAGGTTCCCAAATAGTCAATTCAAGTTGGTATCGAAATTGATGCAATCTGCAGGTAAACACCAATTCGAGCCAATTTAATTAAGGATCATAAAAGCTCATAGGAAAAAAAAAGAAAAAAGAGAGAGACATTTTTTATCCACATTCACGTTCCTTTTGATACAAAAACACTGGAAACTGCCGGAGCTTAAGCTACTGGGTTTAATCACTTTTCGAGTGTCCGAATTCAGCTGTTTGTGTTTCCCATAAATAAACAAATAAAGAAACTATGAATTTACAAAATGATAATCACAACAGAAGTCACCAGAAAAGTTGCTATGGCTCTTACTTACATTGCACAATTCAAGGTGTCAATTTAAACAACCTTATAATCCTAGCCTGCCATTAATTAGACAGATGAGAGCAAAACTTTTTTTTTCTGCACTGGGACAGGGGCAGTGTTGGGGGTTTATCGGGAAGGGGAAAAACTTTGTTTGAGAAGTGATATTTAAATTCAGTTGCAGCAGAAGAGTGCCGAACAACCTCTGCATTTAGAACGCCTCTTACCGGTATTTTCCATTTTCACAGGGCTGCTGGTCCATTCCCTAGGTAGCCTGTGCCCCAAAAATAAAATTGAATTTAATACAGATCCTGTTAATTTGTTAGGCATCAAGAGAAAAAAAACTGAATCCAGAGTAAAACTTACACAGGAAATGCAAAGGAGCGGTTACTGGTGCTTGTACTATCAGAGCGGTTCGAAATGCAGTCAGAATTTGGTATTGGGGAAGTAGGAGTAGATGGTATAGAGGCAGCAGTTGGGCCAGAAAGGCGTGAACTGTTTGTAGGTGAAGCCACTTCGTTCTGTCCTTTTTTCTCGCTAGGGTTCACAGGCTTTCCTCCTGTGCTCATATCGGTACCAAAACCAATATCTGTATCAGCACCGACCTCACCAGGGTTTTTGCTTTCGCTGTTGCTGTCATTATCAGCTGATTTTATTTCCTTTGGGATAGTATTGGGGGTGTTGGATGGCTTGTCAATAGCATTGTCAACTGTGGTTAAATCGGTTTGATTGGCTGTTGTAGTTTCATTTGTTAGAGTTGTTTCGGTGGGAATTTGGACAGCTGAATCCTAAAATTTGTATAAACTATTAAGTTGTTACTAAAATGGCAAAAATGGGGGCGGTTCCAAGCACTATATAGCTCACAAAGTGCATACCAGTACAAAACTGAAAGGAACTAGGCATGCTGGCTATTGTACCTAATCTTGTTCAGAACCAATCATAATAAAACCGCAATATACCAGTACAGAACCAAAACATTGTGTGCAACTGCTGGTTCGGAATAGTGGCTGGTATAGGGACAAGCCGGTTTACTGCAAAGAAGCATTCCCTGCTTGGGACAATGGCATTAACAATGGATAAACCACAACATGGCATACTCAAACTCACAAAACTCCAGCCAAAAATCTCAATTTAGCTCAGTAAGCCATTCAGCCTAAATTTCAGAAATTACATGAGAGTGAAAGATTTCACTTGTACTTGTATAGATGGTACAGGTACCCCTACTTTTGCAATAACCCCCGACATTTCAGGCAATACCAGTACCAAATCCTAGAGAAACAGTATGAACATGACGCAAAGCACATACCTCGTTCATCGATTTCTGAGGAATCCCAACAGAATCACTATCAACTCCCAATTTCTTTATTTTGATGGGCCCGCTTACATCCTTCTCGGATGCAATGGGCCCAGTAAGATCTTTCAGCGCAGGCTCCCTAGCAAGCTCCATGGCTAGCACACCACCCACAACAGAATGGTCAAAGTTCAGGGACATATTCCTTTCCATTAGAGGCTGTGTGCTCTCATCTACGCAGATATCTTTCACTGCCTTAGTGAACGCCTTCTCTGATGAGACCTCCTCTTTTACAATGATGCCGCCTTTGTTAGAGTAGATCGAGAATTGCTGCTGGGATCCTCGGATGGAGCGGTCTTTCTCCATTGGAGGGTTTTATACATACACGCCTGGATGGCTGAGATTTGTTAGAATTATGCCCTGATCATCACCTTTGGGAAAGAAATAATTGCTCAGATTGTGGTATCGACCTATAAATGACAGCAAAAAATAATGGATGAATTTCATTTAATAGTTGCCTAAAAAAAAAGAAAAGGTTGATTTTTCTTGTGAAACAGATGCACTTATGATTATGAGCATATCACATTTTTCTGAACAGCACAAAATATCTAGATAGCCCATGAATCATGACAAAATATCAGTTATATTTAAACATACAAAAATATTAATGACTAAAATACAATCTGCATAACGGATGATAGGAGATCAATCTTCTCACAGGGGATCAATACCTAAAAGAAAAGAATCAACATTACCCATGATAACATGGTCATATGAATGAATTATAAATTCCTCTGGGTTTCAGTAAAGAGCAAGAACCACAAGAATCTACTTCGCCCGCTTTAGGAAGATCAATTTAGTTAATGCAATTTTTCTTTCTTCAAAAAGAAAATTGAACCAATATATTAGAATGTAGCCTAACTTCAGAAAAAGTAACTTCAATTATAGCCAAAAAATTCTTGTTAGGTTGTTAGTACAGTCTTAAATATTTGAGAGGCCAGATAGAATTCACAATAGCATCACAATTACAGAAGTAGCTCGATCTCTCTACTTGTTTAAAACAACCAAATATCTAATTCCTTAGTTAAAGTTTCATAAAATTTACATGTGATCAGTGCCCCTTTCCTATTACAAATCAAAATTTTCAAATTCAAGATGAATGTAGCAGCGAAGGAGCCAAATGACATAACTACAGATGATAAAATGCACACAATTTGATCAAAGTCGTACCAAGTCTTTTTAGGCTTAACAAGGTCAGGGACATAGATAAATCCCCTTCAATAAAAAATAAATAAAAAAATAAAATAAAAATCATCTAGAAAAAAGAGGGAATATAGGATACCTCGGATCCACTAAAGAGAAGGAAGCGCAGAGAGAGAGAGGTCATACGTCTCGTCAGGACAGAGAAAGAGAAGAGAGAAAGGAGAAGAGAGGAGAAAAAACTATTTGGGGTTTGGAATAAAGTAATTAGAGACGAGGTATGTCATGTGTCTGTTGCTTTCATTTGCAAGCAAAGTCAAACAAAAAGGCGATGTAATTCGTCAGGATAAAACCACAGAGAAATGAGTAAAAGAGAATATTTTCTCCCGTGAGACGGTGAGACTGAGAAGAGAGCTGAGGAGCGTGAGTTATTTTTTCTCTGTAACGATAATTACAAGATTTATCTGTAGCGGGTTACTTTACCAAATTAATTAAGATACTTGTTCGCTACACGAATGTTACATAAAATGATTGTACAGAAGACGAGAAATTCATGCCGGCCGTTTCACACGCGACAGCACACTACAAGTCTACAACGAATTCGCATCGTCTGAGATACCTCAAACTTTGAGTGTTTTCTGGAAAATCGCAACCGTTCAAATGCGTTCTGCACGAATCACTGCACGAATCACAAAGCATAAATAATAAGATTGACAATCTCCGAATAGGCATTGTACAGGTCGGTCACGCAAAAATTGAGATATCTCGAAGGATACACACTACAACACTACTTAATGGGCAGCACTACTTAATGGGCAGAAGGAGAAAAAAAAAATTTAAATAAGAGTAACTTATGGTGAATAGAATTGGAACTCAAATCATTCCAATCACAAAATATAGCTTTAATCACTGAGCTATATATAAAATTCAATTAAATTTTTGTAAATAATTTTTTTTTATCAATGCAAAACAGTAGGGATGGCAGTTGCCTCCTTACCATCAAAAAAATAAATTCAATTAAATTTCTATATGCATAATTGAAATTTTTAAATTATAGAATAGCTTAATCATCTTTAACTAAACCTTAAATCAATATGGACTTATACTTTATATTACTACAAGGTCAAATCCTGTCAATTTTTAAATGAATTGAAGATTAGACATTGTACAGGTCGGTCACGCAAAAATTGAGATATCTCGAAGGATACACACTACAACACTACTGTATGGGCAGAAGGAGAACAATTTTTTTTAAATAAGAGTGACTTATGGTGAATAGAGTTGGAACTCAAATCATTCCAATCACAAAATAGAGCTTTAATCACTGAGCTATATATAAAATTCAATTAAATTTTTGTAAATAATTTTTTTTATCAGTGCAAAATAGTAGGGATGGCAGTTGCCTCCTTACCATCAAAAAAAAAATTCAATTAAATTTCTATATGCATAATTGAAAATTTTAAATTATAGAATAGCTTAATCATCTTTAACTAAGCCTTAAATCAATATGGACTTATACTTTATATTACTACAAGGTCAAATCCTGTCAATTTTTAAATGAATTGGAGATTAGGTATTGTACAGGTCGGTCACGCAAAAATTGAGATATCTTGAAGGATACACACTACAACACTACTGTATGGGCAAAAGGAGAACAAATTTTTTTAAATAAGAGTGACTTATGGTGAATAGAGTTGGAACTCAAATCATTCCAATCACAAAATAGAGCTTTAATCACTGAGCAATATATAAAATTCAATTAAATTTTTGTAAATAATTTTTTTTTATCAATGCAAAATAGTAGGGATGGCAGTTGCCTCCTTACCATCAAAAAAAAAATTCAATTAAATTTTTATATGCATAATTGAAATTTTAAAATTATAGAATAGCTTAATCATCTTTAACTAAGCCTTAAATCAATATGGACTTATACTTTATATTACTACAAGGTCAAATCCTGTCAATTTTTAAATGAATTGGAGATTACTGCTTTACATTTTACAAAATAGTCATGGGGAGAACTTAGTATCTGAATTTATTATTGTAATAATTAAGTCGCAGAAATTTCATGAATTATTATTTTCTATGGAGAGACAAAAGTTGGATTTTTACAAGATACATTTAGAAGAATATAATCACTATCTTAAAAAAATAGCAAAAAGTTCACTTAAAATATGAAACAAATCCTTTTGTTAATTTTTGTGTGGGTCCAGAAGGATCATTGATGGGCTTAACATTAGAACATTATCTATTTTATTGGTTTATTGATTTGAATATATAGTATAATTTTAAATATAGGTGTTCACTTATTTATAAATAATATAGACTAATATTTTATTGTTCATGTATATAATTAGAGAAGAGACATAAAATTGTCATGTAAAAGAGGAGCACATTTGGATTAACTTTAATCTGGATGATACACAAAGGGAAAATAAATGAATATTAGAAAAGGACAAGTTTCTTGATATTAATATAAAGGTGTTTATTTCCTTTTTTTTAAGCTAAAAAATTCACAAACATTATATATGATTCTCGCAAAGATTTAAATAGCAGTTATCGCGTCATAACAGAACGGTTAAAAAATAACACTTTGTCCATATAGCGCCGTTCTAGCACGCGACAGCGCGCTGTAGTGTTGGTAGTGTCATAATTTTTATGATCCGAAAATACTAGAGTGACGCTATAGTGCGCTATTCAGAACCTTAGATTCTTGTATTGATTTTTAAATAAAGTATGCAATTTAAAATGTAATGGAGTTCACACATGTTTTTTTGAGTAAAAAAGAAAATCAAACATCAACAGATAATATCAGCGATATTTCTAATCTAATAAAAAAATATTTTTTTAATTTTGTTCTTATTATTTGCAGTATAAAATAAAAAATATATCCTTCTCTAACTCTAATCTCCCGTTTTATAAAACTGTCCCTTTTTATCTTTGTCATAGTCAACAATCTTGAATTGTTCTCAAAAATTGAATAGAGTTAATTTCTCATGTTCCCTTCGAGTTTTCAAGAGTTGTTTAATTTCTTATTTACTCCTCTACTCTTAGTTATATCTCACATATCTCTTAAGTCTTATTTTTCTTTTCTATTTACCCTTTAAATTAATAATTCACAATTAAATATTATCTAGTTTATTTGTTTTCCATTATATCCTTATTCTTTCTCTTTGATTTAAATTTTGCAAAGAGCACCATTGTTGTGCATCCTCATGACTCTTGAGTTGAAGTTTTGATGAGAGATTTTTGTGCCAGTTGCAAGAAGACTGGTTGAAATTTAAATTCAGAGCTTGTACATAAATCTTGAAACAATGCATAAGACATTGATTGTGACTCTTGAAGACCGGGCTCAATCAGAGGTACCAATTTCACTTATCAGCGCAGTATAGAGTGAAAAATAAATACAAGTTTGACAAAATCAAAATCAAAATTTCTCACTTCTCTCAATTTATAAATAAAAATATTATTTCAAAAAAAATAATCACAAAACAAGATGCGATGCTAAAACATGACCATTAACTGGCGTGCAATTTTTCACCAAAACCAATTTTCAACCAAACATAACTTTGCTCTTCAAATAACTGAAACGGTGTACAGGTAGTAGGGAACAGAAAAGGAAAAAAGTTAGTACAGGTATGAGGCAAATTTAAATCAAAGAGAGAAATAAGTGATCCGGTTTGGACCCTTTCTTCTTTGAGGTATAACACTCTTCTCTTTGCAAAATTTAAATTAAAGAGAAAAAATAAGGGTATAATGAAAAATAAATAAATTAGATAATATTTAATTGTGAATTATTAATTCAAAGGGTAAATAGAAAAGAAAAATAAGACTTTGAGAGATATATAAGATATAACTGAGAAAGGAGTAAATAAGAAATTAAACAAAGGAACATGAGAAATTAACTCAATTGAATATATCATTCAGCTACTAACAAAAATTTAACAAAAATATTTTGTCCCAGTCAAATGTGCAATTGCATGATTCGATTCGTCTAGGGGATGCATGTCTGCAGAAAAGTGGTCGCTCTGTCTAGATGCAATCGTATTAATTTTCGAATTTTCACCAAAATGTGATTATTTGGTTTATTATTTTTTTAATTATGATATATTTAAAAAATTTGGCGAAATATTATACCAGCACAGCTAAAAAAAATGTGACATATCGATATGCTATCTCGGCACAACAACAAAAATTGAGAAAACTGACATGTCATCTCGGCACAATGAAAAAAAAAATCTATAACATTGTGACTAAAAATTTGTGAAAAATCTTAGATCAAGGTACCATTTCGGAACAGCAAAAAAAAAAAAAAATTTCGTGCCGTTTGGAATCTAGGTAATTATATTTCTTGTAAAAATAAAAACCAACAAATTGATTTACTAATTTTTTCTTTTTGGTATTTGTGGTTTATAAAAAAAAAAAAAATCCGTAATACGAGGTCAATTTTTTTTTTTTTTTTGTTAACTTATTCGGTCAACAGGGCAGCCTCCCGAATTTAATAGCCTTCTCTGTTTGACACCGAATTAATGACCTCAGCACCCATCCGGCCATGAGTTCAGATACAGTGAAGTAACCCGATTGGGTTTTAAATCTAAACCGTCTGATTTGAATCCGTAATAATCTATTCGAAGTATAGCGCATGCATTTCGAGAGATAAGTTTGAATCGCGAAGCAATCTCGAACAAAGGATTCGAATTGAATGGTCCCAATTCAAAATTTAAAAATTAAATTACTTTAGAGAATCTGGACCCATAAAAAGTCACAAATTAAGAGAATTTGCACCTACCCGATAGATGCTGTCACTTTTTTTTTTTTCAGATTGGGCAGCATCTTGAGAGAAGAAAAGAAACAAGGAGAAAGGAAAAAAAAAAAAAAGTTGGCCGCATCTAGGAGATGCAGTCTCTATTAATGATTCGCATTCTCTAGATGCGGCCATGGCATTTTTAAACAATTTTATAAAATATGGTTATTTGGTTTTTTTTTTTTTTTTGGAATATGGTATTTTTAAAAATTTCAGGATATTTCGGTCCCATTTTTTGCTTGTCCGAAATATAGCATTTTGTTCTTTTTTTGGCTGTGGTTATATGACATTCCGGTTATGCTTAGAGTTGGAGAGAGAAGAAAAAAATATTTATAAGAACACTCTAACAAATTATAAATTTATTTTTAACCAAAAAAAATTCTTCTATGCCGAATTCCATATTCAGCACAAAAAAAAAATTAACAAAAAAAACTATGTGCTGATTTCTCATCTTGGCACGTAAAAAAAAAAATACGGTTATACAGTTTGGTTGAAAATTTGTGAAAACATTCATCGGACCGAAATACCATTTCGGCACAACCAAAAAAAAAATTGGACTGAAATCATCAAATTCGTTTATTAATTAATTAATTTTTATTTATAGTTTATAAAAAAAAATCCTCGTATTACGGATTACGGTTAAGACTTAAGAGGCTGCTAGTGGTAGATCCCAGAAATGTCGTACGCTAAATATTTAATTATTTTTGTTTTTTTTTCTAACATTGTTTCCAAAATAATACCGTCGGCCAGCAAAGAAAAACAATCCAACTTACAATAAAATAAAGAAAAATAAATGGTTGGAAATTAAAGATTAGCCTGCAGTCATGTCCAAGGAAAGGAAAATTGCTCTGTAATTTGGCGCACGTTTGCAAGTGTTTACAATACCTTAATATTTTATATTGTTATATGTTTACGTCTCAGATGTAAGTAGGCTGCACAGAAAATTCGTACTTCGTGATTCGATTCGAGTTTGATTTGAAAAAGTTTATAAAAAATTATATTTGAAATAGCTCGAAATTAATTCAAATCAAATTTAAAATGGACCTAATTTGTTCGAAATATGTTTACAAACTATTCTAGTTCGAATATCAAAGTAAGTGAACCGTTGATTTCCGCTGATGACTTAAAAGTTAAAACATAAGGCCATTCAGCCATAAGTCATAACTCGTAAGTCGTAACTCTCATTCTCAATTCTAAAACTCTATACGACTTTCACCTCTCGCTTTCGGTGACTACGGTTACTCTTCCTTGTCGTAAAAAAGTTTGTAAAAAAAATTCGAAATTGAGTTTGTAAAAAATGCGATGCGAAATTAATTCAAACCAAATTTAGTTCGAAATTAATTCAATCTAAACTTAAACTGGAGTAAATTCGATTCAATTCGATTCGTTTGCAACCCTTACTGCTTGTAAGTAACTGTAGAAAGAAAACCATGATTAGAAGGGGCTTCTTGTGGAAGTCAACAATGAAAGATAAAGGGCTGTCTTGGATGAATTGGGAAATGATGTATTTTCCAAAAAAGTGTGGTGGATTTGGGATTCCGGACTTAGAAATTCATAACATCGCATTGCTCTTACGGTGGTGGTGGAGGATGTATACTCAAAAGAATTCACTTTGGGGTATGATTGTAATCAGAGCAAGAGCAATTGGTGATGCCATCCACGGACCAACAATTTGGGCGAGATTAGGATCATTTTTCTGGCAACAATTGTGGCAGATAAGGCACCTATTTCATTGGAGTACACAAGTCTTGTTAGGAGATGACACTGCTACCTCCTACTGGTACGACTCTTGGGATGGCTGCCCGAGAATCAGTACTGCTCCTGATAAGTCTACCCGACTAAGGCTATTTGTCAGACAAGCGACTGGGGTACAACAGCTCAGATTACAAGACGAGAGGCTGCGAAGTCGTGAGGGAGAATTGAACTCTCGACCTTTGGATACAACAATTCTAGGACATTTTCCTAGCTAATTGTGCTACCTTTCCTTTCTCAGCTGACATGATAGTTAATGAATGTAAATTGTGGTTGCAGTATGCTTAGGTGATACACAGAGGCATTGTTGTAAATTTTATTGTTAATTTCAGTTAGACAGTTTAATTTATGCAGAGATGAATTCTAGATGTAAAACCTGACGTAGCACTTGATAGCTTCTATCAAGATTATTAAAAAAAAAACTGTAGAAAGAAAACATTATTTACTGGTGTGCTTTACTGTTTCACAACATTAACTACGCCTGCCTAAAGGAGACAGCAAAATCGTATAATATTCCAATAACTAAACACTGATAATCGGACCCACCCTTTCATGTGTTATGTTTAGTTGTTTATCCCTCTTGATTTGAGTTCAGACCAATTTCGAATTAAATTAATTTGAAATTGAAGTAGAGTTTTGAACTAAAAAAAAGAAGTTTGAGTTTTATTCGGTACGATTCGAATTAGTTTCGAACCGAACTGGTTCGAAATTAAAGTAGAATTTATAATTAAAAGGAAGAGTTTTGAACTAAATCAGACTCAGTCCGAGTTCAATTCAAATTAATTCTGAATCAAACTGAGTTTGAATCGTTTCAGAACTAAGCTAATTTGATTCGTTTTAAACCAATTTTTTTTCAAATCGAACTCAATCGAATCACAAACGAACTTTTTGTGCACCCCTACGCGGTACCCCTGACGCATGTGACACAGGAACAATCATATAAAAAAAAGAAAAACGCGGAATTTCAGCGCCAATCATATAAGGTGCTCCTTGAAATTCTTACAGAATTTTACAGAAAAATCCTCTAAATTCCTACAATATTCCAACTGCACTGTGTTGGATTGATCATAATTAATAATTCATAGCATTTATAGGACGAAAGGTCATAATTAATTCCGGGGCAAAAATATAAAAGTATTGAAAAGTGGTAAAAACCCTTATTATAAGTGCTTTGTATTTTAGATTCATCACTATTGTGATTTTTTGTAAATTCTTATTGTTAGTGTATAGGCATAATATATTTAATTTTTGACTTAAAACAACTATGTTTGATTTCTACTTAAATTTAATGAAAATTATATTGCTTACTCCTACTTTACATTTCGTTTAGCAGTTTCATGACTTAAATTAATCTGTTCGGAAGAGGAAAATTGTTTGTTTATAACATTGGGCCTAGCAAGCACAATAAATATGGGTAAATTAATCTGTGTGAAAAGATGAAGTTAACCCATTGTAATATTACCTCCCACTTCTCATGTTTTACACTTCTTATGTTATATACATTGTTTGAGAACTTAAGTGTGAAGTGCGTAAAAAATTTATTCTATCTCTTACTTCACAATCAAACATAACTTTGATTAATTAAGCATAACGACTTAATCTTTACTTTCAAGATAAATCAACTTCTAAATTACACACTTGATTTAGACCCTTTTTTTATTTTTTATTTATATATAACAGTGGGGTATAACCCACTGATTTTCATACAAATGAAAACTAGTCATACAATATAAACAGATACTGACACCAACATACTGGTACCATCATACAAAACATAATAGAAAATAAACATAGATATTCTAGCAAAATACCTATGAACAACAAAATAATCATCTAGTTCAACAACCAAAAGACATAAACATCATTAAAAAAAAAGAAGCATAAAGACCCTTGAAACTTCACAAAATCCATTCTAAAACCTGTACTTCTAAAAGGTCTTCAAAAGCATCCTGTCACCTTGATTTAGTAAACTCTATTCCTTGCCCATGCATAAGGGTTGTAGCCCGTCCATCCACCATTAAAGGCATATGAGAACCTCTTCCTAACATAACCTTAGTATCAAAAGAAAGCATAAACTGTAAGTTAGAATTTGCATCATACCTCTGATGTTGACACCAAAATTAAGCTATAGCAACAATTTGTACTCCTAAACTCTGAACAGATCTGAAAGAGCCCCCCTTTGAATATAACCCTATTTATTTCAAGCCAAATATTTTCATTATTTATTACTGATGCCGGAAGTTTGGGCCTTGAAACATAGAGACTACAAATGATACGCTGTCTTGAAATTTGCTTTATTTTGGACATTATGTTTGGTACGTAGTTGTTCTGTGTCATTAATTGTTATGATTGTATTAATAAGAACGTTGAGGTCTGATTGGAATGTTAATCCAGTACATCAGGCATGTTCTTATAAATATTAATATTCATTTGTTTGGATGTTGTACTATGTTTATAGAAATTATGTTGTTATAATGAATATTTATTAGTCAATATATTATTTTTTACTAAAAAATAGACACTAATTTTGAAAGTGTTTTCTGTGTTGACTTGATATATCCTAAATCAAAACAGAAGCTGGAAGAATGCAAGGAGCCTTTCATCTTGGAAATTTTTTTCTTTTACACTATATATTACAATAACATAATATTCTCATCGCCAATGCAACGTGTGGGTACTAACTACTAACAAAGAAAATGATGGGGTTTGTTGACAATTATAATAAACAACTTTTAAATATAAATGCCAATATTTGGAATGTGATTTTCTATATCATGTTTGGGAAAACGATAAAGTTCAATGCAATAATTTTAAAATTGCAATAGTTAAATTAATCTTTACTCATCTTCAGAAATTATCAACAATAAATATACATGTTCAATTTTCGTAAGATGAATCTGAAAAGAAACATATGTTGGAGTTAAGAAGTCCTTATTTAAAAAAATAATTGTATTATGCATATTGGATATTCAAACAATCTATATAAATTTGACTAATAATTTATTTACAAACTTGATTACTTAATTATTTTGAAATCTTAATCTTGATTTAAAAAACATATTTTTAAGATTGTTCAATCGGGTAAAGTTTCGCACAAAGCTAAATTCCCCACGGTGCAACGAATCCACTTTACCTTATTAAAAATCACGGAAATGGATCCCGGGCAATGAACAACACTGGTCAAAATTATAAACAGAACAGTTTAAGAATACACCCCATCTATAACAGAACGGTCAAATTATATTGTGCAAATATTCTCCTAACATTAATTTATTAACGCCGAAATAACTCAATTTTACCTCTGCCATTATGAACATGTATATATATATCTGACACATTCATTAATTTGTATTGACCGCAAATAATGGTGCATGTCATATCCGACATCAATATGAAGTTACGAACACTAGAGATAAGTGACAAAATATATCCGTACTTCATACATCACCTCACCAATTATTTTAAAATAATTAAATTGATAAAGTACACTGTGGTTAATGAATAATGATTAATTGATTATGTACCTAATATTCTCAATCGGATATTGAGATTGTCTCTATCACAGGTACTTCTAAGAATACAAATAATTCCAATATGGATTGTTCCTTCGTCGTGCAAAGGCACTGGTCACAACTCACAAGTCTAGCTGGCGGTTGTCTTCGACGATTTCCAGTCTTTTATATTTTTAAATTCCCAGTTGACAATTTTTTTGGGCTGTAAGTCTGTAACAATAATTGGAAACAGACAACAAAGCAGGAATGGCGCCTGAGAACATGGAGCGGTTATTTGCTGGGTTTCTTATGACAATTATTTAATACAAAGGAATGCATTGGTGAACTGAATATATATAGAAAAAATAATTCGTTTGCCCGTTTGCAGCGACAGGAGTCCTTATAAGGTTTTATTTTTTTTAAATGATATTTAGACATGATTACGAGGTATTGAAATGTTTTAGATTATTCACGTTGAAGCAAATTAGTATATTTTTCCACAATAATCTAAGAAAAGATTAACTGGCCATGTGATACCTCAGCCAAGTTCGATTATAGGATAAGACAATCTTTAATGATAACGAATTACCAGATGGTCCATTCAGATCCTGACATAGGTTGATTCAGATGGAATAATTGTGAGTAATTAATTCTGATAAAATAGTTTACCATATTCAAAACTCAAAAGTAACAAATTATGATCCGAACTAATTCGATTTGAGTAATAATATTTGGTTCAATTGAGTTTTTGAATTTTATTTCAGTCTCTCTATAAACTGCTTAACATTTTTTAGGTCAAACACTGAATTAAACCAACAATATAAATGCTGTTTAAACTGGGACAAAATAAATTCATGATCCGTTCAATTTGGGTTCTGGCCTTATACCTTTTTCACATCTCCAAAGGATAGTAGATACGATGGGTTCTACTCTTGAGAAATGTAACCTAAGAGGCCCAAAAGATATATAAACTTGAAGCGAAATGGAACCGGCCTACTGCTTTCAGTCCAGCTGCTATTCACAGATGTTATTTCAGGAGCAGATTTTCGTCCAACCTTTCGCCAAACGTAATCCAGATAGTACGATCAATATCGGACGGTTGATAGTACCTCGAGAACACTATCAGTAATCAGTACACTCTCGCAAGAGTATCGCCGACAAAACTAAAGGAAAAGGAAAAGAGAAGAAAGGAAAGAGTGAATAAAAGGAGAGAAAGCAAAAGAGTGGCATCGGTACTCTACTAGGAGTAACTCTCCATCTCCCCAAAACTCTCTCTCCTTGGCCCCACCAAATGCTCCAGAGATCGCCGGACCTGGCGCCGCCTCCACAGAACCCGGTTCCCTCCGCTGGAGGTGATGGATCAAACGTCGATCGGCTACTATACAAAAACCTAGTCGAGATGCTTCCTCTAGTCGAGTCTCTCGTGGTCTCTCCCTCTTCTCGTTCTCTTTTTTTGATAGTTTTATTCGGAATTCCATCTTTCTTTTGTGTAATTTGTTTATTTCTTATTGCCATTAGGATCGAAGAGCGAATTCGGCTTATTCAAGGCGGGCGTCAATGGTGTATACACCTGCCCCACCTAAATCGAAGAAGGTAATGCAATATTTTATTTTAAAGGACTTAAGCTCGCTATTGAGGCTTCTTTGTTTGTTTGTTTGAGAGTTGGTATTGAGATAATTTAAGTGCTTACGATTTGAAGAAGCAAGTTGTACACTTAATTTTACTTTGGCGCCTTTACCTCTGTAGGAGGTTTCTGTTTATCAGCTGAATTGTACTGACCAAATCCAACCATGTCTATTTGAATCCTGTTGTTGAATGAGATATTTTACTAACAAAAAAAGAAGGGGGATATCATGTATACCCCTCAAAAATCGTGATATTATGTATTCCCCCATCTAAAATTGATAATATCATATTTACCCTTCTAATTTCTAAATTTAAACAAGCAGATTTCTTTCCTACATGACATACTATTTACATAAAACATCGATGAAGACTTGAACGAAACTACCTTTTTCCATCAACCGTACTTTTTTAGGTGACGTACAACTCTCAATCTCAAGATCTTTTTTCAAATGGTATGGCTAGTTAGTTTTCATAGATCTACCAAGAGTGAAAAGATTCGGCAAACTATATGCGTGCCCGAGTTGGCATCGGGATTATCTGACGACCCGGAATCTACAAACCCGAAAGCAGAAGCCTGAGCCTTCTTTCCTGAGGGCGAATGGAGAAATAGCACCAATGAAACATCGGACCGTTACCCACAAGGATGACTTCTTTCCTATTTATTTCAGTTGAAAGAATATGTTCCGATGATCTGGTGTTTCCACGCCACGGAGCGGTAACAAGATATATAAACCTTTTCATAAAAGAAAAACTCACTAATTTACCCAATTTATGGACTTTTCTATTAAAACTCATTTTATAAAAAGCTCATTTAAATTAATAAAATACCCATTTACCCTTATAAAAAAAGATAGCTTGTTTAAGAGAAATATTCAGTCTTCTAATTGGTCAAATGCCATCATGTATGCGTCACAAGGAGAGAATGAACCATTTAGAAGACTAAACATTTTTCTTACACAAACTACATATTTTTATTTTTTAATAAAGGGTAAAATGGGTACTATATAAATTTAAAATGAGTTTTAATAGAAGAGTGAATAAATTGGGTAACATTGTGAGTTTTTGAAATTTAGAAGAGTAAATATGATATAATGAATTTTAGAGGGGTATATACGTAATTTCGAATTTTTTTGAGGTTTATTCATGGAAGCCCCCCATAAAAGGAATTATCACATAAACCTGTTAGTATTCAGTGACTATGATCAGTCTGACTCAGCTAGGACGCATATAGTAAGTATTTCTGCAATGTACAGTTCTATCATAGTGATAAAATATCCTTTATCAAGGACAAAATGTTCATTGTCAACTTGCTATCCTTAAAATGTTTGCATTATCCTTAATTTTCATATAATTGAGATTTTATGTAATTATAAATATGGGTCTGCATATCACTTAATATACTTCTGTCTTTCAATCATATGGAGAAATGCATTTGGCAATATTAATAATTATTTTTCTTCATTAACATTCTGAATTGTACAGCTTTCCTCTCTTAAAAGATATTGGCTTGTCTGATTGAATACAGGCAGACTCAAAAGGTGAAAAGGCACCACCAAGTGATTCTTCAAAAAAGCAAGAAAGCACCCAAAAGGTTGAGCCAGATTCAACTTCGGATGATAATGAAAATGCAAAGAAGTACGGGGAGGAGATTGTAAAGTTACGTGAGCAGATAGATAATCTACAACAAATTATTCTTGAGAAGGACGAGGCTTTGAGAATAGCGCAGAATACAGTTGATGAAATGAGCTCCATTTATGTGACATTAAACGAATTGCGGCACCGAGTTGGTGAGAAGGAGGCCCTGATCCAATCCACGAGTTCCCAACTAAACAACACAAAGGTAAGATATTCTTTGTGAAATCCTGATAATAAATGAGCTGTTCTAAACAACAACCAAGCTTTTAGTCCCAAACAAGTTGGGGAAAATGAGCTGTTCTAAACCACTCGAATTTTTATTTTGCCCCAACCTCCGCTTTTTTCCACTCAGCCAAGGAGATATGATAATCATCATGTATTTCAAGAAATGTTTGAAGTAGATATAATAATCATCAACTATTTTAAGAAATACTTTCCAGGTTTTGATGTAGCACGCTTTTGTTGGGAACATCACCAAACTGAAACAGGTTGTAAAAAATAATTTTGAACTAATGGCAAGAAGTTTATGAGATTTGGTAATAGTTTGAATTGATTGTGCATTATGCCTTGATCAGTTCTATATAACTAGAGAAGCTACTTTATGAGAAAAAAAATAGTTCTATGACCAGCAGAACTTTCATATGAAAAATTGAAAAATTTCCCATCTTTGCGAAAAAATGAGAAGATTCCAAATGCTCTGTTGACAGGAGATGTATTGTAGGGATCATTTGACAAACTCAACATGGTCAAATGTCTTTTTATGTGTCTTCTGTTTATTTTATTGTTGTGAATCTACTTATTTTGGCTGGGGGTGTGTGGAAAGGAGTGTTTTCCCTTTGTATTGATTCTCAAAAGCTCTTGCAAGCTTTCTCTGATTGACATGCCCTCTTCATTTTAGATGTTACTGGCAGAGAAACAGGCAACTCTGGAGAAATTAGAATGGGAAGTCAGCGCTTCTAATAGCAAAATAGAAGAACTTGAAGAGTCTATGGGCTCGATGGAATTTGAGATCAGCTCTTTTATGAAATTATTCGAGAAACTTTGTGGAGACTCGTTGGCTGGGAATGAAGATTTTTCCATCCCTTCTCTTCGGGTTGATCCTGTTCTAACTGGGGTAAATTATATCTTACATTGTCGAATTTTTGTGATTTTCTGTCAGCGCATAGTTTTTTTTTTAAACTTGGCATGCATAGAAAGCTTTTGCAGATAACATCCCAGTTTTCAGTAGCTTAAAAAGGGTAAATATAGGGCCTTGTGTATAAACTTTTTTTATCAATGCATTTGTTGGCATTTATTTATGCGTTCGGTGTAAATAGAGAAGATCATTTTATGTAAATTTGTATATATTTCAGTAGCTTAAAAAGAGTAAATATAGGGCCTTGTGTATAAACTTTTTTTATCAATGCATTTGTTGGCATTTATTTATGCCAACCATAAAAAAAAAAAACATCCCAGTTTTGCTATACATGAATGTGACACAGCAACCTTTATCAAATTTGTGGTTATTTGCAAAAGAAATATATATACAAAAATCCTAGAGTGGGATTATTTTTGGAATTTTCCATCCTTGTGGTAGTTTTCAATTGTTCACAGGGTTTGGGGTGTTGGTGGTTGGTTTTGATGATTATTACAGATGTTGCTCCTTAGGAAAAAAAAATTTTAATTTTTTTTTCATGTGCTCAGTGCCAATGGTGAACTGTTGGATGTGTATCAATAGGCTATATCTAATCTGCATTAGATCCTTATAGAAGTGGAGAATTTGCGTACTAAGCATGTATCTGTGCTAAATAAATTATATGTTTCTGTGGCATACCAGATGGGGAATGAAGATGAGATGAACACTGACAGGATGGATCAGGAAATGGAAGCATATGCAGCAGCTCTGGCTGCGGCAAGAGATAACCCGAGTGATGAATTTCTTGTTGCAGCTGCTGAGGCGAGAACAAAGTTTCATGCTCTTGTATGCTGAGTTTGTGACTTGTGTAAATCTTGTGTTAGTGTGCTGAATATGATGTTTGTATTTCAATTTATGTATCTAAGTGTTGTTTTATTAGGATTTGTACTTGGATTTAGTTGATTGTTAGAGTCATGTAGATGGAGTAATTGTTAAAGAAAATAACTCGTCTTTCTTCTAATGGTTTTGGTTTGGCATAGCAGTTTAAATTAAAAGCAAGTAAAATTAACTTTTAGGGGGTACTCTGATCAAATGAAGGCTCTATTTTTAGGCTTTTAGCTCAACTTGTTCCTTAATTGGTGTCATCCCAGTAGGGGTGGCAACGAGCTGTTAAAGAGCGAGCTAAGCCACATTCGTATTCGGCTTGTTGATGTATAAATCTGAGCGAGCGAGTTTGAATTTTAGGTTCTGAGCTAAAACTATTGCTCAAAACGACTTATAGCTTGTTCGAGCGAGTCGAGCTAGTTCGTTACTATCTTGGTAGATTTATAAATTTGTATATTTTTTTTTCTGTTATATCTTAAATTTTTATAACACATCCTATCAATTATGGCTAAAATAAAATAATATTTATATGGCTAATTACTGAAGAATACTCTTAATTCAATTGTAATTAAGCAAATAAACTACTATAAATTAAGTTTACAGCTAAATTCATACATACAAATATATTAAAATACTAAATTCATACAAACATATTCACAGAATAAATTCATGCATATCAAATCAAACAAATTCATACAAATTAACTTAATTGCTTATAATTTATTGACACATATTTCATACAAAATTATCAATCAAGTTAAACACAGTCCAAAGTGCAATTGCCATAACACTGGCTATAACATCCATAAACCATAATATCCCCAATCTAAAGTTAACGGATCCGATTAAACTATTAAATTATGTATATTAAATAGCTCGTTAACGACCGAGCTGGCTCGTGTCGAGCCAGGCCAAACTCAAACTCGTTAATTTTGACTCGAGTATGTAGCGAGCGAGCTAATTTTAACTCGATCCACTAACGAACGAGCTGTTACCGATCGAGTCAAGAGCGAATGTCAAGCGGGCCACGAGCTTTTTTGCCAGTCCTACATCCCAGGCTTAGCCGAAATTGTTATTTTGAAATGCCAACTAATCTTGCCAAGAATACAACAAAGGTCACCCCAAAATAGGCTTCTACTATCTCACCGTTGCTGTAGAACAAACAAACCAACAAATTAAATCCAATTTTCAAATCTTTACCTAACAAAGGCAACGATAGCACCGTTCTAAGCGCGCCACCACCAGCTCCTCCAGCCATATCTCCTTGCCCTCTCCTATATATCCACTCTCCAATTCCCCCCTCCAACTCACCCCACCAAAAGACATCAAATATATATTTATCTTGTTGAACTACATCCCTTTGGTCTCACCACCTTCCTTTCATAGAATTAAACATGGCCCGCATGGTTGCATTTGCTGTTCTCTTTCTTGCTGTTCTTGCCGTGATAGGCGAAGCCCAATCTCCATCAGCAGCTCCTCAGGCAGCACCTACCACCCCTGCCCCAGCAGCACCTGTTGAGGAATCCCCTGCACCAGCTTCATCTGGCACTGCTACTGCTCCATCACCAGGTTCATCATCTGCTGAGGCTCCAACAGTTGCTTCTGAGGGTCCCACTTCTGAGGGCCCCTCCTCATCTTCTGACGGACCAGTTGCCAGTGGACCGGCTAGCGACAGCCCTGCTACGTCTGAGTCTGTGTCTGATGCTCCCTCACCTGGCCCATCCAGTGACAAGGTTGCTGACTCTGGTGCCGCTACCATTGGTAGTGGCATTGTTCTTGCCTCTGCCATGGTGGCAGTTCTTGCTGCAGCTACCTTTTAGATGTTGAAGGGAAGGTTATAACACAAATTTTTGTGATTGATTGAATTTTTTTGCTTTTATTTAAAAAAAAATGTTTAATTATGAGCTTGATTCTTTGTGGAAAGCATGAAATTGTAACGATGGATGGGGTCATTTATTTTTTCTAATTGATGATTTAAAGTTAATAATTGTTATTTTGTTATAATTGGATTAATGGTGCTGCTCAGTTAACTTTATTCTCCATTTGAACATATTTGGAACTCTTTTGTGCTACTACGAGCTCTGAACAAGGCTTTACAATGACAGAGCTTCTGAAATTATTATATAATCACATTGAACCAGAATGATGACAACCGAAAAATGAACTATTTATTTCTTTGTTTTCTTTTCATAAAAGAATGACGCAACTATGAACCCAATTTTTGTTTCATTAAATATAAGACTTCATCTAATAATTAACCGAAAAATGAACTAGTTATTTATTTGTTTTCTTTTCATAAAAGAATGCCGCAACTATGAACCCAATTTTTGTTTCATTAAATATAAGACTTCATCTAATAATTAACCAGATCATTGTGGCCTGATTAAGAAAAAGAAATAAAAAGCAGAGGCCTTTTGATAGAAGTAGACATTATACTCTACAGACATATGTTGCCTGTCAGTGGTTTGTGGCTGGCACAAAAACTTAAAAGAAATTTGAAATTGAGGCTAAGATGGAATAATCGTAGTATGACATATTCTTAATTGCAGTTTAATTGATTAAACTGACAATTGCTTATCTTTGACTTAGGACTGGATAGGTACCGCCATACCAGTATACATTAATTTGTTCAGTTTTTGATGGATCTGTGATGAGTACCAGGAATATGTTCTTTGATGTTTGATTTCAAGTTTATAATTAATTCTGCTGGACTGGACTTTTTTCTGCAGGGTTCAATTTAATTTGATTGATGATTGATTTGAAATACTTGTGTGTGATTTGAATGTGGAAAAGAAGCCTGCTGGAATTTGTGATAAATACAGAAACTGTTTGGTACTTTTGCTGGTTGACTCAGTGTGAAGAGATTGCTGTATTTTGATTTGATTCTTTTTCTTTTCTTTCTTTTGATAAAAAGAGGTGATGTTCTTATATTTCAGTTTGTGAGTTCTTTGTTTCTGTTGAATTCTGAAGGCGGAATTGTAATTAGAAGATATATGTCGTTGAGATACGACCCATACAGGTGTAAAAGTTTGTTTCGTTAATTAAATCAGTGGCCTTGAGATCACTTGTTTTGATAAACGAGTGAATAAATAAACCGTTGGTTGATGGTAAAAAAAGTTTGTAATGTTTTTGTTTCGGCCTTGATTAAAATTAAAATAAAAGGAAAATTATCTATATTCTAAGGATAGAAATTCTCTTACAATCATTCACTTTGTTATCACAAAAGAACCATCCCTAATTCTAAGGAACTTTTATTTGAGGATCCTTAATATAGGGAATTAAGGATAGCAAACTATCCGAATGAAGGAATGCGCCTATGAGGTGCATGATGTTATGTAATATAAATTGTAGGTATACTGAGTGAGGAGCCATGCAGAGATATCCCAATCAGGTCTCAAACAGGCTCAATGTGCTTCCGAAGAAGGCCGTAATATCGGCCCAGATAATATGTCATCAGGTCCTTTTCATAGCTGAGTCCCTACTCAAACACTTGTCCGAATTCATATCACAGAGGGCAACTCAAATTTTAAGTTTAGATTAGGACAAATGTTATCAGAATCAAATCATTTTAGATCAATAGTTTACTGATTATATTGGTGGATCAATTAGTTCAACTGCTATTTTTAAAACATTTATATTTATCATATATTAATGCTATATATTAAAATTAATTATATATATACATGATCAGGTGGGCATGATTTGTATCTTTAGCCTCTCACCATTTGCACTCATAATAAACCCATTATCTCATAAATCAGAAAAAAGAATTTGGTTTGGGCATTATCAAATATCCTGAGAGCATTCACTATTAAATAAAAATGTATGAAATATTTGCTTTCTAATTATCAATTCCTAACCCAAATTCACCAAGTACATGTAGATACATTTAGAGCATTTGGTTGAGGACTCAGACGCACTAATATCAAACTACTCGAGCAAACTCACCTTTGAACTTGTTGATGGTGACATGGCTTATACTTAGGTAAGCAATGCTAGCATGTATAATTAGATGCCATTTGTACTTATAGAAGATTATTATTCACAAAAAGACACTGAAAGCTTGGTTTGAACAATTTACTAAACACCTAGATAGCACTAAATTTTACATTAAATATAAAACATATATCAGTACTATGTCAAGTGTAATTCATCATAAAATCTCCAAATTAGATGAGATTTATGTCAAGTGTAATTCATCATAAAATTTTCAAATTAGATGAGATGCTTATGGCCTGAGCCTTTATTTGAAAATGTAGACTAGCTAAGTTTAACTTTATTAACCTATCGTGGTTTTTTTTCTTTAAATTTGAATTTTGAGATCTTGAGCTAGTCACCGTACTTTGGATATTGCAAAACAAAATTTTTGTCATAATTGTGTAAACCTATTAAATTTGTATGTTATAATTAACTTCTAATCTTACGAAAAAAGAAGAGAAACATAATTTAAAGAAAAATCATTTAAAAGAAATGTCAGATAATGAAAAGTCACAATAAATCAGAAAGAACTAGTTTTTTTATTAGCTGGTTCACTAATAAGAATCCGTATCACCCCAGGTATCTGAAGTACAAGCTAACAATTAGGACTGTTTTTTTAGCATGGCACAAATTTGATTTGAATTTGATTTGAATAAAATTAAAATGAATTGTTCGTTCTTTTAAATTGCACCTCTGGTACCTAGGCAGATACGCACTCCACTAATAACCCGGCTTATAACCAATTGTGCTGCATGTTTGATTTTTCTAGTAGTCCAAACCAGAAAAGTTTCGAAGTCTCTTTTTTTCTGATTAAATTGCCAGTCCGATCCAGTTATGATAACACTATTCAGACTGTCAAATAAGTATTAACACAAATATTAAATGAAACCGTGCATTTTATCTCGAAATGAATTGATATGAATTTTAATTAGACGGTCCAGATCTAAACTCAATATTTGAGTTACCTCTTAGAATCCGGACTACTCTAAACAGCCAAGTAATCGAAAATATATTAATTTGATCATTTCGAATCTCACAAGTAGTTTTAAGATTGAGAGCCTGATAAATGCATAATTTGTAAATCATACTATGAAAAAGGATAACTGAAATCCAATGCTCCATTATTTGGTACTGTACGCAGGAGCGGATTCAAAATTTTAATCAGGCATAAAATATTAACAAGAATATAATTTTTTTTTTTGGATGAATCAAAGCAAAGTAGTATATAGGGATCTAAAAAGTCACGGCATGATACGGTTCCGTAAAGACACATGTGCCGGTTATGTGCTATGACTCGTGTACCATGTGTCATGACCACCATTCGAAATTTGACACAACAAGGTACATCACGAAAAATATTTAGTCACAACACAACAAGTGTAGTCACCTATTATGATCATTAGATCTTAATCGAATGGTGAATCATGAACAAAATAATCTAAATTATGAAAAAAATAGTTAAACATGATCAAATCTGATAGGTCACGTTTGGACACGTTATGTCATAGCGTGATTAATGTGCTTTGACCATTCACTTGCCATGGCCATAATTTCAAATTTAGTCACAGTACGATACGACACATGATCCAATTCACGGTACATATTCACTCACTATAGGAATGATTCGTGTCGTACTGTGACTAAATTTGGAATGATGGCCATGGCACATGAATGGTCAATTTATAACTTAGTAGTTGATCTTTTTTTTCTCCTAACAAATCAACGATTCTTCTAAGTGGAGTAGTGAGTCAGACTATGTCTTTTTTTATTATTTATTTCTTTTATGCAAATTAGTGTAGACTGACTTTCTTTTCTGTGTAATTTTCTTCTACTGGACCTGATAGGGCCATGTGCCTAAGGCCCTTATAAAACCAACCTTGGGTCACAAAGAATAACTGAGATGAAAACCATCTTGATGAAATCAATCCAAGATCAAACAAAAGGCCCAAGGTAGTATAACATAAGCAGCCCGACTACATGGCCCATCCCGAGAAGAATGAATCCCGGTCCATGGTTCGGCCCCGAGTCGGCTTAGGATCACCTCCAGCAGCTGTTCGTACAGGGCGGGTGCGATTTAGTCACCGTCTTCTATGCGGACGTCATCGCTCATTATGCGGACCCCGCATTTTGATTATGAGGGTGTCACCGCGTTTCACGGAAGCCTAATAGCTCCTATGCGATCCTCTCTGATAGTTTTGACAACGCGGGATATCAGAGCTGGAGGAGGCTATTTAAAGTGAATAGTTTCATTGAATCGGAGTTGACACTTTTACTACTCGAGACACGACACAAAGTAGAGTTATAGTGTCTTACAATTATCATTGGATTTTTGACCCCGACTTATACAACTCAGACAGTCCTCTCAGGACGGGACGCCACCTACGTACACACACACATCCAATCACAAAAATCCATTACGGACCTCGCGTCTTACCTCAACATAGGCCATATCAGGACCGTGAATTAAATTCAGTGGTAAGGACTATATCTATTCAGAGACATACACAAATATAAAATATTACTGCGTCTAATTTTTTTTTTTTAAAATTCAGAGGTAAACAAGTATCTATCTCTGAATCCATTTGGATCCGCCAGTGACTGTACGAGTATTCAGGAGTGTTAATTGGATATGGTTTAATTAATTTTAAATTTAACTGAGATTTCATATTAAACAATTCAGTTTTTTCAGTATCTGCTCAGAAAATATCATTTTGGTTGGTGAGTATTTTTTCATCTCGGGTGGGAAATTTTTTTAATACGGGACTGCTATTTGAGATGTTTACGGATTTTCTGTGGCCGTGAACAACTGAAATCAAATTGCCATTTCAGTTTAAAAAAACAAAAAAAAACTGACGAATCAAAATAATATTTTTGTTTTTTGACTTTTGTAAAAATGATTAAAAAAATAATCATGTTAGTTTCATAAAATTATTTTTTAATTATGGTTTATAAAAAAAATTCTACATCGACCGTCCATTCTATCCGACGCCCATGCAAGATTAAATGCCCTCCTGCTCCTGGCCTTGGCTGGCCCACATTATCAGCTTCAGAAACAGAGAGTCCCTGTTTTTTTTTTTTTTTCTGTTTTCTTTTCTTGGCTCATAGTATCACTTCTATTCTGTCGGTGCCGTTTCTTACTCTGTCGTCTTCTTCTCTAGTGCTCGTTACTTGTACACGTGGAAAACCGACTTACAATCCGCCTAGTTTGCGAATCCGCATCACCCCAGGTACCTGAGGTTCAAATTATAAATCTGAACTGTTCTTTTCATGTGACACGAATCTCAAAGAATAACTCTAAGTCTTAACTGGTTCCGGATTGAGTTTGGTCTAGCTGGAATTAAGCTGGACCGTCCATTTTTACTAATTTTTACCTCAGGTACCTTGGGGACACGGACTGTTTGCAGTACTCTCGTGGGTCCCATTGGATTCGAACCATTATTTAACCCAGTTTACAGCGTACTTTCTTTTGGGGTTGCCAGGATGATTTGACACAGTAGGATCTCTGATCAACCGATGTGAACGGTTTGCAAAAACACTTCAGAGTAGGTCCGATGGGCATCGGACCTACTTTGGTTCGATGGGTGATCTGACCATCAAATTGCATCAAGATGCGTGTGATCTGTATTAAAATCCGTATGAGTGTTTATTAATTTTCGTGCGCACAGATCTTAATTCTAATCGTACGGTGATAGAGCTAATTGAACCTAAAAGTAGGTCCAATGCCCATCGGACCTGTTCCCATCTCTTGCAAAAAAGGGTCGAGAACTTCCCTCAGAAGACTGGCTTTCAGTTTCTGAGCAGACCACGCCAGGGCCACGTGCACCGACAATTCCTATTCTCGTTTCGTTCTCAATAAAATAGATGTTCTGTTGTTCTGCATATATAGCTTCAGTGTGCCAAGGCTTTATAAATGAACTTTTCTTTCCGAGGCGCATTCATATTTTAAACTACTAAATTTCCAGCTTAGTTATAACAAATTATTTTTATAGCCAGTTAATAATATAATGCGGCCTTCTATTTAATTTATTTATCTGAGCAAATTTAAATGATATGAATTGACTTGTTTTTAATACTTCATTTAATCAAATAATGTAGTACTTGAAATTTAAAAGTTCTGTGACATCATGGAATCATAAGATAATAATAGATATTATTTCTACAATCTATATTAAATATAAAAAAGTGTACAATTTTCATAGCAGTTATAAATAAAATATATTTTGTTCATACAATATGGGTGAGAATCTATATTTTTTTTTTATTGAAAGGTCGAGGCCCGGTTTCATTTAACTGAAATGATAGATTAAAATTGTATTTTTTTATAATTTATCATATATGTGATATGTATAGAATAAAATTATAACTGAGATTTATAAAGATCCATATTTAACATAAATATATTACTTGCATGAAAATTGATACACAATTTTTTTTTTTTAATAACATATCTGTAATTTTTATTTTTTCTAAATTAATTTTACATGATTTATGAAAATAATGTTAAGATTATCCAGGCAAACTATTGTCAAATAATTTTCATCCGTGGTTGTACATGCACTCACTATAGGAACGACCACAAACTAATTAAAGCAGAAGAACTTGATTTGGTGGCTGCCGTTTTAAAGCTCCTGAACCGTAGGCCGTGGAAGTAGGGCTGCCTACAGTTCGAAACTACCAAAAAGAAAAAAAGAAAAAAAATCCAATTTTTTACATCTGGATAAATCTCCACAACTAACTGAAAATGGGGTCCACTTAAACAGAATTACTAACAGTGGCAATAAATGTAAATAAAACGGAATATCAAGGGCTCTAAATTTCAGCGCCAGAACAAGCATTCCAACCTCTTTACTTCACACTTCAGAATCAGTCCCCTGCTCCGCCATTTGCGCATTGCACTTCCCAATTCTCTCTCTCTGGGCTGCGCAAAATGAGGCTACTCCCCATCACTTTCCTCTTTCTCCTGGTCTCATGCGCTCCGTTGTGCCGTGGGTTCAACGTAACGAAGATCCTTGCCAAGCACCCGGAGTTCTCCACCTTCAACCACTACCTGAGCGTCACGCACCTCGCCGACGAGATCAACCGCCGGCTCACGATAACGGTGCTGGCCGTGAACAATGGAGGCATGGCATCCTTGCTGTCGCGAGGCCTCTCGTCGCCAACGATGCGCCACGTGCTCTCGCTCCATTGTTTAGTTGACTACTATGGGGCCCGCAAGCTTCACCAGCTCCCCACCGAATCTACTCAAGCCTCCACCTTCTTTCAGGTACACCGTTTCTTTATTGTTTCCTGTTTCGATGTATTATGTTAATTTATTTCCAGAAGAGCCTAGATGTAGAAGCAGGGCAGGGTTTATAGGGTTTTAGTCCTTTGAATCCTTTTAATTATCCCTGCACTCAGGCTTGATCAATTCTTGAATTTGAGTTTAAGAGCAAATTCTTCGCCTTATCTCTTTATTTTTCTTTTGTTAAACTGTTAGGGTGTATACTCAAATATACGAGTTGATATCACTTATCTACTGCTCCTCTCTTATTTGGCATGCAGTTAAAGTTAGACGGATGTTTTGCTGTTTTAATTTTATAGTTCTTTGATCTTCTATTTTGTTATTAGGGTGATTAATAATGAAATTGCACCTACATTATAGCATTAAAAAAAAAAAAACATACATTTTGGAGCATTTTTGGTAAAATTCTCTAAAATTTCGGTCTACATCTGGAATTTTAACTCTGATATTCTCAATGGAATGCTAACTAAACAACCATCCCTTTGTGAATCAGGCATCTGGCGATGCTCCAGGAACCTCAGGTTTCGTCAATATATCAATGCACAAAGCTGGCGTCGTGACATTCGCTCCATCTGACTCTGATCCGGACACGTTCACACCTGCCACCTTCGTCAAATCTATCTTTGAGCAACCCTACAACATCTCTGTCATACAAATTAGCTCTATTCTCAACTCCCCTGTCGCGGAAGCACCTGCCGAGGCCCCAGCAGCAGTAAACCTCACTGAACTCATGTCTGCCAAAGGATGCAAAACCTTTGCTGATCTTCTGCTCTCAACTGGAGACGCGGCCACAACTTTTCAAAATGATATTGAGGGAGGCTTGACAGTGTTCTGCCCTCTTGACCAGGCGATGGATGCGTTTCTTCCGAAATTCAAGAACCTGACTGACAGTGGAAAGCTCAACCTGCTATTGTACCATGCAATCCCGGTTTATTACTCTGTGCAGATGCTTCGGTCAAACAACGGTGTCATGAACACCCTGGCAACAGAGAAGATGAATTATAATCTCACTGTTCAGAACGACAGCGAGGTGGTGACGATAAAGACACCTGCTGGGGTTGTTGCTAAGATTGTGGGGACCATAAAGGATGAGGATCCATTGGCTCTTTATACAATTGATAAGGTGCTTGAGCCGAGGGAATTGTTTAAGAAGAATGTTTCATCACCGGCCCCGGCTCCAGCACCCGTTGTGGCTGAGGCACCTAAGAAGGCTGGGAAAGGAAAGAAGAATGTGCCCACAGAGGCACCTGAGCCAGCACCGGGGCCCGACCAAGAGGCAGCTGATCAGAAGGCAGCCGATGAGAATCGTGCAGGAATGATGGGAGCTGGGTCCTTGGCAGGCGTAGTGACTGCTGTGATGGCAATATTGGTAAATTTTATGTTTTGATTTTGGAGAGATTATTGGCTGTATCTGGAGACTGGAGTATAGACATAAATTTGGCGGATCTAATATAAAAGAAACCTATGATTTCTATTTGAAATTTGGGTTTAATTTTGGTTAATTTTCAGTTTGTGGGTTTTGATGCAAAAGCTTGGTGGTGTATTTGGTTTATTTAATTTTTTTCCCTTTAATTTCTCATTTTATTAATTTCTGTCCTACATAGAGAAGTTTGTTATTCATGATTCTTTTGGTTTTTATTTTTTATTTATTTTTATTATGATCATGGATTTTGAGGGGTGTTCATGTGTTGATTATATATGTTGTGAATTTTATTATTTTCACATGTAAAAGTAATTTTTGCGCAAGTTCCACTGGTCACAGATCACAGATATAGTTGGCCTCAAGTTATTCCATCTTCACTGTTAGGACAAAAAATAATTTGAATATCATAGTTTATATCCTATGGTTGAAAAAGTTTGACTACCAGAGCATATTTTGAACGCTTGTTCCAGATCCAATAAGCTCCGAAATCTAGGAAAAAAAACTAATAATAAACAGTGGAAAAGTCAATCTAAAATGGTGTGCCTTTATTTAATTTGATATCCATCCATTTTTAATTATGTCATTAATGCTCTTGTTGCTGAATTATTGTGTGCATCACATGGTCAGAACTCAGAAGAATACATATTGTAAATTTTAAATTTAACTAGTACATTTATGAATTGGACTGGCACTGGCAGAGTATGCATGAATGCATCACATTGTTTTCCCCTTCTAGATGCAATTGTAAACTTTTATTGCACTATTGTCTATTCTTTTAATTATGTTCTTTTGAAAGAATAATTTTGTCCGACGGTCAAATTCAGTGAAAATTATCCGCCAACAAAAAGCAACAATAGTTTAAAGAAAAATGCGAACTTGATCTATTATAGAATTTTAAATGTTACAGCCCAAATCACATTCTGTGCTTACATTATTATTATTATTATTTTTTAAATATTGCTTGTCCACCTTTTTTTTCAATTCGGTACCAAAATATATACTAATACATAACAATCTTACAATGATTTAATTAGCCAACAAAAAACGTAACTAAATATCTAACCACATCAAATCGGCCAACTAAACAAAATAATTATATATACTATGAAATATTTTTTGAGATGTCAGCAACAAAGATATCACTTGATCTGATCAAACCCTTTTTATTCCTTGCCCAGGAGCAATTAATACCTCCCCTTATTCACCCTTCTCTACCTGCACGGATAAGCTACCGACGTCAAAAGATAGCATGTACAAGCTGTAATTTGAAGAAAACACACCTCTAGATCTAACTCTAATGTTTTGCCAAACTAATGAAAGCACCATATCTCAAGAAAAAAGAACAGTACCTTCCAAGCATTCTTACACTTTTACAAGAGCACCTTTAAAAAATTAACATACTTCTTTCATTCTATATTATCCATAAAAATGAGCTTGCATATTGTTCTAAATTAAAATCAAAACTGACATATTAATCCTTTAACCAAAAAGAAAAGAACTTGTATATTTCCCTTTTCTTTGCGTTTGGATGAATCAGGGATAGCTCGGAATAACAACTATTTCTGGGTTCGGAAGAGCCGCTAACCCAACATTTCATAGGAATAGCGGAATAGCAGCTAACCCGAGCTATTCCTTTGTTGAGAATAGCGTTCTTTTTCACCCAAACGTGTTGTGTTAAGAATAGCTCGTCAAGAATAGCAGCTATTCTTGAGTTAGCGCTATTCCTGTATCACCCAAACACACCCTAAGGTTTCAACTTCTATTACTCTTCCAGTACAATCTATTTTTACCTCACAATTAAATTCTCTGTGGTTAAAACTCAAAACTGACATATTAATCCTCTGGAAGTACAGTTTCTAATTCCTGGAAACTTCCAAAGAACTATTAATGAATCCAGCACCGGGGTCCAGATCGATTAAAGATCAGAAGCACATGAGAAAGAGATGGATAACCATCCTTTGTTTATTCCTGAAAGAAAACATCTCTTTGATTTATGGTGGCAGAAGAGCATGCTTCTGGCTTTTGCTGATGCAATTCAAAGGCAATAGCCAGATCTGTTTGTCTTTGACACAAATGCAGAATCGCACCTCTTAGTTTGCTTCCTTAGTAGGTCTTGAATAGCAACTTTTCACTTTTCCAATCTTTTGGCCTATTCACGCTTACCTTACTGCAGATAGAACTCGCAAAAAAAAGGATGCAACATTATAAAGGCAAGCTATGGCAGCATTTTAAAATGAAGTTTGGATTGTTTGAGACATGGTGGAAAGGTTTGGTTCGTCACAAATTATACGGTTCCATTAGATAATTTCAGGATTTCAATTTTGATTCTAACTGAATTGAGTAGGTGATGTTCAATTTTATTAACAGAAAAATCAGAACTTTCAAATTCAATTTAGATTGTACAAATATAAAATTGAACATCATAAATCTAGTCGATAGTTGACACCTCCTGGCTGTTTCAAGAGTATTTCCGACTGTACAAATTGCTATGTGGATGCAGTATTAAATTATAGAGGTGGCAGGAATTGGAATATCAGATGAATGTAAAATTGAAAATGAAACAATAATTTTTTATAAAAAAGGAAAATGAAAAAATAGTTGGGGCTTACATTATGGCCTAGTGTTATCATGAACATCTTTTAGGCTAGAAGAGATGATGAGCTCTAATGGGCTGCTCAATGGTTGATGGGCCTAATCAGAACTAGCCTCCACATTGACGAAACCTTGGACCAACATTTTTTTGAAAGGACTGTACTTCAACTATTAACAATTTTTTGAAAGGACTGCTCAATGGTCGTTGGCAGTTTTATTTAGGGGAAATTTTTTTTATGCCACTCTAAAACTTAAAAATTATCAAATTGTCATCTCAAAATTTAAAATTATCAAATTGTCATTCTAAAATCACTAAAATTATGAAATTATTCCAATTATACATCTAATATACATATTTAATTAAATTTATTCTGAAAAATATTATATTAAAAACGTATTTTAATATTTTTAATATTACCCTTCTTCAATTCAACATATCAAATTGTTGTCTCCAATACATTTCTCTTTGCCTCTCTTTCACCCTTCCCTTCCATTTCCCTTCCTTTCTCTTCGCTAACCAGGGAAGCAAATTTCTCCATTTCTCTTCGCCAACCAGGTTGCTTGTGAAAGAGCGAACCAAGCCGCTATCTCTTTGGAGAAAGAGAAAGAGATTCTTCCTCTCCCTTTGGAGCGAACCAAGCCTCTTTCTCCCCTTCCAGTCCCCTTCCAGTACCAAGCAGTACCAATCGGGTACTAGTGAACCTTGAAACGAGTGGGGGAGGATTCTAGTCTGCACCTAGAGGAGGCAAACAACAATACTGGTACGGAGATGAAGAACATGGAGTGTACCAGAATGCTACATGTGATTGCTGGTACGGAAAGAGGGAGACACAACTTGCAGCTGGAGGATTGAAGCTTCATCTTCTTTTTTTCAATTATAAAATTAAGGCATTCCACTTAAGCTCAACTGTTTTGAGCAATTTAAATTAAATTTTCTCTTTTTAAATCCAGGGGATACAAACTTTGTAACCGCAATTTATAAATGAAATATGGGCATGACCCTTATTTTTTCTTAAGGATGGTGAAAATCACAAAAATCACAAAAATCACCAATACCTTGACAGCCCTGTACCGGTTCAAGATGGTGAAAATCACAAAAAATTGCAAAACTGGTAAATGTGTCGGTGAATAAAAAAAAAGTGAAATAAAGCATGCATATAGAATTTGATGGGAATTAAACTAAGTCATAAAATTAATAGAATTCATAGAGTAGAACTAAATAAACATGGTTATGTTAAATTTTCTACTTTTACACTAACAGAAAAATTAAAATGAATAAAACAATCTCATTTTTTTGCTTTTTACAACTTCAATATTTTAATATATTATTTGTTTTGTACAAAAACGAATTATTTCTGAATTATATTCGAATTATTTCCGAATCACAAAATGGATATTTGAATGATATTTGAATGATCTTGCATTTTTGTATTGTATATACAATCTGTCTGTACATGGATTTATATGGCAATCAATTACAGAGTCAAATAATAGTCAACCTAAAACTAATTTATTTTTACATTCAGTAGCATACCAGTATTCATAAATACAAACATACAACTACATAAATTCCTCGTACCAGTATTTTTTTTATGAAAGGCTTTTGAGCCCGTTTCATTAAAAAAACCATAATCCATTACAAACCAAAGCCCTTAGCACACCTGATAGACCTAAATCATAACAAGAGAAATAAAAGAAGTTCATCAAAACAACTGACAACCATAAAAGACACAAGTCTGTAATGAAACGGGCTACATACATCACTCGTACCAGTATTTCAAACACAGCTACATACATTCCTCGTACTAGTATTTAGAAAAAAAAACACTAACACACAGCTACGTAAATCCCTAACAACTGAGTTATGGCTTTCATTTAAAAATTGGGTACGAGAACCCTTTGTAGATCCATTCTCCAAGTCGCCCCTTCTTTGCAAGATAGTCAGCCAAAGCAATTTTGTTCCATCCAAACATGCAAAATTTAAAAAGTATCTATGCCCATAATATATAAGAAACCATTACCATTCGTCATGCATAGCATTTGAAAACCACATTTGTGGTCAAGCTACAGATTTAAGAGATATTGGAAACAAAAATGAAATTTTAACAAAGCTCATACAACAGAATAAAACTTCAATCGAACTAGCAACCATATTTACCAGATTTAACTCAAAACCATTTTTCTTGATTAAGGACCTTAACTTACCTAGATGCCTGATTATGTGTAGACTGTCTTTATACGAGGTTAGTTAACTACTTTTCCCTGGTGCCCAATTTGTAATTGGCTTAATTTATTTTATAAACTTGTGCAAAGTATGGTCTAAACATAGCCATAGTCTTTAACAATTATCTAAAAAAAATCCTAACAAATTTGAAATTCCCACTCGATTCTACTAAACAGCTGTGAAACCTACATTGGTCCCTCCATTTTTTTCAAATATATTCATACAAACTTTGAGATAATGATCGGCATTAAACTTGATTTCAAATTATCAGTAATTGAAAAGGAAAGGTTAAGGTTTTAAGCATACCTCAGAATTAGGAACGATTGATTGGAGCTTTAAAATTGGAAGGAGAGAGGTAAAAGAGAAGAGAAAGATTTAGGCTTGAGTCGATGTAGGCGTCGGTGTGGCAAAGCACGGTAAACTTTCACCTCTCAACCTGAGTCGCACGGTACGTGCAAGAGAGAGCCAGCGGCCTGAGTCGCACGCCCCACCACCGTTGCCGCTGCCACCTCCTCTTGAAGCTCTTGCACTCTTTCAATCGTTCGCAAGCTTGGAGGAGGTCGATGCGGCGTGGGAACGAGAGAGAGGAGGCGACGCTGCCTGCGAATTGGGAAAGAGCCAGAGAGAGTGAGGAGGAGGCGAGAAGTGAAAATTCAGAGTTCGGCGGATTTCATGGTTCTGGCGGAGGAACGAGAGAGAGGCGAAGGGGATTTAGGGCTCTGTTGGACTGGAGAGATCAAGTTCCTAAATTTTATCTGATGAATTGAAGGATAAAATTGAAAATATTAAAATACGTTTTCAATATAATATTTTTCAGAATAAATTTAATTAAATATGTATATTAGATGTATAATTAGAATAATTTTATAATTTTAGTAATTTTATAGTGGCAATTTGATCATTTTAAATTTTAAAGTGACAATTTGATAATTTTCAAGTTTTGAAGTGGCATAATTTTTTTTTTTCCCTTTTATTTAGCCTGTAATTGCTCAATCATTTTAATTGCTGTGATGTATTGTGCGTGGGTGTAAAGTGTACCTTGTACAGAGTTTCTCTTTTTAATGAAAATTTGTTGGTTTGCTTGCTGACCATAAAACAAAAAACAAAAAAAAATTAACTTAGTAATTGATTGCTTATAGAGGCCTAAAGGCAAAGATTATGTTCAAGAAATATCTTAAAAATCTTAGATGACAGAGCATGCGTAAAACAACATAAATATTCACTCATTTTGACCAGATGCATCTAGACTAAACACAATCAATGAAATGGAAGTACGGCGATCTTCATGACTTGTTCAGTACAAGAGATCCTAGTTATGATACCCTAAAAACCAAATACAAATACTAGAATGATTGAATCTGCCGGTATCCAAGCTTCATTTTGGCTATCACCATTGTTATGTTCAGGAGTATCATTTGTATCTGGAACAGTGGGGCATTTTCGGTCGATAGCATCCACATATATCCCCAAATTTCCTATGTATATTTGATGGGTCATTAAGGGTTTGCAATTGGGCCCGTCGGGATGGGTCCCGACATATTGTTTTATGATACATTCAACCACGAAAAAAAATTCAAAGCAGCCAGGCTTGGAGGAATGGAGCTAGTGAGTCGCTTCATGGATTAGTCGACGGATTCTAATTGCTTCATTTTTCAATTGTAGTTGGATTATTTCAAGGTTGTTGTTAGCTAAATTCAAGGCTATAGCCGGGGATTCGGCCAAAGATGGCAATTGGGCCTCACGCATTCTATCTCAATTCTTGACATTGGATATTTTCCATTTTTATTGGAAAGGCTGTTGCCATCGATGATCGCATAGTTCTACAGTTTTTTGGCACGTAGCGTCCATCGAGGAGTGCACCTTTTGGACATCTCACACGCAGTCAACCAGAGAAAAAGAAGGGCATTCATCGAGAACAAGTAAACTACCTTTTGGGCATCTCAATCACTCAATTCTCCCTCGGGAGTCAATAGTACTTTTTTTTTTGATTACTTCATGCCCTTAGGCCTGAGTCAATAGTACTCAATAGATAAAAGAATAGCATCATCGAAATTCGAGAGCGACTTCCACACTTCGGTATCAATTAGTTGACATTTTGGGTATCCCACACGGTAGTAAACTAGAGAAAAAGAAGGATAGAGGAAAGAGTTTCAATCATCCTTTCCTTTTTATAAATTTCTCTTATTTTGTTTGAAATTAGAAACCATGTCTTGTGTGTTAATTCATAAAAAACTAAGCATTTAGTCTAGAGACTATAAGTGTTACGTACGGAACCTAATACTTTTTGTTATATCAGTTTAGTTATTTAAATTATATTTGTGTTTTTTAAATTTAATTATTATACATATTTAAATAAATTGGTAGATGCATTTCTAGTTTTTGTTTTGGATCTTTAGAACCAAATAATTACATCTTATCTAGATATCAAACAATTACATTTATCTGGAGATCAAACATTTACATTCCGAAAAAAAAACAATTCTCCATTTTAATCTATTAACCGTCCTAAAGCTGACGCATAAAACATAATCATAAGTGCAGAGGAATACAATATCTGATTTCACAATATTTGTCATGAAATTCTCCATTGCGAATAGTCGTCTCTGTGTGTATGAGACAAGTGTTTACTAGCAAGAAATCCATTCTCACTAGTACGTCGTATAGTCGTAGATTAGGCCTTTCAAGACATCAAGATGCGCCTTTGAGAAATCATTTTCAATTTCCTTACGGATCTCTCATTTTGATGGTGGAAGAAGAAGAAAATACACTGAAATTCTGTCTAAAATAACTGTTGTTTAGAAAACTGACTTGTGTGTTATATCTTGTGTCTTGAGGACCCATCTTTATATGAGGTAACACATTTGGCACCACGCATGCGACCACACAAACAGCCAGACGTGTCTACAGAATCGTTTTTCTTGAATTAACAGTGTTCTGTGCGGCCCGCACAAACCTCTGGTTATCAGCCAACTCAATATGTATTTCATAGATTTACTCAAGGTATTTTATGTGACCGCATCAAAATCCATGCGGCCCGCACAAACCTCTGAACAATGATTCTTCTTACTTAAAAATTTCAGAATCAGTTCATCAATAATTTAATCTTTATTTAAATTTTTCTACACATTTATGAACCACACCATATATTAAATATAATTCACAGTTATATTACAAGTAGCTCAACGTCTGATTATAATCCTACCGTTTCTCCATTTTTAAAGGATCAGTTAACAATAATGCATGCTGCGTTTAAGGAATCGTCCTTATCACCATGCATTTACATATTTTAGCCTGCATTGTTAGGATTAAATGTGTGCTTTTGAACTAACCCACGTCCGGATATTTTGAACACAACTTTCTTATTTATTTTTTACAAATTACTTAAATTATTCATTTTCTTCATATTTAAATTTTGTTAATTAATATTTTTAACTTACAAATTTATATAACTCAATTATTCGATAATAATTCGTTACGTATCTATATTCATAAATTATCCACTCTATATGTGTATCCGTTTAAGACAAAATTAGTATTATATTTTGACATTTATTTACTATTCATATTCATATCTGCTCATTAAAAAAAAGCTGATACAAATTTTGGTATTAACATTATCGATTTGCTCTAAATTCGCTCCTTTTCACCCCTGGCCCTAATTCCATACAATGGAAAATTTCATGAATTTAAAAGATCCACAATTCGAACAATTATATATACAATTCGTTCAACAAACGTTAACTTCCTCATTAAATAATCAGCTTCTAATAATATATATATATAGGCCTTTCAGGAACGCGGGATTCATGGCATTTTCATTTGGATCTTTAAACCATCGCCAACAATAATCTTGGATAGATATATTCATTTCAATGTAGTGTAATTTCTCCCCCGGAGCCTCCTCCCTCTTCCATCAAACCACCCAAAAGAATCCCAAATTAATTAGATCCATACGTTAAAAAAAAAAAAAAAAAAAAAAATTGAACAAGAACAAGAACAAGAAAGAGAGAGCAAAAGTGATGATGGATCACTCAATTGAGATTAACGAGATCACAAGGTCAACAAACTCAACAGTAGAGAACCGTAAGAACTCTGTCAATAGAGAACCATGGACAGAGAAGTTGACAACTCGACTAGAAGACGAATGTAAGAGTTGGACCCCTACCAATCCAGTGCCTAATACGATGCCAAAACAAAATGCTTCAATCTTCAAGCTCAGATATAACCAAGATGACGAAGAATTGTACAAAGTTTGTGCAGTTGGGATCGGTCCGTACAACCATCACAAAAGTGGGTTGTTATTTTCAGATACTGAGAAAAGGGATACTGTCATGCTGTCAGCCAGAGTGTATCGAATCGACTTCAAGACGTTTTTCAGTGAGATATCTTCGAAGATAAATGAAGTTCGAGCCTGCTATGCTGAGGGTTCCTTTGAGCTGGATGATGAAGCACTTTCTGAGATGCTGTTCTTTGATGGTTGTTTCATAATCTGTGCAATAATGGTACTCTCACGAGGGCTGTTGTTTTCAACATGGAACAAGCGGATGAACCGCGAGGAAGAGCCACTCATAAATGCATGTAAAAGTCTTGTTAGAAAGTTAAATCAGAAAGCACGAGAAGTTATGGCTGACTTGCTCATGCTAGAGAACCAAATTCCTTACTTTGTTATCCACATTTTGTGGGAACATTGCTTCCTAGACATAACCTTCGATGGTGTTTTATTTATGGATGTTGCTCTGGCTTGCTTTGATGACCTCTATCCAAGGCGGAGCAGATCTAGAGTGTCGAGTCAATTCTCAGATTGTCTCCACCTTCTGGATCTCTTTCACTGGTCGCGCAGCCCAATCGATAGGTTTAGAGAAATAGCGATTTACTCGCAACCTGGCCTATATATTTCTACAGTGATGGAGCTTCAAGCTTCCTCAGTAAATTTCAAAAAGAGTGCATCAGACTGCTTGCTTGATATTATTTTCAGTGAGAGTTTTTTCAGAACAAAAGGAGTGATCTTCATCCCTGAAATCAACCTCTATGCATACAGCCGCCATATTTTTCAAAACCTCATTGCTTTCGAGCAAGCCTACGGGTTGCGGGGTTACGGCTTCACTGCCTACGTGGAGTGCATGGCACAACTGGTACAGACTGAGAAGGATGTGAGCCTACTGAGGAGCTCTGGCATCATTGCAAGCACACCCGTAACAGACATAGAGGTCGTTGATTTTTTCAAAACAATACGCACTGGATTCAAAGTAGAGGAAATGCCGCCGGATCTTTACGAGTTATACGAGCAAGTGAAGGATCACATTGAGCATCGGCCTCGATTTCCCAACAAATGGATCACTATTTCAATGTTCAGTGTAGCCATCTTTGCACTATCATTTCTGCAAGCGTTATACTCGATGCTCGGTTATTATGCTCCAACAAATGGTCATTAGGTTATCTTCTATTTGTTTTTGGAAAAAATAAACACACATGAAATCAGTTTGCTGCTGTCTAGTGCATTGTATTTCCTCAAGTATTATCAGTTTTTGCCTAATTCTATTGTGTTTGCATTTTACAATGTTTCTTGTTATGTTAGTGGGTTCTTAAACTAATCAAGTTTGTTGATGAATTTAATTCCAAATTTATTAGATTGATTTTAAATAACAAATTTAAATGGTTGAAATCAATCTGATTCACCATTAATTTGTTGACATATTGCCTTCTATTGTGTTTGCATTGTACAATGTTTCTTGTTACGCTACTGTGTTCTTAAACTGATTAAGTTTGCTGCTGAATGCGGGTTAGCACCCTCTGGTGTTCTGATTTGTTAGTTTTGCTTGAGCTCTTTGAAATTATGTGATTGATTTCTTGAATGGTCGAAATATTGCTGTCGAATTTGCTCCCATTTTTTGTTGCACGAATTATTGAAATTATGTGAATTTTGTGTGTTAATTGCTTGTAATTTTGAACTTGATTCAAATCTGATTTTTAATTAGAAATTTCCATGTTCGTATGTGGGTCAGAAATTGACTTCGTAATACCTCTTTTATTTTACGTTGTACCAATGTGCCTCTACTAATGTTGAATTGTAACTGGTACGGCTTGCACTGACAGGAACCAAAAGGAAATTTTTATAAAATTGAGGGCATAGTTGCTAAATTCTGTGATTGTGTTAATTTACCTAATTTGAGGGACTTGCGTGTAAATGTGATGAATTTGAAATTATTAGAATTGAATTGTAAATATAATTAAATAAGGGATTGTTTGCGTAAATTAAGCCCTTGGTGATATTCCCTAGTCATGGGGACTGATATGCAAAATGAGAGATTTTAGTTTGTGTATCGGCTCAGAAGTTGGAAATTTCTTATTTTGATTAAATGATATAGACTTGTTAAGGCTCGGCTCGATGTTTTAAAATTAATTTTTTTAAAAGTGACCAAGATTAAAAGTGTCAGCATTTAATAATTGGTATATAAAACTTGCTAGCATCAATATAAATACTTGTTGTAATTTTAATGTATTTGGTTTTTTGGCCTTTCTTTAAAAAATATGTGATAAGTAGCATAGCAAAATTATTAATTTTTTTTAGTATTTTTGATTTATATTACTGTGTTAAATTAATAATATAATTAAAATAATAAAAAATAAGATATATAATATTATTGTATTATAGATTTTTGAAAATTGTCGTATCGTCGTATCTGATACGATATCCGTACTCATATCCATGTTACATAGTCTACAACATAAATATTATTACATGCATGCAGAGGTGTGAATACTTTCTATATTATGTATTAATACAATCAAGCACCAAATATAGTAATTTATTAAAAAATATTAAATTAAAATAATTTACAACGTAACAATTCATATTTCAGTTATAAGTATGAATACTTACATTATAAGATATGAATATTTATAATACTTGATATTAATATTTTCAAACATTATATAGTGCCACAAGGAAAAAATTTATAGAATATGTTAGATACAAACACTTGATACATGAACTATTCGCACTTGAATGACGATATATGAATACTTGCAATACTAGATATTAATACTTTCAGACATCATACAGTGCTATATGAAAATTTTGATATAATTTGTTAGATACAAACATTTGATACATGAATTATTCACACTTGCATTACGATGTATGAATATTTGCAATACTTTTTATTAATACATTTAAATATTTGCATGACGATTAGTCGTTGGCGATAACCAAACCGTCACGAATTTTCCCAATTAATCGGCTGATATTTTTCGATTATTCCTAATTATTCTCTATTAATCGCTTGGTGGTACCCTATTCATCCGATAACCACATACCGTTATTTACAACACTGACATGAACTATTCACACTTATATGATGATGTATGAATACTTACAATACTTAGTATTAATACTTTTAAACATCATCTAATGCCATAAGAGAAAAAAGTAATAGAATCTGTTAGATATAAATATTTTATACATTAACTATTTACACTTGTATGACAAGGCATGAATACTTGCAATATTTAATATTAGTACGTTCAATCGTGCTATAAGAAAAAAAAACTATTGATAAGATCTCTTAGATACAAACACTTGATACATAAACTATTTACACTTGCATGACGAAGTATGAATACTTATAATACTTGAAATTAATACTTTCATACATCATCCGGTGCCATATGGAAAACTAACAATAAAAAATCATAGATTTTGTTAGTTATTAACACTTGATATATAAACTATTTATACAAGTATGACGATGTATAAGTACTTTCAATACTTGATATTAACCCTTTCAGATCAAGTGTAATTTGAAAAACAAATTAAATTTTGATAGAATATGTTAGGTACAAACATATTCTATCACAAAAATGTATAAATACTTGACATGTAAATTATTTACACTTGCATGACGATGTATAAATACTTGTAATACTTGATATTAATATTTTCAGACGACATCCAATGCCATATGGAAAAAAAAAAGTTCATAAAAAATGTTAAGTACAAATACTTTAGACATGAATTATTTACACTTGCATTGCGAGGTATGAATACATGCACGACGAGGTATGAATACTTGCACAACGAGGTATGAATACTCACACGATAAGGTATTCACGACGATTTATGAATACTTGAATGATGAGGTATGAATACTTGCACGACGGACAACCCGAAAGTATGTCATCATGGATCTCATTTGAAAGATAAAATTGTGTAGAAGACGTCTATGGTTTAGATTTGCAAATTTCCTCATAGATTGGACGGAGAAAAAAAATCCACCTCTAAAAAGATGAGTGTGTGATGTGTCCAGTTTTTTTTTTGAAATACTTGATATCTTAGGTATGAATACTTGATATATTATATATTAACACTTGCGCGTATAGGTTTTCATATTTGCACGCATCAGTTATAAAATATATCAAATATTAGGTAATCCCCTAAGTAATTAATGAAATTAAGTTAGTTAACGGTCCCCATAAGTAGTTATTGACTGAAAAATAAATGAGAAAAATTGATTGGACGATAGTTAGTCGATCCCTTAATGAATTCAAATCCTACTCATAGTGTGCATTTTAATTTTAGCCTTATTTTTCAGTCGGCATTCATAATCATAAATTATTAGTCCCATGTGATGACGAATATTCGCCAATCGCCATTAATGATCGTGCCAAATCTTCCAATCGATGTGGTTTTTTGGGGGAAATCAACGTGTTTTCCTTGAGTAGCTTTTAAGTTCTATCCATGTGTGACAACCCTTCCACTTGATCTTTACCATTAGATAATTAAGGTCTGCATATCACGATTTGTACTTTACATCTCTACAGCAGTGCAGCCATCCATGACGGTTTTGTCTTCCATGTACTCCGTCTTAAGCAAAAAATAGACACGTCATATGCAAATGCTTGATATTCAAGATGACAAGTAGTTTTAGTTGACCGCATCACCGCAACTCCGCAAAGAACAGCTCAAAAATACATTTGTTTAAAGATCACTGGACCGACTTATTCTATAGAGAAAGTAAGCCCAATAGCCCATATAGACTCGACTCGGGCCTAGGTTTACAATCCCATGGCATTCTTTCATGCGTGACAGAACCTAGAAATTCTACAAAGACCTCTGCAGTTGGGCGATAACTCAATACTCATTGGTTTAAGTCTGAGGTTGCGACGGAGAAAAGCGAGAGCGGTGGCGATCTCCTGCTGCTACGGCGGATCTGGAGAATCACCCCGTCTCGTGTCCATCAATTTCTCTTTGTTTGCGCCGATGATTACTTAAACAGGGTAAGAAACCCTTTCTCTGTAACGCTGAGGCTGGGACGAGATCTGATCTCCGAGCCAATGATGTGCTGTGATTTTGTATAATACTCAGATACGCTCTCCTTCTGAATTGATGGATCATAGTTCTTCAGAATCAACTCTCGATCTTAAATTTTTTTTTAATAAGTTTTTTGAAAGAGGTGGCTGCTAGTCTTGTAGCGAGTTTGACGGACTATTTCCGACAGTCCTGTGCTATTTTGGATAAATTGCCCCGAGACATAAGATAGATACTACTGTCGAACTAGCTACGCTCTTTTTGGAAATTGTCCTCGGACACCTAATACAAATCACTACATTGCTTGAGTGCGAATCTGATCATAAAGGCCATAATTTTGGCCCAATCTTTAACATTTGCTAAGATTTTGGTTAAAAGTTAATGAGAAAGTTGAATGTAGCTTGATTTCTTGTACGTTTCTTCTATTATGATTGTTGCTGCTGTTCTGTTTTTTTTTTTTTTTTAATGTTAATGCAAACCTGCTGTTTCCAAACAAATGATTATTTTGAATAATTGCTTGCCCCCTAACCGTTCATTACAAAAAATTTGATAATGTATAGTTCAGAATTACTGAAGCAAAATTTCTTAAAGAAAATACTGTGCAATGCTTTGTTCCATTACAGAGAACAAAAAATTGATAGCAATTGGAATAGGAATGGGGTGGCAACCATGGGTCTCTTATTTCCTCTAGTTGCAATTGAAATAGGATGTCGATGGCAATCATGAATTGTTTTCTCTCTGCCTCTTACTAAAAAAGAAGAGAAAAAACAATGAAGGGCTTGTGGTTGCCAAGAAAGGGACACCTGTATTACTTCAATTGAGGTATAGTTGACAAATTAAGACTGGAATTTTGGGACATGTCCAGTCACACTTGTGAACGGGTACACTCTTTAAAGATAATGCTATGTATGTGATTGTTATATTTGGATCACAGAGATTAGTATTACTTAGATTGTGTTTTAGAGCTTTCTCAGGATTAGGGGTGTAAACGGATCGGATAATATCTGATTTCGTCAGAATCTGAATCCAGAAAAGTACTTAAATTATTTGATCCGTATCTGTATCCGAAAAATTATAACGGATGTGGATATGATAAGGCATTTTACTATCCGTATCTGACCGTTTATACATTAAATCACAACAAATGAGATATATGTTTTTAAATTGATTTATTAAATTGCATATGTACGAATAATTTATTAAATTGCATATAAATATATGTTTAGATAAACAATATTATACACTGACATAATTAGTGACTAATATTTTAGTAATATAATAGATATTTTGTAACTAACAAGCTAATTATAAAAAATATTTGTATTTGTCGGATATCCGATCTGTATCCGTACCATTTAATATTCGATCTGTATCTGTATTCGAAAAATTATAACGGATACGAATACGATAAGACTACCATCGGATCCGTATCTGACCATTTACATCCCTACCCAGGATGCTAGCACCATTTTCCTATCCATGCTGTCTCGGCTTTTACTTTGATTTCGGTGATGTTCCCTTAAATATTCAAGCCATAGTTACAAAAATGGCAATATATTGTATATTGAATCTGTGAATGCTTTAATTGAGTTTAAAATGTACACTGAATTGATTACAATTGGCCATATCCTTGGACCAGTACCATTAAAACTAATGCATATTGGTTAAGTCTTTCTCAAGTTATTTTAGAATATATATATATATATATATATTTGGAATTCTGATTTAGGAATTAATGATTGTAAAGAAAAAATTTGAAATTTGCCTATCCTAAATTTCCCCGAAATTAATCATTCTATGTCATTTTGTTAATAAAAAGTTGTATCTATTTTTAATAAAAATAAAAACTTTAAGTTATTTAATGATTATATTAAAAAAGAATTCTAAAAATAGATACAACTTTTTATAAATTAAATGTACCAGAAGGATCACAATAATTTCTATATTACATAGAAGTGACTTTTGAACCGAGATCAATAACTCATAATCCATGCATTTTTATTTATTTACAATAACACATAATGAAATATATTAATTTTTCTTATAGCTACGAAGAATTCAACCTGAAAAATATTGATCGGGTTATTTGTTCCAGTCTTTCTAATAAATCAAATTGTATTGTATTCCATCTATTTTCAAAGAAATATATCAAACATTTCTAATATTTTCATAAAAAAATAAAAATTTCTGTTTTGTGAAAAGAAAAGAAAAATTTGAAAACGTGAAATTTTTTCACGGTTTGAAATTAAAACCTTAGTTATCATTATTAAAATAAATTTTTAATTGGATAAAAAAATGTCGGAAAGGTGGAGGTGGAAACTTCAAATGACTGGATTATCCTCCTGTATTCCAGAGATGTGCAATGTACTATAGGGGCTATCCAGCCTTTTCTTGTTTGTCATGGAAGGGAAATAAATCTGCTACGATCTTAAAAGGGATTGTAGGGTCTACGATTTCAAATTCAATCTTTTATTTGTTTTGAGATCTGTGTATAAAAAATAATTTTTATAGAGATTCGTAATACTTAAAAAATAAAAGGTTAGATTTGGAATCGTAGAACCCTACAATCCATTAGAATCGTAGCAGATTTATTTCCGTCATGGAAGAACCTTTGCAATAGTTCCTTGTGCATTAGAGAGCATGTTGCATGTTTTACTGCAAAAAGCAACAACAATATGACACCTAGAGTATGTTGCATGTAAAACATGCTATTGAATTCAGATACCTGAAGGCTATGTTGCATGGTGGGTAGGGGTGGCAACGAGCTGTTAAAGAGCGAGCTAGCATGGTGGGTAGGGGTGACAACGAACTGTTAAAGAGCGAGCTAGGTCATACTCGTACTCGGCTTGTTGGTGTATTAAGCTGAACGAGTGAGTTTAAATTTTAGATCTCGAGCTAAAACTATTGCTCAAGACCGACTCGTGACTTATCTGAGCAAGCCGAGCTAGCTCGTTACTAGCTTGGCGGATTTATAAATTTGTATATTTTCTTTCTTGCTATATCTTAAATTTTCATAACACATCTTCTCAATTATGACTAAAATAAAATAATATTTATATGACTAATTGAATACTCTTAATTCAATTGTAATTAAGCAAATCAACTACTATGAATTAAGTTTACAGCTAAATTCATACATACAAATATATCAAAATTCTAAATTCATACAAACATATTCACAGAATAAATTTATGCATACCAAATCAAACAAATTCATACAAATTAACTTAATTGCTTATAATTAATTTACACATATTTCATACAAAATTACCAATCAACTTAAACACAGTCCAAAGTGCAATTACCATAACACTGGCTATAACATCCATAAACCATGATATCCTTAATCTAAAGTTAACGGATTTGATTAAACCATTAAACTATGTATATTAAATAGCTCGTTAACGACCGAGTTGGCTTGTGTCGAGCCAGGCCAAACTCAAACTCGTTAATTTTGGCTCGAGTATGTAGCGAGCGAGCTAATTTTAACTCGATCCACTAACGAACGAGCTGTTACCGATCGAGTCACGGGCGAATACCAAGCGGGCCACGAGCTTTTTTGCCAGTCCTAATGGTGGGTATCGTATCGAATATGATACGAGTACAGTGATACGAAAATTTTAAAAAATAAAGAATACAATACGACTATTATATATATTATATTTTTATTAATTTAACGTTTAAATTATATTATTAATTCAACACTTAATACAAGTAAAAAAAAAATATTATTTTGCCATACAATATGCACACACTTCATAACAAACTAATAAGCTAATTAAAAAACCATGCACATACTTCATAACAAAGCTAATTAAAAAACCGTATTATGCCACTGAGAGTATGAAAACATGAATGGATTACTTCGAATTAAAATTCGTGTACATATTGAATACAGGAAAATTGAAATTATAAAATGAAGATATTATGATCTTTTGTACATAGTTAATACGAATTATGCTGCTGAGGCTGTATGAAAACAGGAATTTATAATTATGAAATTTAAAGTCCATATAATTGAATTTAATTTCAAACTTCATAAGTTCATAACAAACTAAACTAATTAAAGATCCAACAAAACAAGTGAAAGACTAAATTTCCAAAATAAGTTCATACTTCATCTCAAATGCTGCACATCATTTTGAAACACTATCCTCTTAAACTTCGGCTCGTCAAGTGAAAGATCTGCAATAACAAGTTACTCGGCACCATCAAATGGCTCATGTGTATCACCCGCCACATCCCAAAAGGTACTCTCTCCCTCAGAATATTATTTGGATTTTCTAGAAAAAAGTCCCAAATTAGAATGCACAAAAACTAAATTCTCAGAACACTTGGGTGTCATTGGATTCCTCTTAGCACCATGTATAAAAGATAAATTTTTTAATTTATCTCAGAACATGAAGATGATGATGGTTGAAAAAACAACTTCAAACTACTACACTTTTGAGAATAGGAGCCGCTCCAGCATAAGTAACCCACCATTCAAGCGGGTCTAGTTCTCCTCTATCCGCAATAGAATCATGATGCTCAAATCCGGCACCACAAATGGAGAATCTAACAAATTCACCAATCATGTGTCTTCTTTCTTTTGAATTTGGAAAGAGTTTTTTAAAACATTGATTTATCATGTTTGATATCTCTCCGTCCATATTAGGGGGCACACGATTTGGATGAGCACCAACCCATTGTGGACTATATTATCTATTACAAAAATATTTTAAGTAAACAACATGCATTAGACATCAAATATTGAGAATTTAAGTAAAAAATCAGATATGGACAAACATTATAATATGTTTTTCACTCACAAAGAAAAGTACTTAAAATGTAAATATAAGTGTATCAATACCTTGGGTTCAGTGATTGAGCCAAAGAATGAAGATGGTGTTGCTTTTTGCTCATCTTTCATTTAAAATTTTGCTCACTACATTAAAAAATGTTGATTCTTCATCATCTTTCATTTTCTCATGATGATAGATGATGATTTTCACTTTATCAATCATGGAATCCCACATCTCATACACCAAATGCAAATAAGATTTGTCGGTATTCATAATTTTCAACATCTCATAAATTGGCTCAGTGAACTTAAGAACATACTCAACTTTCTTCTAAAATTCCGCTTCGTCTAGGATCTTTTTCCTCACAAAGTTGGCTCTATCAATATTATTCTCTTGATAATTACTCCAACAATCTTTTATAACCATCTCTTAACTTGAAAGAACCTTTTGAACACAACAATTACCGAGGCAAAATGCATCTCGGCTGGCAAAAATAACTTGAGATCACAACACTCGAGATACATATGCAACAACATTGAGTGATTGTTAATAAAATTCTTGATGGCAAACAAATTTGATGCAACCACATTAATCCAACTACATTCATCATAGACAATTTGATTGGCTTGGGTATTTCTTGTGGCACATATACATTGGAAAGAGAGCTTCAATTATCATCTCCGCTGCCTTGCAAACCGGGGCATTATATACAGAGGCGGATCCAGAATTTTCATCAGAGTAGGACACTAATCGGATCCAAATAGCTAATCGGATTTAAACCCATTAACTTATTGGGTACAAAATTACAACTCAGTCCCTATAACTATTATTATTATAAAGAGTAAGTCTACCATACATTGCAATGCATAGGCACCTCTGTGCATTGGACTATAAATCACGGATTCAAAGTCCAAATAACCGATCCAAACCGTTCATCTTGTTCTCCATATTAATATGTGCTTGGAGACCAAATTTTATATTTTTTGGAATTTATTTACTATTTATTAAGTCACTTTGAAAATCACTGATCCAACGGTGCCTTTTGATTTTACTGTAACCGTTGAATCAGCGATTTTCAATGTGACTTAATAAATAGTAAAAATATTCCAAAAAATGTAAAATTTGGTCTCCAAGCACATATTAATATGGAGAACAAGATGAACGGTTTGGATCGGTCATTTGGACTTTGAATATGGTGATTTATAGTCCAATGCACAGAGGTGCCTATGCATTACAATGTATGGTAGACTTACTCTTATTATAAAATATGTAAAGATCCTTATTCACCAAAGCATAAAGCTTTCATATACTTATCAGTTAAAAGTATTATTTGGAGATTGAACATAAGAAGATAACTATATGAATTTAAATATTGGAAGAGAAGCAGAGACAGTAGACATATCTAAACCTAGTTTATGTAAAGGGCATCAGCGTGATTTTTCAATTTCACCTTTATTTGATGATATTTCATGGCTTTCTAAAGGCACCAGCATGATTTCTCAATTGAGATGGCAATGGATTTTCTACATGACAAGATTTCTAAAGAGCATCAGTCTGAAATTGAGAAAGAATGATTTCTAAAGGGCATCAACCTTCATATAGGATTTGGACCCAAAAAAACCCTCCGTATAGGTTGTGAAAATAAAGGTGAAATTGAGAAAGGCATGAATTGAGAAATGTCCAATTGCATCTCTGACTCCAGCAAAGGAAATTTTTTTTTCTATTTTGATTTTGCTCTCTCGCTCCAGCAAATAGTGAAAGGGATTTCTCTTTTTGTCGAGTCTCTTTAACCAAGCGGAGGCAACAGGAAATAAATCTGCTACGATCCTGAGGGATTGTAGGGTCCAACGATTCTAAATCCAACCTTTTATATTTTTAGGTGGAACGAATCTTCATAGATATTATTTTTTATGCACGAATCTCAAAATAAATGAAATGTTGGATTTAGAATCGTAAGATCCTACAATCCCTTTTTAGGATCGTAGCAAATTTATTTCCGAGGCAACAAGATTTTTTAGTTGCAATGAGAGAGAAGAGACAATGATTGGGCTAGGGGTGGGCACACTCTAAAATATACACTGGGCTGAAAAAAAATTCAAATTCAGGAGTAGACAATGTCTATTCCTGAGCCTTATGGATCCGCCTCTGATTATGTGTAACAACTTGTACCACCTTTTGAGGTCCAACCTCCTCAATCACATCTTTAATCATGTTGGAAATAAAATATTGAGAAATTTATATATATCCCCATCAAAACTTCTCTTTTTAGATATATCTCCATCACAACTCAATATTTAGTTATATCTCCATCAAAACTAAATGATTTTATTTATATCTCCATTTCTTCATTTAACCTCTTATAAATACTAATAAAATATATAAAAGACTGTTTTGTCCTTCATCAAAATTACTGTCCTAATCTCTCATCTTTCTTTCCTGCTCCATTCTTTTTCCTTGACAATGTCCCTTCCCCTCAATTCTTCTCCGCATAAGCGGTGCAAACTAAAAGGAATAAATACTTCAATTTGATATCATTTCATTGAATCTCCCTTCATTTTGTGCAACCACTGGAGCTGATGAGCCACCTTGCCTTTTTCGCAACCTTTCTTCCTAAAGAAATAATATTTGAGATTGTAAATTCACTTCCAATATACCTTCAATTGCCGGAGCTTAGAACATGAATTACTTCAATAAACAAAGACAAAAAATAATCCCTATAAATTCAGCCCTCTTTCTTATATTGTTGAATAACTCCAATACCCTTGATAATTGCATCAGAACAATTCGAACCAATAGATGTAATTGACTTGATTAATATCAAGTAAAGACAGATAGTTATTAGGAGATATAAATTTTCAGAATAAGGACAACAACAAACGGTCAAAACAATTTTTTGGGCTTCTGGACAGGAATTTTGTTTGGTAAATAGTAAATTTTCTAATTGAAACTCACAACAAAATAATGTTTGTGAACTTACAAGCAGTCTGAGAGGCGAGCTGGACAGGAATTGTTTTTAAGACTTAGAAGCGAAGCAACCCATGCATACCCTAGATAAATTATTTGTTCTTGAATTTAGAAAAATGAAAGAAAAAGTTCATACTGTAGATGAACAATTGGAGCATGCGGAGAAGAATTGAGGGGAAGGGGCATTGTCAAGGAAAAGAATGGAGCAGGAAAGAAAGATGAGGGATTAGGACAGTAATTTTGATGAAGAGCAAAACAATATTTTATATATTTTATTAGTATTTATAAGAGGTTAAATGAAGAAATGGGGATATAAATAAAACCATTTAGTTTTGATGAGGATATAACTAAATATAGAGTTGTGATGGAGATATATTTAAAAAGAGAAGTTTTGATGGGGATAAATATAAATTTCTCTAAAATATTTATCTTTTATCTCACCTTAGCAATTAATAGCCTTCAGGCAAATCGGCGTGCTATCGGTTATTACTATGAAGTTTATTAAATGCCTTCTTACATCGGTCCATCCGTTGGTTATAATATGTTTTTTTGTGCCTAATTGCCCTTGATTGGCTCGAGTAAATGGTCAAGATGAATCATCTATATAAGAGGGTAGTTCTAAGCTCTTTGTAAGTGGGAGGCTTAAATTCTTTGATCTCTCTATAGTAGTAGTAGTAGTAAACCACCACCACCACCACCACCACCACCATCACTACTTTGTCTTATGTTAATCGGGGCCAAATTCTACCTCTTCTTGTGTTTTCGACATGCCTTATAATTCCGGCACACACCGGTGCTTTAGGAGGCCTCCGTTGGAGATGTCAAAACTATCTCAAGCGATGTTGGATGATTTTCTTTTCAATCGGTGCTACCTTAAGTCTGTCACGTATATCATCATTTCTAATGTGGTCCCGTCTTGTATGGCCACAACTCCACCGCAACATATGCATCTCTGCTACACTTATCTTCTGAACGTGTTGTCTTTTAGTAGCCCAACATTCTTCACCATACAACATCGCAGGTCTGATAGACGTCCTGTAGAACTTGCCTTTGAGTTTTTGTGGGACTTTTTTTATCACATAGTATGCCAGATGCCTGTCACCATTTGACCCACCCTGCTCGTATCATATGGCTAACATCTTCATCAATCTCACCATCACTCTGCAACATCGACCTCAAATATCGAAAGGTGCCTTTCCTAGCCACTACTTGTCCAGTCAAAGTTACATTTCTATCATCTGACCTGACACCGCTGAACTCGCACCTCATATACTCAGTTTTAGTCCTACTAAGTCTAAAACTTTTCGATTCTAAAGTCTGTCTCTACAACTCTAGTTGCCTATCAACTCCTATCATACTCTTGTAGATTAGCACCACATCATTAGCAAAGAGCATACACCAAGTGATCTCCCCTTGTATTTCCCTTGTAACTTCATCCACCACTAGGGCAAAAATGTAGGGGCTCAAAGCTGACCCTTGATGTAATCCTATCTTAAGAGGAAAGTCATTAGTTTCGCTATCGCATGCTCTGTCACTAGTCACAATGTCATCGTACATATCCTTGATGATGGTAATATACTTTGTTGGAACTTTAATATTTTCAAGAGCCTACCACATGACATTCCCCGGTACTTTTGTCGTAAGTTTTCTCTAAGTCTATAAACACCATGTGTAGATCCTTCTTCTGCTCCATATATCTCTCTCTATAAGCTGTCTCTGCTTGTGTAGTTTTTGTACAACCTGTCCTAAGCCAGGATAAATGAGAAGGATCATGATAGGCATGGAGAGCCAACGATAAACCAATGGTAAAAAAACAATCGTTCTCTCATATGAAACCCATAGATATCAATAAAAATGAAAGTCTTAAAAAAAGTCATAGCTGTTAAGAGGCCAGTAGTGTAATTATTTGTTTTTCTAACCGTATTATAGGCATATTCATGGTCTCACTAGTGGAAAAACTGGAATTATGATCAGTTATATATGCATATTATGATCGAAATTCAACCGATCCTGATTAGGGCGATACTAATACCACACTAATCTAGATCGGTTAAATAACCGATCCAAATAGTTTGCATTAGGATCAGTTATTCTATACAACCGATCCAGATTAGAACTATTAGGATCGGTTGTTTTAAACAACCGATCCTAATGGGTGTTAATCTGGATCGGTTGTTTCAAAATAATCGATCCTAATTCAAACTTTTAGAATCGATTATTTGAAACAACCAATCTTAATTCTTTTTTCCACAAAAATGTTGATTCTGCAAAAAAAGAAAAAAAAAAAGAACTAGGATCGGTTGTTTAAAATAACTGATCCTAATAGTACTAATTAGGATCGGCTATTTGAAACAACCGATCCTAATTCCTTTTTTTTTTTTTTCAGAACCAATATTTTGTGAATCCAGATATAATGCATTATATATTATAACAAAAAATTTAATATTACATATCAGGATAAAAAGATATTACACAGGATTATTATCAAAGAAACCACCAATATTTCATAATAACCGATTGTTAGCTTTCTCGCTCTGAGATTGTTATTATTTGCATAAATAATATCGTTATTATTACCAAATAATTTGCATAAATTAGTTGAATAAAATAAATAGAAATATAACTTCTATATAAACCAAACAACTAAATCACAACAACTGAAACATAAATTTTTTTCCAAGTTCAACATAGCAAAATAACAAAGGATACTTTGAATGCATTGCTGAGTGTTATTGAGCTCGGAGAGCTTATCTGCCAGTATCTTTTCGCGAAAAACACCGCTCATTTCACCTTAGTCGCAAAAATTCGCTCACAATAATCAACCAGACCAAATTTCAAACCCTGAACAATAACAAAATCTTAGTGATAACAAGCTCAAATAAAGCAAAATCACTCTCTCAAGAAATAAATAAATTAGAAAACGGAGATCCAAATTTCGAGTTGTAACTAAATAACTATTGCAGAAAAATAGGAGAGAGCGAGAGGACAAATCAAACTTGGATCCTATTTAGTGAAGCGAGAGGGAGATTGAGCGAGAAAGCTAACTATCTCAGATCCTTGACCTAGGGTAAAAAGATAAAAACTGGAATTAGGATAAAAAGATATTACACACGGAGGAGATGGAGAGAAAAAGAGAGAGGCTGGGATGAAACTCAATTTTTTTAGCTAAGTGCAGAGGCGCGAAACAAAATAAACCCTAGCGGAACTATTAGGATCGGTTATTTAAAAAAACCGATCCTAATGTATATACTATTAGGATTAGTTATTATAAAAAACCGATCCTAATTTATTTTTTCACAAAAATATAAAAAATAATAATAATTAGGATCGGTTGTTTAAAACAACCGATCATAATTCCTTTTTTTTTTTTGCAGAACCAATATGACCATTAGGATCGGTCAACTTGAAAAAATCGATCCTGATAGTATGAGAATTGGGTATTTAAAAACCGATCCTAATGTATGCGCATTTGGATCGGTTTTTTATAATAACCGATCCTAATAGTATCAGGATCGGTTATTATAAAGAACCGATACTAATTGTCCATATATTAGGATCGGTTCTTTATAATAACTAAAATCTGATACTATTAGGATCGGTTATTATAAAAAAATCGATCCAAATATGCATACATTAGAATCGGTTCTTTATAATAACCGAACTTAATAGTTTTTAGGATTAGTTTTTTGAAATTAACCGAACCATATGGGTATTAGTATCGGTATTTGATAATAACCGAGCCAGATAGACCGATCCTAATTCCAGTTTCTCCACTAGTGTCTGCTATGGTGTGAGTTACAAAGATTTTATTCTAAAACGTGAATATTGAAGCTCCGGGGACAAAAGTTGAAATAATAATTATCTCAGAGGTGAATTTGATGCAAAGGTGTACTGAATGTTCAGTTTTTCGAGGATTCATGCAAAGAAGGATGGGATAACATAGCCATAGGCTTCAATAAAGCAAGCTAACTGTAATTAGCCTCGAATTACTTGAGTTTCAACTTTTACTCTATTTAACTAATTCGGACTCAGCTCCCCTGTGCTGTGAAATCAAGCACAAAATTTGCAAGCAAAAACAAAAAAAGGGGTATAACGTACACAAGCAATCCATATTGTTACCGAACGACTGAACCTGAATTAATCGCTGCCAAAAAAGATGCACGGCAATACTGGGTTTTATACCCTATTAGATCATTGCTGCTACTAAATTCAAAGACCATATGAGGAACTATTTTAATAAAAAAAAATACCAGCACTCATCTCCAATTAGAACTTGATACCGCCTGGAGCAAAGATAATTCTTGTGTTTTTGTTCCAATTGACCTGGGAAGAATTGCCCCAACTATTAGCCGAAATTCAAAATCAGAAAAGTTGGTTACACTGAAATAAAATTGGGTGCAACGAAGGCTTAATTGGTCGACTCGGTGGATAAACAATATATCAATCTCAAAACTTAACAGTGACAGTAGAGAGGAGACTTATCCGGCAATAGAGAGGAGACAGATGGCGGAAGAGAGATGGCTGGAGAGAGGAGATGGAGAGGAGAGACAGAGAGAGGAGACGAGCGCTGTCGGAGCGGAGAGGAAAGAGTTTTTTTTTTTGGTTTTGTAGCGCCTGAAGAGACAAAACCTAATTTAGGCGTGTCCCGACCGAATCGACTGTTTTTAACCGTATCGACACATTTCAACGAGGTACCAAAGACTGTATCAAGTGAGTAGATACATGCCAGCTTAGCCGATACGTCGATTGGCATATCTAATACGTATTGTGGTTGTGTCGAAGACGTGTCAGTGTCTGATACGTATTTGACACGGATACGAGGACCATCCAGGAGTAACATAGCCTGAAGGCAGCGGACGGAGCTGTCCCAAGTTATTTTGTTGTTTTCATTTAGTCCTGTTAATGGGCCGACTGTTTGTTCAAACCATGACCTGTCCGAACTTAATGGGAGGAGGAGATGTCCAGGGCTGGACCAAATCAAATTAATTTTAATAAGTCAGGACCTTGTCCATTTCTTCAAAGACTTGTCCATTTCAACAAAGAGCTCGGGCCCTGTTCAATTATGTCTGAAACAAAATGTTCGGTCACAGTGTCAAAGACCAATGAAATGGTTCAGAAATTACCAAAGCAATATTCCTTGACTTTGATCCTTTCTCCCTTCGTTCACACCTTTGACTTTACAAGTATTATTATATTAAAAAATCAAACATGCGAACTTGTATTAAAAATCAAGCATGAGCAACTTGTATTAAAAATTACCAATTTAACAACCAAATTTACCAATTTTACAATTTAAAAACTAAATTTAACAACCAAATTTATAAAATTCAAGCATAAGCAACTCGTTATAAATAAAGCAGTAAGCAACTTGTTCAAAAATTACCAATTTAACAGCCAAATTTATATTGAAAATCAAGCATGAGCAACTTGTTATAAAGCATCTAAAGTGATATGTTTAACACAACAACATAGTTTACAAAATTCAATAGTCAGATATAAGAAATCATCAAAATCTAATTGAGCATTCTCCAAATTTCATAACCTTGAGAATTGAGTACAAGCTCCATCTAACAACTTCATACCAGTCCCAGCTCCAGCTCCAGTATGCAGCTCCAACTCCAGCTTCAATAAATTTTAGAATTAAACTCCATTTAATTAACAAAAGATGGTCCAAAATATAACTACTTCTTTCAAGGTAAAAAGTGTGCACCATGTCCACGTGATAATGTTAATCTTATGTATTAACCTTTTAAGCTAAAGCTCCAAAATTGCTAATTTAATATTAAAATACATGCAAATTAAGAAGGCAAGAGTATAGAAAAAACTAACTTCTTTCAATATTTAAGCTGCTCTCGAGCTAAAGGGACAGAGCTTGATAAAATTTCTCTGCAAAATTCAAGACATAAAATAAGTTGTATAGCACATCAGTAAGAAAAGACCCTCAATTAATTTGGTGCACTCCATAAATTAATATAACTACTCATCAGAATGATTTGGTAGGACAATAACCAGCTTCCTTGTAATAAATTACAATGAAGATAAAATAATTTCAAATAGTGTGCAAGGTATTTTACTGGCAGAGTTGACATATTTCAAAACTGGTAATGTAGACATATGATCATATTTAGACTACTTTGACACAAATTTATAGCAATCCCCACATTGTAGATTGCTTTAAAAGTTATGACTACAGCAGGCATAATCTAATAGGCCTAACACGGTGATGCTTCCTTAAAACTTAAATGGTACCAAATTACAAGGTTTATTTCAAAACTGAGATTATTAAATAAGTTTATTTCATTTAGTCTTTATCAATCAATAATATTTACCTCTAAAATCAAGGACGTCGCATGAATGGGCGAAAATCATCCAAGTTGAAGCTACCATCAAAGGAGGCAAACCAATCCTTTGTGCAAACGAGAGCTTCAAGTGTACCTGAATTCATCGAACTCCGCAGATTATCCGTCAATCGATCCGCTGCACGAAAAGCAAACTCTAATGCAACGGTTGATACGAGAACGGCCAAAAAGTCTCTTGCCATTCTTTCTAAAGTCGGCCACTTTTCTGAATTTTTTTTCCAATATTGCAAAACATCAAAATCTTCTTCATCGGACATCACCAAAACGGATTCTTCAAGATAATTATCTAACTCGATTTTGTTTCGTTGCACGACACGGTTTTTATCATCAAATCGAGAGAATCTCTCATCAAACTTCCTTTTGACAAGTATTATATTTTTCACTTGTGGAGACTCACTAGTTGACACTCATTCTATATTTTCATTTATTCTTTCATACTCGTCATAAAATTTTCTAAGTAAAGATTTCACATCTCTCACTCTTTCATTGTACTCAATGGAATTTTCTCCATAAGCATCTTCGAAACAAAACTCCACAAAACATAATTTTCTCCTAGGATCAAAAACACATGCTAGTGTTAGAATTAGATTTGGATTTTTCTAATAATTGTCAAATTTATTTTGCATTTCCTTTGATAAGTTTTGCATAGGCGTATTGGAACTCGCAAGTTCGTCCAACAATGCACTCCGAATAGAAAATAACTCCTTTATATATTGATTTGACGATGGTCGCCTCACGATTGAGAAATTTTTTGTTGCGTCTAAAAATACCTCCAAAAATCTCGCCATCTCTTCCGCCTCCTCGCACTTTTCCATATTAGGAACAACCGCTCTGCAATATTGCCGAACCTTGATAAAGCCTCTTTGTATTTCAATACTTCATTAACCATCTCGTAAGTTGAGTTCCACCTTGTTGGACAATCTAGAATCATATATCTTTTAGATGACAAGTTAAGATCTTTTAGGATTTTATTAAACATTTGGAGTTTTCTACTACTCGCATAAATATTCCGTATTAAATCTCTAATTGTAACCAAATACGGCTCAATAATCTTCATCCCATCTTGCACCATGATATTTAAGACACCATGATATTTAAGATGTGTGCCACCGCATATCTCATATGCATGTGCTTCCCTTCAACAATGGTCATATCCATAAATTCCCTCTCTATATCTCCAATTGCATTATTGTTCACTGTACAATTGTGAAGTGTAATCGTGAATATTTTACCATCCAACTTTCACTCCATTAAAATATCATTCATTAAACCCGCAACATTTACATCCGAATGCGGATAAGAAATTTACTTAAAGGAGATAATATTATTTCGAAAATTAAAATTCTTATCTATGTAATGCGCTGTCAGGTACGTACAAATAACCCAGATGCATGTTCGACATCCATATGTCACTCGTGAAACACACACGGGAATTCAATCCTTCAAACTCTTGCAATGCTAACTCCCTTTCCGTCTGAAATACGCTCACGCAATCGTTTCTCAACAGTTGTCGCCCAATGGATCTGTATTTCGGTCTCAAAGACCTCATAGCCAGTTTCCAAAACCGACTTTCAATAACGTTAAATAGTATCTTTGCATCGATGAAAAGCAAAATTATCAAATTAACTGTATTTTTTATACCGAAATAATGTTAAATGGTATTTCGCACAAATATTTCGTATTAAAATACAGTTAAATCCTCTAATGGCTTAATGAAAATTTTATTAGGCCATTAGAGGATTTAACTGTATTTTTTATGCCGAAATTGGTTGAGGGTGAATTCAACAAAGTGCAAAGGGGAAAATAATATTTCTTAGTTTAGTTTGTAAAGTTAACGGCTAACGAAATTGTCATAGTATAAAAATTGGCTAATAAGTAAATGTTTTTCTTTTTGATAAAGTGTGAATACAACCCTATTATCCGATAATAGCGGTAAGACGGCATCAAATTATTCTGATAAAAATTTTCAAGGCTATTTCCAGATTCGTAATGGAATGTTATTGCAATTGTCCTACAATTCCGTGTGCCGTTGTCATAGTTTGAGTGAAAAAACGTATCGTGTTGTGTCGTGACGTGACTAATACGTTGTGATTTTGGTCTCGTGCCGTGACATGACGTGATTAATACGCTGTGATTTTGGTCTCGTGCCGTGTTGTAATTAATATGCTGTGATTTTGGTCTCGTGCCGTGCTGTGACCAAGTTAATTTTTCATGTGACGTGTCATGACGACCAAAATATCAAAGGATGGTCACGGCACGCAAATAGTACGTCACGCCGTGCCTAAATGTGTCGTGACCAAACGTGTCTCGCGTGACCATTTGATTATAAATTAAGTTAGTTTATTTAAGATTCACCATTTGATTAATATCTAATGATTCTAATTACATATGACTAGCGTGACTACGTGTCGTGCCTTGCTGTAACTAGATCTTTCATGTGACGTGACGTGCAAAAATTTTAAAAGATAGTCACGATACCTAAATGATCATGATACAAGACACACAAATTAAGACACATAACTGACACACATATTGTACCGTTCTGTGTTATTTTGTAACAGAATTGGCTCTGCCATACCATTATTTTACTCTAGCCATAGTTGCATTAACTTAGCCACGTGCGGTCCCACAACCATAACATGCAACATGTCATTATAAATCTTTTGTACAAGCATATATTTAATTTCGTTAAAAATGATGGCTAATTGCCAAGAGAAATGTCATTAATTGTTTCTGTCCGTCATATGGCCAGAATTAATAGATTCATATTAAATTAAAAAAATAAATAAAGTATTACTATTATGAACTGTTTGATTTTGATTTATGTTGACGACACTTTTGCAAAAAAAAAATTAACTTTATAGCAATTTGCATCGAATATAAAGATCACATAAATTAAATAATATTCTTTGATTTGAGTTTTTCAGAACCATAGCTAAGCCTAGAGTTGCGATTATATTTTCAGTACTACCGGCAAGAATCCAGAGTTCCGATTATATTTTCAACAAATCAAGAGAGTACGGTCGGAATGAGGATGCATAACACAACTATAACTATGTAAAACATTACTATTGTATTATTTAGATAATGTGGTATTATTATTGTGTTATTTAGTAAAATTTGAATTATGTAAATGTGATATGAATTAATGTAGAATTAATATGTAAAATTTCTATTATCTAAATGTGATATTTAAATTAATGATGCACTCTGTAATGTGTTAATAGTTAATATCTATATTTTGCAAAAAAAAAAAAAAAAAAAAAAAACAGCGATTGAATTTTGGGTATCAGCAATCGGTTTCATGGTCGCTGATACATTTTCATGACGTCAGCAAAAACAACAGCGACCAAACAAAAATAGTCGCAGATAAAGTATCAGCGATCGGGTGATGTCATTCAGCGATCGGTGACGTCATCGAGAGAGTATCTGCGACAATGTCTTCAGTGATCGGATTTCGCTTTCTGCGACTGAATAGAATATCTGTGACTAGCGCCATGACTTTCTGCGATCGAAAAATCGATCGTAGAAAGTCTATTATGCTGTAGTGCCTAATACAATATTTTATTGAAAAAAATTATAGTATATTAATACAAACTTTTAAAATAGTCAATAGTTTATTAAATAAAGATATATAGTTTCCTCACAAACTTCATTTAATCATCACCCAGAGTTCAAAGAATTCACCTAAGGTAACGTAAAGTATTTATGTTTAGATCCGAACCGTTCAATCAGAATCCCTGAGTTCGGATCTAAACATAAATATTATGCTGCCACATGGATATGGACTCGGGTCCAGATTTAAGAATGAGATCCGATTTTATTCTAACTCTGCTCTTTTTCTGTTATTTTCTCTCTCGCACGTGCTTTTTTTTCTCTCTTTTCTTCTTTGAAAAGAGATACAGAGAGAAAAAAGATAGCCGGAGAGAAAAAAAAATAGCAGAAAGCTATTTTTCTTACTATTATTACTAGAAATTAAAAAAAACAGTAGATTCTCTTCCCAGACCCACCCCGAACATTTCCGACCGTTACAAGCGATCGCATTTAAAATGGTCCACAAACCTGATGCGACTAAATTCCGACCGTTGCAATCGCTAAACTCCGAGTCAGACTTTTGGCTCCTTTCCCTTTACCTAGATTAAAAAAATGCAAAGCATATCTCTCCAGGTAATTCCCCCTTTTCATTTTACCACATGCTGACTTCCTGTCCCCTGTCTAAGCTTTATCCCCTCTCTTCCCGTTGTTCAAATAAAAATTTACAAGCAGCCAAATGATACGCAATATCGCTCCTCTTTCTCAATCTCATGGCATCCTCTCTACGCTTCCTTCTTCTCCTATCCCTCTTTACCCCAACCTTAGCCAAAAATGTCAGTTTTGATTCTGCATCCTTCTCTTTCTCTAACCTGACCTTGTTGGGTGATTCCTACCTCAGAAATGGCGTGATTGGTTTGACAAAAGAGACCGGTGTTCCTTCCTCGAGTGCCGGGTCAGTTATTCTCAACCTCCCAATCCAATTCTTTGATCCGGTAACCAACACCTCAGCTTCCTTCTCCACCAAATTCTCTTTCTCTATCACTAACCAAAACCCAGGGTCCTTTGGAGATGGCCTCACCTTCTTCATTTCCCCCAGTAATAGCTCTCTTGGAGCTACCGGTGGCTTTCTCGGTGTATTCAACTCAACTAGTTCAACAGATAATGGGACACTAATCGCGGTTGAGTTTGATACCCTGTTGAATGAAGAGTTCAATGATACAACTGATAACCATATTGGATTAGACATCGGTGACCCACTGTCAATAAAAGCAGTAGATCTTGGGTCATATGGGATTGATCTGAAAAGCGGCAATTCGACAACAGCTTGGATAGATTACAGCAGTAAGGATAACCAACTCGGTATTTGGTTGGCTTACACAAATGTCAAGCCTGACAAACCCATTTTTTCAATTAATATCGACCTCTCGAAAAACTTTGCCGAGTTCATGTATGTGGGGTTTTCGGCCTCCACTGAAGGAAGCACAGAATTGCATATGATCAGAGATTGGACCTTTCAAACTTTTGGATTCCCTTCTATAAACCTTTCCTCTAGTGCTACTCCAAATTCAACCAATGGGTCAGTTGGCACTATCCCAAATATCACCATTAATAACAGCAATGTTACCTCTCGCAAGAGGCTTACTTTGGCACTGGGCATATTAGGCCCTTTAGCTCTTTGTTTGGGATTTGTTCTATTCATGTGGGTCACAATCAAAAAGATTATAGAGTTAACCACAAAGAAAGAGGGTTTTGCATCTGAGGCATTAAAGGGGCCTCGAAAGTTCACTTACAAGGAACTGAGTGCTGCCACAAGGGGATTTCACATGACTCGAATAATTGGGAAAGGAGCATTTGGCACAGTTTTTAAAGCAGTCATGCCTGGTACAGGGGACACTTATGCTGTTAAAAGAGCCAAACAAGAGCACCAATGTAAGAGCGAGTTTGTTTCAGAGCTCTCAATCATTGCCTGTCTCAGGCACAAAAATTTAGTCCAACTAGAAGGATGGTGTGAGGAGAAAGGGGAATTGTTACTGGTATACGAGTTCATGCCTCATGGGAGTCTTGACAAGGTATTGTACCGAGAACCGAACCAAGATCTCGGCTCGGTATTTAACTGGCCTCAACGGTACAACGTGGCCATTGGGCTGGCATCAGCGCTCTCTTATTTACACCAAGAATGTGAACAGAGAGTAATACACCGAGACATAAAAACCAGCAATATCTTATTAGATGTTAATTTCAACCCAAGGCTAGGCGATTTCGGTCTCGCACGGCTCATGGACCACAACAAAAGCCCGGTCTCAACACTAACAGCCGGCACCATGGGTTACCTCGCGCCAGAGTACTTACAATGTGGAAAAGCAACCGATCAAACTGATGTTTTTAGCTACGGCGTTGTAGTATTGGAAGTTTGTTGTGGGAGGAGACCCATCGATAAAGAAGAGGGCTCGAAAAAAACAGTCAATTTGGTGGATTGGGTTTGGAAATTGTACAGTGAGGATAGGCTGATTGAGGCAGCCGATAGCAGATTACATGATGAGTTTGACAAAGAGGGAATGGTGAGGTTGTTGTTAGTCGGGTTGAGTTGTGCAAACCCGAACTGTGTTGAGAGGCCGAACATGAGGAAGGTTTTCCAGATCCTGAGCGGTGAGGCTGAGCCGATCCCGGTGCCAAAAAAGAAGCCGCTGCTTGTTTTTTGCTCAAGTGCTTCGCTTAGCATGAGGGAGATTGTTTCAGATGGGGAGGACACGCCACCGGGATTAAACCCATTGACGCAAATTAAGATAGATTAATTATAGTTGTTTTTTGTGATACGAGAGTAAGTGAAATAATATTGCTGGACCAATGGATGTGTGACTTTGATTTTTTTTTTACTTTTCCACATCTAGCTAGATTCATATTTATTTTTTAGTTTGTTTGGGCTGAAGCTGTTATGTACAAGGGATTGCAACATGTAATGCGTTTTCTTGTATCGAGTCCATTTTATTTACAAGAAACATATGAATGATTGAATAAATATAAAGAATAGAATAAAATATAATCCTTGAATAAATATAAATAATAGAATAACATATAATCCTTGAATAATTTAAAGAATAAAATTTAAATATAATCGTTGAATAATTTCTTCTTCTGTTTGTTACTACTATTATCGTTCATCTCACTTCTACACTTTCCTTGAATAAATTTAAAGAATAGAATAAAAAATAATCCTTGAATAATTTTCCATTAATACTATAACACACAGAAAATTGACAGAATAACCTCTGTTAGTACATGTTCAACACATACACCTGAAATAAACCTCACTTACAATCTCACAAGACAGTGTGTGTTAGCATCCAGACCAACTCAAAACATTGACAACTTGAAACAAATCATTCTTTCATAACAACTCCTTGTTACCATTATCATTTACTAAGGAATTGTCTTCAGTAGTGTTGTTATTATCTTCTGAAGCCATATGTTCTCCATCTTTAGTTTCTCTAATGCACTGCTTTTTGCTCACAGAGCCTTCCTCAATCACTCCTTCCAAATCCTCTTTCTCGTCTTCTTTAGTTACTGCTACTACATCTGCTGCATCTTGAGTTGCAACCTTTTCTTCACCTAAGGTTTCTCCTTCAGCATTATCTCTTTTTCTCTGTGGTATCGCCTTAAAAAATGCACTCTTCCAGTCTCTTGTTTCAATAAAATTCAACATTATTTCAAATACTTGGTTTACTGTAAGCACCTGAAGAAAAATAAAAAAAGCTTCAATTCAAACAACCAAGTGAGAAAGAAGATGATTAAACCATTTCTTATTGATATCCTATGCATATCCTATGCAACCTATAGGTCAAACAAACTTCCCAAATGCAACCTTCCTATATGAGTTTAGAGACTACACAACTATGCTAGGCTGTTAGATATGTTGGTCAAAATCAAAAGTATAAATAGAAAATAAAATTTGTTAGCTGATTTTGCATTGACCTATCAAGTTCATATTGCCGTAAAAAAAAACCCAGTTAGGCAGTTGGTGTTCAATTAACCCTAAATTGTGCAAGCAATACTGCTCGGAGACTCCAAATTGTGAAATGGAATTTGCTTCATTTTACTCCTAACTGGATGTATTATAATTTATACCTGAGAACTTGACATTTTCAAATAATTCCCAATTGGCAATTTTGCAGATTTAATGCCTTGTTGCTTCGCCTTGTCCAGAGTTATCCCTTTAAATCTATTCCGATCAACCAACCCACCAATTATGTAAATGCTCTTCAAATCAAGCTCCTCAAGAACATTTTCTGAATCAGCTGTCAAATAGACGAGATTTTCCTTTTGGTCACTGAGGGCTTCAATATATGGTCGAGTCTCCTTTTCTATTAACCACTTGTCAAATCCAGGGATCTTTTTCAATCGTGCCTCCATTTCACCATTACAGCCAGTCAGCCAGAGGTGGGTTGGATTTGTGGATCTACTGTTTGCACCATAACAGCATATTATCTGTAATTATATATATTATTTATTCAGTTAGCATAAGTGACTATAATTTAATTTGAGCATTTGGGATGATTTTCATATTTTAAAAAGATTACTAGTAAAGCAAGAATTAAATTTATGTCAAGTAAATTGGGAAGGGGCCAAAACAATTCGTTGGTGTACCAGCCTAGAGAGTCTTACTTTGTAAATTGTGATGATGAAGTAGCAGGCCAGTTCTTGGATATCCGCAATAAAGATATTAAACAATAAACTGGTAGAGAAACAAACAATGTCATTTCTTGATTTGGGTCAGGACAAGAATTTGGGGATTTGGAGGGAGGCACATAAATTTAAATTTACATGATTCAATATCCAAATTGCAAATAGTAGAGCGCAAGTTTCATCAGTAATACACAGGGTACTAATGCACATTGCTCAAATTTTGAAAACAGAATGAAAAGAAAATGCACCTGCTGGGAAAGAGATTGTATTTCATTAGCAGTCATGTGGTCCCCGAAATCAAGATCCAGCAAAACCTTCTGACCGACCTCTGCTGCCTTATTAAGCCGTTCGATCTTTTTCCGATGCTTCTCCTTTTCTCGCTTAATCCGCTCCCACATGGCCTCCTTATTCGACTCAAGCAGCTTTGCCTTCTCCTCAGGCGAGAGCGACTCGAATTTCTCATTCCAATTGCGACGGCGCTTCTCTTTCTTCTCCGCCTTGCACTGCTTCTCCGCCGCCTTCTTCTCGGCCTTGCGAGCGGCGAGGCCCTCTAGCTTCAAAAGCTTCTTCTGAGCTGTTTTAGTGAGGCTTTGGGTTGGTTTTGGGTCTGTGTTATCGCCGTCGGCGGAGGCGGTGGCCTGGCTTTCATCGCCGGGATCAGCCATGGCGAGGCGGTGGTACGCTGTGGTGTGAGTGTAGTGTAGGATTTTCTTGGAGGGGTTTATGGAGGGTTTTCTTCCAGCTTTTACCAGTTCAAGAAAATGCCCTCCGACTCGAGTTTGAAAGAGATATTACAAGGTGCTTCACTGCTCGGCTCTTCGGCCCAAACTTATACAAGGCCCGGTTTAGAATTTGTTCATGAACAATATAGCAAGCACTTCGACACTACACCTGAATTATTAGATCATAGATGTGGCCGGGTGAATGTTTCACATTTGTGTTTTTACTATGTGAAAAGTTTGGGCTCTTGTCTATGTCATGATCTGGCCGGGTGAACGTTTCACATATATTTTTTTTTACTATGTGAAAAGTTTGGGCTCTTCTAGTCTCTGTCTCGGTCTTAATGGGTGTTACGAGTTCACAGAAATCAACTATTGTGAATGAAATCTGTGCAATAAATGGTAATGTTGTTTCAATTTTTATCATAATAAAATGAAATATCTTTTCTTATGTTCATTGCAGGAAGAAAATGAAGTTCTTTTCAATAATTTACTACTTTTATGTTCACTATTAAAAGATATATGAACCTCGTTACAAAAAGAAGATGAAATTCTTTCCCCCGACTCGTAGTCAATATGTGACTTACAATATTAATGAAATTTTTTATTGGCTCAAGTACAAATGAGTTTTTAACAAACTGTCTCGACTCGGCTCGTTTTGATGTGAACCGACAGCTCATTTACAGTCCTATTTTGTCTGTATGAGATATGGAGTTGCAATTCTTTTTCGGTGCATTGCTTCCGTTATTACGTTTTTGCTTTTCATATGGATTAATTAGAACGAGAAGTCAATATGTTTTCAAGTCAGGAGAAGTAATATATACACCAAAATACTTTTAATTAAAAAAGGCATTCACTACTACAAACAAAAGCCTTTTATATCGATTAGAATTGCATTATGCTATCGGGATCCGATTTGAAACATATCACTCCGATAAGAAATGTAGACGTCTATGCTATCGGATCAAAACAGATGGCGTTAATCAATATACCATCGGCAGCGCACCTTTGGCCATCGGGTTTGACGAACCCAACGTCATCGCTTTTGTTTCTCCAACTGACGACAAATGTGATTAATTAACGTCGTCCACTGAATTTCAATAGCCGATTGCAATAATGTCTTGCACCATCTGTTTTGTCTGTATTGGCATTGGCAAATCCTAGAATTCTAGCAGGTCATTAATTTCTGGGCTGATAGTGATGTATATGTAATTATTATTTATTTTTTACTATTAATTATAGTATTATAGGCTAGCCTAACCATTTTAAAACACAGCTAGCAAAATAAAGATAAACATGCATGCGCTCATTCCATCATATATTAATCTCTGAACCAATAATTAATATATACATAAGTACTCCAACATATAATATATATCATTTCATGTCACAAGCAATATTTAAAAATAGTTTACAACAATTATTAAACATACATAAAACTAAATGTTCATTGTACCAGAAAACTAAAAAAAGTTTACAATAATTATTAAACACAATAATAATTCATTGTACTAGAAAACTAAATATTCTTACCACAATTATTAAAACCAACAACAAATTAATTAAGTGTTTGAACACAAGAATCTGACAATAATAATTGTTTTATACCACAGACAACAACTTGTCAAATCCTCCCACCGCCAAGTACCTGCACGATAATTAAACTGATGATAATTTCAAGAATAATTTACACCATTAGATACGAATGTCATGTAATTCGTGTTCTTTGTACAACATTTTAGATAGACGACACTGCATGAATAAATAAAAACATATGAATAACATGTATAATTAAGAACTTAAATCTGAGAGGATGATAGAAACAGGTGATTGACAAACCTTTGGAAAAGAATATGAATAATTTCTGATGAGTGTCTCCATGTTCTTCATTACATAATACCCGGACTCCCGTAAATTACTTTGTGTGGGGCTATGATAAAGTATGTATTGTTTAAAATAAGATATAATTAGTAGAGCAATTGGATCGAACTTCAAATAAGTTGCAAGAAAATACTCGATTAAAATATTTCTTACCTGAAACATTCTGACCTCCATTGCTCTTCTCCTCGGTATGTGCCGACCTCCCCGGGAGATGTATGACTTAAAAGCCCTAGAATTATTAAATGTCAGTATACGGTACTTACCTAGAAGTAGACAATGGGAAGTACTTTGAATTTTAAATTATATGTATTTTGTTTACTGCTGTAACACAGGAACAATGTAAAACTCCCGGTCATTGTTATTTGGCACTGGGTCCAGCAAGTAGGCAGCATTCTATCTTAGAATAATAACAAGAAGCCTCCAACGTTCCCTATAATTTAAGTAATAAAATAAGATTCTTATTCTGTTAAGAATAGACAATAAACATGAGTATAATTAGCAGCTTATCCATCTTTGTTGCACGGTAAGAATACAAAATTTTTATCCTGCAATTTTAGCAAGGAATCGGTCAAGTACGAAAGGGAATGTTCACCAACATATTTAATAGCTGTGTCACTAAGCTGACTGGAGTCCAGAAAAACAATAGTTTCATTATTTTGGGCACCATTAGGAATTAGTTTTGTGCAATACCTGAAAACAGTCAGTGTCAGAATGAAATAAAGGAATTGATTTTAAAAATAGTAGATCTGTTTATAATAATAAATACTTACATCGTGCAGACTTGGATCATAGAGACGTCAATATCATTGAAAGTCATAAAATCATGGAGATCTTTGAAATCCACTGTTATCTGAAAGCTCTCATCATATAAAGCGCCCGGTCTGATAGAGAGGTGGAAGACTCCTCTTTCAGATGGTGGCATCGCAAGATATCTGTCATGCAGCAGTTGGAATTCCAGGCCCAGTTCGTCCAATGCCTCCTGATTTACAAGTGGGGCTCGACCCTATATTCCTTGTACATATACTGACTGCCTGGGTAGCACCAATTCAGTACTACTATTACTAGCAGTCTCATTAATCCCATCAGCAGGCTCCTGTCATGTATAATAGAATAGAGACAGAGAGAGATGGAATAGAATAAATCAATTGTATTTCATCATTAGTCTGAATCGATTACACTTGAGCTGTTTATATAGCCATCAACTTTACATCATAACAGCATATAAATAACTCTATTGTTACAGCTGTAAATAACTACCCTAACAGCTATTACTAACAACCGTATATATCTTGTAACAAAAATAACTATAGACTAGTCATGACAATATAGATATGATTGTATCACTTTCGTGTACATGTAGCAACTTATTTAAAAAAACACTAATTTATTCAGTCAGGTGCCTTACCTTAGTACAGTTCGGAGAATCAGCTTCTTGGTTAGCATTTGACTTTGCTCTAGCCAATATCCAATCCCTTGTTCTTCTTGCATTCCTCCTAACAGGTCTTGAATTGATGCAAATCTTCAAAAAATAAAATCTATGTCATTGGATGTCAAGGCAAGGTCGTTCTTCCATATTTCATGTTATTGAAGAATTAAAAATTAATAAAATGCCAAATTAGGGAATTTTACCCACACATCCAAACCAGCATCACCGTTAGTGGTAATATGAATTTGTTGCGGATCAGCGACTGGCCTTCTCAGTCTTTTTGTAATTTTGGACCGACATTGCTGAAATTAAATTGCAAATCAAAGAGTAATAAACCTCATAAACTACAAATTATTATTTAAAAAAAATCAAAGATATAAAACTAAACCCTATAACCATATTATCCTAAAAACCCCCAAAACTATAAAACCCTAGAAATTAAGATATAGACAGAGTGTCAATTGCAGGAACCTTATGACGGAGAGCACTCGATCGGTGTTGTTGAGGTGGTGGACGATGAGTGCTATTGTCAAGACGGAGTAGCGACGGAGAAAGCGAGCTACCTAGATACGATCAATAATTTTGAGAGTGCGCTAGAACACTTCTGTGTTGTTGGATATATATATTTTGAAAATACTAGCTCACCCTTTAACAACAATGACATCGGCTAGTAGTCATGGTCAACAGTACCACCGATGGTGGTATGTGGATAAATATGATGGATAAATTCAAATATTACACGTGTATTTATAAATATATTTATATGGCAGTGTCAGATTCAACTCCTCTCCGATACCGTAGAGGATGGGCCTCATTTATGGTTTGAGATTAAATCTCATCGCTTTGAGATTTGAACTAACAATATTATTGGGCTTTGTGATTCGTGCCAAGTTAAAAAGAACGGTCTAGATCCATTAATTGTAAAAGATTTCCTGTGCAGTATTGAAGAGGATGTAAATTCGAGTTAATCAACATTTACTAATTTATTTATGTAACTGTGCAATTAATCCACATAAAAGTTAACGAGTTGTGCATGCAATTAATATAGGTAAACAATATATGAGGAGGGGTCCACTTACAATTAATATTTATTGATGTTTGTTGATGCATATTTCTTATAAATTGATATTTCTTAGACAATAGGTAAACAATTGTAAAAAAATGTTAATCGTAAGTGGATCTCTCCTTATGTAAACATGTTTCGTTGTATTTCTTTTGATTGTATAATTAATCAACATAAAAGTTACTATGTGCATACATGCAACACAAATACTCAAATAAACATATCCATATATAGAATTCATCTCCTTATTTACAATTACAACACATCATATATATGCAACAATTTATTTTAATTTGACTAATTAATTCACTATATTTTATTAGACACTAAATCTATAAGATCATTATCAATTATCTTGGTTAGGTTACAAAGAAATGGGTCAAACTAACTTTCAACTAATAAAACGTGTTCTGAACAATAAATCATGTATTCATCCAAAGTCTTCGGCAACATCGCAATGGACATGTGATAATTAATTAATCAATATAAAAGTTACCATGTGCATGCAACATAAACACTCAAATAAACATTCATAAAATTCATCACAGTATTTACAATTAATTACAACACAATAATTACAACACATCACACATGTACAGTAGTTGATTAATGGTAGAATGGATTTAATATAGAGCCAAGCTTAATTAATATATTTTTTGTATTAGAAAATAGAACACTATAGCAGAACAATTAAATGAGATAAGTGTCACAAGCTATCTAACATCCATGCAAAACATGTTCTAAACATTAAATCATATTTTAATCCCGAGTCTTCGGCAATGTAAAAAAGGCCATGTGACAGTGGGCTTACGTTGTTATTTAAACTCTTTTGCAAACCACCACTTAATTCAAAGGAAGTTTGTGTAAGAGATTAAACAATAATACACTGTCACATGCCATTTTTATACTACCGAAGAGTTGGGATCAAAACATGATTTAATTTTAAGAACATATTTTGCATGGATTTTGGATAGCTTGTGACACCAATCTCATTTAATCTACTACTTTACATGAAGCAACAAAATAATAAAAAAACATATCATAATTAAGATCAACACACAAATCACAATTAATACTGCTAGTTGTTTGTTGAGAATCAAAGATACTTCTGTCTCATTTCGGTATATTGCAACTTGTCTGTAAGGTTGCTGCATATGAAGATTTAAACTTGCGTTACACAAATTGGCAGTGTTGTCGCACCAGCCCATCCATTGATTGTATCCTGGATATATATAAAAAAATTTCTCCGAATTCTGTATGGTCTTCGAAAGCTTCACAACAATCGGCTTAAGACATCAATTGCAATTATAAGGTTCTGATGTGTAACAGCTACTTTGGCTACTCATTTCGCCTATACAAAATAAAAAAAATAATATTAATTAACTAAATTCTAGTTTAAATTAGTCATTCCCTAATTTAAGTCATTCAAAGTAATGATTAAAATAAACATAAATTAAAGGAGGAAATAGTGATCTAGCATACGAATTAATGACTCCGGGAGAGGAAATGCTGATCTTTGTCCATCGATCGATTTGGTAAGTTAAAATTCGCAGCGAGCAATATAGCAGAATACTTAATTTGAAAATATACTGGAAAGCTCTGGAGAGAGATGAATCGATAGATCTAAGGTTTATTGGAATATAAAAATATATATAACAGCATCACCATCGGTTCAATATGGTAACGAGTTGTTATTACTTTGTCCTATATCAACGGATCATGAAATAATCAGATGGTAAAAGTAACCCTCTCAGTGCCATCGACTAATTAGCCGAACTGATGTTCAAGACTCACTCAATACTAACTGTTCGTAAAATTTAACTGATGGCAACAGAGAGGGTCCATCAACGCCATCGATTTGTTATCCAAAACCAATAGTACAAAGTTCAACGTAATTACAGCGCTGTTACTTGTGACGAGCACCATATGTGCAAAAGCACATCTAATGATAAAGAGGTGATGAAAAAAATATTTTTTTGTAGTAGTGATTCGGTCTCCTTTCTCAAAAAAAATGCATTCGGTCTCTATTCTATATTATTTTTCTTGTTCACAGTTATCGTTTACTTGTCTTTTTTTCTTTTTTTATCCTGAAGTACATTATGATTCAGTACTAAGTTGTCTTAAAAGGATAGCTCAATGTTTAACTATTTTTTTATAATTTAAGTTAGCTTATTTAAGATTTATTATTTGATTAAGACCTAATATTTCTAATTATACGTTACTCGCGTAATTACGTGCCGTGTCGTGCTGTGACTAAAATATCAAGGGATGGTCACGGCATGCGACAGACAAATTACGACATGGAACAGTAACACGTGCCGTGCTATTCCGTGACAGAGCCGACTCTGCCATGCCATTTTTTCCACTCTATGAGAGATGATGTAAAGTCTTCCTTAAAAGCAAGGAAAACAATATTAATTAGATAATCGATTCTTGACATCTTCAAATTTGATCTTTATTTATTGGTTAAAAATGCTTGTTTAGGAACACTAATTATCCATCTAACGCATTTAAAATCAAATTTAAAAGTGAAAATTATGGATATGTCCATTTAAACTTCTATTATTGGATATTTTCCATTAAAACTGTATAATTTTTATTTATCCGTCCAAAATTATATACTTTAATTATAATATCCCTAATTCTGATGTTACTGAATTAATCTGAATTACATTATTAATTAGTGTTAATTAATGAAAAATGACTCCCATATATGTTCATATAATCGTATTTGTCCTCCTGAAGCAATGATACTTTTATTTTCAAGCATAATATTTGTGTGTTTTTCATGTGTGTGTGTGATGAATTGATATATAACAGTTTTTTGCCAAATATTCTGCTGTTTTTCTGTAGTATATTTTGTACATGTAGTCGTACGCATGTTTTTCATTTTTAAATATTTTAAATTATACGATCATAAAAAATGACAGATTTATAATAAAAATACGGTTTTTCTGTGCTAGTGTAATTCTAAAACAGTTTAGTTTTATAAGAAATCTTAGAGATGTCAAATATTAATTTACTACTACAAAAAATATTTTTTCCATCGCCCCTTTACCATCGGATGTGCTTCTGCACAGATGGCGCTTGTCACGAGTGACAGCGCTGTAATTACGTTGAACTTTGTACCATCGGTTATAGATAACAAACCGATAGCGTTGATGGACCCCCTTCTGACCCCCTCCTTCGCCATCGGTTAAATTTCACGAACAGTTAGTATTGAGCAACTCTTAAACATCGGTTCGGCTAACTAGCCAATAACACTGAGGGAGTTACTTTTACCATCTGACTGTTCCATGATCCGTTGGTTTTGAGTTGATCCACACTGTCTGGTATCTTTACTGAACCGATGTTGTATTTTTGATTGGCACCTATGATAATTAAATAATTAGAATATTAGTTATGCATGTACATCAATTTAACTGATGGTATTACTACTACAAAAAACACATTTAATGACTATGTATTTCCAATTTAATCATTATAAGGAAATAATTATTTAATAACATACAAAATCCCAATTCAATTATATCTAATTAAAGATCATTAACCATATTAATTAAAATTTTTGTGTTATATTTTTTAACAAAAAAAATCGTAATTAACCAAGAGAGTAATATATATATATATATATATATATAGTACGGCTAATGCGCTTCCACTAGAATATCAACAATATGCTTTCGGCCTCTAAAATCTACCAAATCGGCTTCAAATAAAAAAACCGAACCGTTCAAACCAATCTTCTTAACGAGAGCTTCGTTTTCATATAAAAAAATTTAAGTTTCGAATTTATATACTATCAAGTCAAGTGATCAAAAAATGAGCAAAATAGTGCATTAAAATATGCACAAAATCCTTCATATTTTGACCATTTGACTTGATAGAAAATAAATTTGAAACATAAATTTTTTTATATGGAAAAGAAGCTCTCTTTAAGGACATTGGTTTGAATGGTTTAGATTTGTCATTTAAAACTGATTCGATAGATTTTCAAGGCCATAAGAATATTGTTGATATACTAGAGGAAGCGCGTTAGCCGTACTCTATATATATAGGAATATGCTAGCATGCTATGCGTAGCATAGAGGGCCTCCGTGTAACGGCTCAATATTCGACTTTTTAAAATCCTAACGGTCGATCTGAAACATTCATCTTGTTCTACATATTAATATGTGTTTGGAGACTAAATTTTACATTTTTTGAAAAAAATTTACTATTTTTTTAGATTTATTGAAAATCGCTGTTTTCAGCAAATCTGGACCATAAAAAAACAGCGATTTTCAATAAATCTAAAAAAATAGTAAACAAATTCCAAAAAATATAACATTTGGCCTCCAAACACATATTAATATGGAGAACAAGATGAACGGTTCGGATCGACCGTTAGGATTTTGAAAAGTCGAATATTGAGCCATTGCACGGAGACCTTCTATGCTATGCATAGCATGCTAGCATATTCCTATATATATATATATATATATATAGTAGGGTTAAAATATACCATTGGTTTTGTACTCCAACCATACTCCACGTCTCTATCTCTGTTTATAAAGTTCAAACAGTCGATTCGAACTGCTCAACATGACATACATATTAAAATGTGCTTAGCGACCAAATTTCATATTTTTTGGAATTTTGTTTACTATTTTTTAGATAGGTATAAAATCACAGTTTTTGGATGGTCCAGATGCAGTGATTTTGTACCTATCTAAAAAAATAGTAAAAAAATTTAAAAAAATATAAAATTTGATCTATAAGTACTTTTTAATATGTATATCATGTTGAGTGGTTCGGATTGACTATTTGAACTTTGTAAACAGAGATAGAGACTCCACGTATGGTTTGGGGCACAAAACCAATGGTGCATTTTAACCCTACTCATAACTCGGTTAGTAATCAAATTATATTGTAATTGACTTTTTTCCTACTGTAGAGTAATGATATTTTAACCGTGAGACACTATCGACACAAAGGCGAGTATAACAAGAAGACGTACTATTTTTAATTCGAATGGGCTTATATCAGATCGTGACATTACTTGATATCACCCTCGATGCAGCTCTCATTCATGGATTTTTCGAGCGGTGGCGTCCGGAGACGCACACCTTTTATCTTTCCTTTGAAGAGATGATATGTATTAACTAATTCAAATATTTTTTTTTAATTTCTTACTGACAAGTCAAATAAATTACAGTTACGCTGGAGCATGTGAGTTGTTTGTGAAGTTTGCCTATTTTGAGAGATCCGGTAACAAAAATTACAGACTCGGTGAGTATCCAAGGCCGACTGTATGAGTAGCTAGGTATCAAAGATCATGAAATCAAAGATTTAATGAAAAAGAGGGGAAATGATGCCAATGAGATAACGTCAGACATGCCTGTGACGAAAAAAGTGCTTCAAAATATTGCATGCAGATGCGACCGACCAATAATTGAAGTGGTTAGTATTTTTTTTATTTAAAACCCTATTCGTATTTTACATTTTTAATAATGTACTAACATTCTAATATTGGCGATTAGGTATGTCCGTGGATTTATCCTTGATATGCTAGGGAATACCATGTTTGCCAACAGTAGCGGGGATGGGATACCGCTGTGGTATCTCAACATGGTGGATAATTTAAACGAGCCGAGCTGTTCTCGCATATTTATACCAAAATCTATGTCTCGCATCCAATACTAGCTGCCACTCTATGCATGGTTCCACGATGCTTCTGCAACACTGGTCGTGGAGCTGATTTCAAATTCACCAGCCATTACCGGGATCTCAACCGGCATGGGGCGCAGAAATAGAAGATACATGCCCAGCCTTTGCTGACCTATGGAAAGACCCACATAATTAAAAAAACTCATCGCATGCAAGTACCGCCGGTCAAAGTATCCCCCGCAACCAGTTTCAGCAACTTACGGATAATATAGTGAATTGGCAGTCGTACGCATATGTTTACCACAAGTTTTTGAGAAGAACTCGGACGGACCAGGTACATTGTAATAAAGTCGAATACTTTCTTTTATTTATGTCAGCATACTTTTAAATTCTACCTAACATTGTAACTATAAATTTATCAGCCGTACTACTTGTACCGCGGTTCTCTTATTTTTTATTGGATTGTGGAGCACCACAATCCTGATCGCTGCATGCGACAATTTGGAAAATGGCAAGAGATCGCGCCACCGTCTCCCTTGAATAAGTACGAGCACCAAGAGCTGCATAAGTAATTTTCTTAGTCTTTCTGTGGTTTATTTATTTTAATATATTTATTTATTTTTTATTTTACTAACACTGTAAACATGTTGAAATGTGTCGGGGTCTAACTGGTACTGGGTCGAGGTCTAACTGGTAGATCCACAGAGTTTCGACTAGTATTAGGTTGGGATCTAACTGGTAGATCCACAGAGTTCTGACTGGTACTGGGTTGGAGTCTAACTGGTAGATCCACAGAATTGCTATCGGTACTGGTCGGTGTCTTATTTGTACATCCACAGAGTTCTGATCGGTACTGGGTCAGGATCTAACTGGTATTGCATCGGTATCCACAGGATTTTGACTGGTACTGGGTCGGGATCGAGGTTCAGGAATATGATTGGGCACAGGTGTTTGACTATTCAGGTTCAATTGGGGATTAAAACCGGTATAGTTCGGTTCCAATTCTACATAAAATTATAGAACCGGTAATCTTTGTGGAAAAAACGTCACAATTGCTAAAATTATTTTGAACGATTGTTGGTTTATAACCGGTACTAATTGATAGTCACGTTGGCTATCGGTAGACATATTAAACCTGGCTTGGATTTTCAGATTTGCTTGACTAGCATTATACCCAACCATTTTATAAATCTCATTCCGAAGATAATCAAAGCTGTGGTTCATGGTTAGCGTTAATGAGTATTTAGCTCGGGTACTGTAAAAGACCCCATCATCATTGTATTGGATTTTCCCTCCAATAAAAATGTTCGCACAAATGATTGTCATTTTTAGTTTTGATTGGTCTGACAGTTTACAAAATAACAATATAAGTAATTAAAAATAATCCGGACCTCTGAAAATTATTCTAGACCATTTTGAATATTCCTAGATTATTGTACACTATTTTAATTTTTTTTAAAATTAATATGACAATATTCTAAACTATTTTAGAATTTTATAAATTATTCTACAACAATTGAAAATGTTCTAAAAAATATAAAAAATTTATTTTGGAATTAATTATAATATAAATTAAATTAAAAAAAAACCTGAATCGAAGAGCCGATCGATCAGACAGTCAGAGATCCGTAAGGGATCCGAAAAGAAAAGCGGTTCCTAAAATTATTCTAAATTACTCTAGATCATTTTGGAAAATTTTAAAAATATTCTACACCATTTTAATTTTTTTTTAATTAATAGGACAATATTCTAAACTATTTTAAAATTTTCTAAATTAATAAGACAATATCTAAACCATTTCCTCATTCTAAACTATTTTGAAAATTTATAAATCATTCTAGATTTATAAACTATTTTTAGTCTAAATAATATATGTAATTAATCTATTTTTGATTGGTACAATTTAACAAATAACAACATATAAATAATTTAAAATTTAAAATTAAATAAAATGACAAAATTTACTGAAAATTAATTTTTGCACAATTTCGTCTGTTAGGCTAAGTGAAGAAAGTGAGTGAGAGAGTCAGGCAAAGAAAGTGAGTGTGTGTGAGTGTGACTGATCTGTGAGTTTTATAGACGAAATCAGTACAATTGTGGGAAAAAAAATTTCGGTTCAAAACAAGATTTTTTTTTTTTCGGTTTCTAATCAAACAACCGGAATTTTTTTTTTCGGATTCTTGATTAGAAACCAATTTTTTTTTTCCGGACTAAGGTTCAAAATCGGAATTTTTTTTTCCAAATTCTAATCAAGAAATCGGAAATTTTTTTTCTGGTTTGGATAGATTTCGAATTTTCATTCCGTTGTGGTTATTTTTTTCATTTTTTGGATATAAATAAAAAAATCGGGCTTTTTTCGAAGTGCTTCCTTTGGACATGTTTGATGGTTCGTGCTCCTCTCAACAGAGCAATTTTTCTCTCGCACTAGGTAGGATCTTGATTTTGTGCTCGCGTTAGAGCCGCTAATTAGTGGGTTTTAAACCGTACCTCGAAGAGAAAATGTTTCAATAAGAAGGTACACAGAAAGTTAACTAACATGAATGAAAAAGACGAAAAAGAGGAGTGCCTAAGCATGAATTGGGAGAACTCGTCTTCTATTTTCTATCCATTTAGTTCCACACTAAATCTTTTATGGTTATTATTGTGTAAATTTATATATTTCTTCTAATTGTTTAAGACTCTTTAAAAAAATTCAATTAAAAAGCATACGGGCCTCCTCTCCAACAGCCAAAATTTTTATTTTTACCATAAAAGAAAATCAATTAACTATGAATTCTGATAAATTTTATTTTTGACACTGTCACAACATTAGATGATGGACACTATATTTTTTTTCCTTTGTCAAAGTAAATTATTGGAAATCCGCCATTGATTTCTTTGTTACAAAGCAAATTTTTTAGCACCTACATTTGTTTTGGGCAATCAAAGCCAAATCTTAGTCAAAACTTTGGTTTTCAGTAAAACGAAAAGAAGAATATATGTCTGCCTGTCACACCCCGCGGTCACGGGTCGTAACAGTTCCCTCGCCGTAAGCATATAACTCCGAGTATGCTTACAAGGCAGTTAAACATACACTCAGAAATACGCGACAAAAATATATACAACAAATAATATATAACAATCCAACCGTCAGGTATGACATAGAGAGTGATACAACAAGATCAGTACATATAACTATACACAACTCTAGTCAAATAACAAAAATAACGACTATGGTAAATGTGACATATACCGGGGTCTACTACTCGCGTGCCTCTCCAGACCCAGTCGCACCAAAACCTGTAAAAGTACCCAAAGGGTGGGGGTGAGAATTTCATTCTCAGTGCGAATTTGTCACAATCAGGTTATTGGACTTGCAATCAGACTCTATTTTCACAAAATAAAATTCATACGAAATAACTTTCACAATTCTACCACAATATATAAATGAATGCACATTCTTGACAACAGATAATAAAATGAAATGCAACTAATGGAATTTTCAAAATGAAGTTCGAACGAGAACATAACAGGTTTAACTCATTTTAATAAGGCTAGTAGCACCTACAGATGTTCCACCGAGCTGAACTCTTTTTATCTGACCCTCGTCTGTAGGGTTACTGACACCTACAGACGTTCCACCTAGCTGGACCCTTTATCTGACACCCATCTGCAGTGCTTTGGCTTAACTGTTTTCTAAGGTCTGGTTTGAAATCATAACTGAAAATTTACTTCGGAACTCAAGATATCGAAATATTCAATTGACCTTCAAAATACATTATCACGTAGGATAATACTCCCGAGCCACAGACGTTACACACGAGTCACCCACAAACACAATCACAATCAACATATAAATAAATATATATATATATATACAGTCACCCACCCCTCGTCCCAACCGGTACTGGGAAACCATGAGGGCCATTCACCTAATGCGCCAGAATGATCCTGGGATCAAAGTCAGCTATACAGCTCAACTTTGCAATTTCGTTCACTGGATCAAAGTTAGCTATACAGCTCAACTTCACCAATTCATTCTCAATAATTTTCACAATCGACAATTTGTGGTGACTTTCAACCATAATCAAATCACAGAATAACAATTTAATTTGGTAACCGGACGAATATGCAAATCAACTATATCACATGAATTCCATTAATTATGCAACAATTAAGCATTCAACATGATAATCGAGAAATAATCTAATTTATGAAAATAAAACATCAAACAAGTCCAAGAACCCCGCACCTGATTTCGACGAGCGTACAGCAAAGTTATGGATTAGGCATCTCGAATTGCCCCGCAAAGTCTTGCTCAACCGAGCCTACACCTATATTATACGTATTCATTTGGTTTAGGCTTGGTTCAATGGTCGGGAGGTTCAATTGGGTGACACGAATTATTTTCTGTTTTTTTAACCGATTTTGTATATCTTTTTTACCGATTTTCTTCCTTAATACCTCTTAACCATCACGCACTTTGCGACTCGTTTCTCTAAACCATATACCATCTCAATTTGATAACAATTTATTTACTAGTTCACTAGTTTGGTTCCCGTAACAATTCAATTTACCGATTGGTTAAACCCTGATTTGGTCGAAATTTGAATTAACCGATACACGTGCTAGCATTTTGAGATAGAAAGGTAACCCTACCGATTACAAGTCTATTTGGTCGGGTTAGCATAATCAATCAACTATATTTTCAAATTTTTGAATTTGATACCGAAAACCCTAAAACTGAAAATCCCAAAATTGGAACGAAATCGAGAGAAAAATCGGCAAATAACTAACAAGGAAGCTCAAAGGACTAGTCTACAAGAGTTTCAAGCACAAATTTCGGGTTTAAAATGAAAACCCGAACAATCGAGAGAATCTGAGATTTCGAGAGAAAAAGGGAAAGAAATAATTATCAAACAGAAGGGCTAAGAGAGATCTACGACCAATTTCTCGCTTCTACTTTCGATTTCTCGGAACTTTAGACGGTTTGAGAGGGGGAGAGGGCTCTCTCCTTCTTTTTCTTCTTCTTTTGGCATAACACACACAGAGAGGGGAAAGAGACGGAGGAGAAAGAGAGAAAAGAAAAGAAAGAAAATCTGAGTTCTGTTAAAAATCTCTCTGAGTGCGAACGCACTCGTTTTCAGTGTGGGTCGGCCACCCGCACTCAGCCCTTGTCAGAATTCAAACAGCACAAAAAACACAGAAAAACACTGTAGTGCGGACGCACTCATCACTTGGACAGATTTTAGGATTTCAGAAAAATCACTGAAAATTCATGAGTGCGGACGCACTCAGTATTTAGTCAAATTTTTTCTCAAAACGGCACTGAATTAAGAAAAGTCCGAGCCTAATACGTCCGCATTGAAATTCAGTGCGGGTCGAGACACCCGCACTCAGAACTTAGTCAATTTTCAGAAAAAGAGCTGGAGTCAGTGCGGATCATCCATCCGCACTAACCACCAGTGCGGACGCACGGAGCCTCTAAAGTTTCAGAAATTCGTATTTTCGACGCGATTTCGGTTCACACTAGATTTACTTATCTAGGAAACCTTATTTAAGGTTTAAACCTTTATTTTATTAGCATGATTTTCAATTATTGTTTTTAATTTACTTGAAAATTAATTGTAAAAATTTCGTAACGTAACACCGCCCTTCGTGATTACAGCTGTATCAAAAATGAAATTTATCATAACTCGTGGTTAATTGATTTATATTTTTTGTGAATGATAAAAATAAAAATTTCAGCTCCAACAGCAAAACAGAAAATTAATACAATCTCCACAAATCACAGGCTCAAGTTTCAAATTAAAGCACAAAGAGCATAAATTAATATATCTATTTTCACCATAAATATATAAAATATGTAAAAACGTGGTCATTCATATGCATATAATCTGAAATATAACAAACATGTACCTATTTAAAAAATTAGCGGTTGAACTGATTAATTTGCCAATCCAACCAATGAACCGTTGATTCGAAGTTTACCGGTATCCTATTCTGATAACATTGCTTGAAACACGTATCATTGTCGTACGTGTTGTCAAATATGTTTAAAGGTCATTCCAATTTGATCAATGAAATAACATCATTTGAACCACGCTTTTAAATTCATTTGTGTTTCCATTTAGATTTTAATGCTTTGCTTGATAGGCTCAATGGTGTCTCCGGCCTTATGTCCCACGTGCATGGTCGGGCTGACGGGTAATCTCAGACTCTCAGTTTTGAAGGGAATCATATTTGTTGATTGTGGTTGTTGGGTTCATCTTTACTAAATAAGAATTTATTTAATGGTTCTAGAATATATTAAATTTATCAGAAGGTTCTTGTATATTTGTTTTCCATGTATGCTCTAAAATTTTTGTGAGAACTTCTTCGTATAAAATATAGATTTATTTCCGGATATTTGTCAGTTATCAATATAAGATATTTGTTTCTTCTATATTGCTCACTTCATAGGTTCCAATATAACTTCTTTATATTCTTTCAACTTTCAATCAAGTTTGTAGGGTACACGTGAATTTCGCCTTAATACTAATACATTATTGGTCCAATTTGTCGACATTGATCTTTTAATTAATATTACCGTCAGGAGGATTGAATCCTCAATCGTAATCGTTTAGTCTGCGTAATCTGAAGTTCTGAACCAGTTGTTGCCACTTTCTGCGTAATCTGAAGTTCTGAACCAGTTGTTGCCACTTTCTCAGTGTAGACTACAGAGATGGTTTGAATGCTAAACTTTTATGCTATAGAGGTCAACGTGAATGAAAGTAATCATATATATTTTTTATATTTTCATGCTGCATGTGAGAAACAATTCGACGGTACACATAATATTTTACTCTAAATTATATAAAAAAAAGTGTAAAAATAGATAGTTCTCATTGAATACATGTGCATCTGTTCCATGCACTTTTTGAAGGATCACGTGGGAGCATCGTGAGCAAGCCGTGCTTAAAATGCCACAACAAATCATGCGCACAAGATAAGAGTACTATCACTACTAGAATTCAGGTTTACAAGAAATGTCTTTTTTCCATGGACTTCCCTTGCAAAAAGTCAGAAAAAAAAAAGAAAAAAGAAAAACTATTTGCATGGGATTACCATGCAAATACTACCGTAGCAACTACTTTCGTTGCAAATACTAAGTATTTGCATGGATATTTGTCTGGCTTTTTATATGACACTATCCTTTGCAAAAGGTGCACATGCAAATACTTCCAAAGTTGGCACCCATCATCAAGAGTATTTGCAAGACTAGCTAACATGGGTCTCATCTGATTATCTGCAAAGCTAGTGAACGTTGACAACTTGAAACAAACCCTTATAAGAACTTTTTGCAACCATTATCAGTTACTAAAGCACATTGTCTTCAGTAGTGTTATTATCTTCTGATGCAATATGTTCTCCGTCTTTAGTTTCTCTAATGCACTGCTTTTTTCTCAAATAGCCTTCCTCAACCTCATCTCCTTCCAAATCCTCTTTCTTGTCTTCTTTAGTTACTGCTACTAGATCTACTGCATCTGGAGTTGCAACCTTTTCTTCACCTAAGGTTTCTCCTTCAGCATTATCTCTTTTCCTCTGTGGTATCACCTTAAAAAATGCACTCTTCCAGTTTCTTGTTTCAATAAAATTCAACATTATTTCAAAAACTTGGTTTACTGTAAGCACCTGAGGGGAAAAAAAAAAAAATTTCAACAAACAACCAAATAAGAGAGAAAGAAAATGATTAAACCATTTCTTATTGATATCCTATGCATGCTATATCCAATAGCTCAAACAAACTTCCCAGAATGTAACCTTCCTATATTAAATATTTAAATTAGAGACAAGAGAACTAAGCTAGGCTGTGAGCTATGTTGCACAAAACCAAAAGCTAGGAATAAACACAAACTAAAATTTGTTAGCCGGTTTTGCATTGACCTATTAAACTCACATTGCCGTCAAATAAACCCCAATTAAGCAGTTGATCTTCAATCAACCCTGTGTGCAAGCAATCTTGTTCAAGTGACTCCAAATTATGAAAAAATACACCTTGAGTGAAACGAAATTTGTTTCATTTTACTCCTAACTGGATGTATTATACCTGAGAACTTGACATTTTCAAGTAATTTCCAATGGGCAATTTTGCAGATTTAATGCCTTGTTCTTTCGCCTTGTCCATGGTTATCCCTTTAAATCTATTCCGATCAACCAACCCACCAATTATGTAAATACTCTTCGAATCAAGCTCCTCAAGAACATTTTCTGAATCAGCTGTCAAATAGACAAGATTTTCCTTTAGGTCATTCAGGGCTTCAATATATGGGCTAGTCTCCTTTTCTATTATCCACTTGTCAAATCCAGGGATCTTTTGCAATCGTGCCTCCATTTCACCAGTACAGCCTGTCAGCCAGAGGTGGGTTGGATTTTTGGATCTACTGTTTGCAGCATAACAATACATTATCTGTAATTTATATATTATTTATTCAGTTAGCATAAGTGACTATAACTTAATTTGGGCATTTGGGATCATTTTCCTATTTTAAAAAGCTAACTAGAAAACTAAGAAGTAAAATTATGTGAAGTAAATTGGGAAGGAGCCAAAACAGCTTGGGCACTGTACCAGCCTAGAGAGTCTCTTTGTAAATTGGGATGTTCAAGTAGCTGGCCAGTTCTTGGATATCGGCAATAAAGAAAATAAAATGCCATTTCCTGATTTCGGTCATGACAAGAATTTGGGGATTTGGAGGGAGGCACATAAATTTAAATTTACATTATCCAACATCCAAATTGTAAATAGTAAGGCGCAATTTTCACCATTAATACCCAGGTAACTAATGTACATCGCTCAAATTTTGAAAACAGAACGAAAAGAAAATGCACCTGCTGGGAGAGAGACTGTATTTCGTTAGCAGTCATGTGGTGCCCGAAATCGAGATCCAGCACAACCTTCTGACCGACCCCTGCTGCTTTCTTAAGCCGTTCGATCTTGATCCGATGCTCCTCCTTATCTCGCTTAACCCGCTCCCACCTGGCTTCCTTTGTCGACTCAATCAGCTTTGCCTTCTCCTCAGGCGAGAGCGATTTGAGTTTCTCATCCCAATCGCGTCGGCGCTTTTCTTTATTCTCCGCTTTTCGCTGCTTCTCCGCCGCCTTCTTCTCGGCCTTGCGAGCAGTGATGCGCTCTAGCTTCAAAAGCTTCTTCTGAGCTGTTTTAGTGAGGGATTGGGTTGATTTTGGATCTGCGTTAGTGCCGTCGGCGGTGGCGGTGGCGTGGCTTTCTTCGCCGGGATCAGCCATGGGAGGCGGCGGCCGCTGTGGTGTGAGAGTGTAGTGTAGGATTTTCTTGAAGGGGTTAGGGGTTAATGCTTGAGGGTTATTTTACAAGTTAAGAATGCCTTCCAAGTTTGAAATAGAAAGTACAAGGTGCTCTTCAGCCCAAAACTATACAAGGCCCGTTTTACAATTTCTTACTATGATGCAGGTAGGGTTTAAGGAATTCGTATCCTCCGAGATATCTCAAACTTTGCGTGACTTTATGGAAATTCCCAACCGTTTAAATACGTTCTGCACGAATCTCTAAGCAAACATAATACTGACCCCCTACACCACCCCGAATAGGCACCGGACACGTCGGTCACGCAAAAGTTGAGACATCTCTGACGATATGCACTCGGGTTTAAGAGGAGCTTATGTTTGACTGAACTTGGGACTCTGGTGAGCGGCTTCGGATGGGAACGAGAAAGAAATATCTCTTGGTTGGTTTATGCTTTAGTTCCCTGGGCTGGGCATTGAATTAATATAGTCCAAGGCCTTAACTTGATAAAACCTTACTTGAGCCCATCTCCAGGGGACCCATGTCTTGTAAACATGTATAGCGTCTCTAATTAGTCGTTTCGATTCAAATTTAAATAAATATTGTCTAATCAAACTTTATTTGATCTGTATAGATGTAAATCATATCGATCGAAAAGTTTGATCGACAAGAATACAAAGCGAACGATTTTTTTTTTAAACAAAGGAAAATGGTCCATTTCATTCTCCGTAGAAATCTACCTTAGACACACAATTCTAATTCTGCTGATATTGCAACCATCCTGTTTTCTTTAATTTAATTAGTTTGGTTAAACCAAATTAATATGAAAACTTTTAGTTATAATAATAATAGTGGCAGGTGGTTTTACCGGACAAATAGCCATACACTCGTCAATTAACTTGATAATTTGTCTATTTTTTTTTAAAAGGCTGAATAACCCGTCGTATAATTTGTGTATTAGTATGTATGATACAACCACTAACGAATTTACTAATATTCATTTTTATCTGATTTTTAATTGTTAATACAAAACTGTAAATTCCAAACAGAACTATTATAAATTTTGAAAATCGAAGCTAAACCAGCTACACAATTTTGGACACTCCTAGTCTTTGTTACCCGATGCTTCACTTTAGGTTTCGTATCCGTATTTGGTGCGTATCGGATATGGATACGCACCCGATACGGACCAGATATGGCTCCAATACGCTAACTGGCATATCAAATTACGCGGCGTATCTCTTTCCCTCCGATACATTATATGATACGGCTTATAAGGGCAGAATACGGCATGGATACGGACGGGATACGTTTCAAATTTTAGGTTTTCATTTTCTCCGCTTCTGGACACGTAGCCAAAATAAAAACAGAAAAAGGTAAAAACCCTCTGCTCAGTCTCTCTCTCTCTCTCTCTAGGCGCGATACGACGCTCTCCGTCCGGCGCTCGATGCTCGGCTTCTCTCCGCCGTATATCTGTCCGGCGCTCGACGCTTAGCTTCTCTCTCTGGGTAAGTTCTTTTTTTTCAATTGACTCGATCTCCGCCGTATATCCTCCGTTGATCTCTATAGAGTGTCGAGTAAAGGACTGGCCAATCACAATCCTATGTTGGATTCTTAGATAGAAAATTTTTACTCTCTCGCACCACTCAATTTTGAAAATTTATGATATGAAATTCTGAACTGTGTGCGGCAATCTTAATAGACAGGTTGTCAGTCTCTTGCCGTAATTTCCCTTTCCTGTCTCTTTTTAAAACTTTTTTTTTTCTCCTTTTCTAGTTTTGACTTGTAGGGGTTGTGATTTTTCATGATTTTGGGTGATACCAGTATGCCATTTGGGGGCATATGGATACTGGTAAATCTCTGTAATTTTATTTGTGGTTAGAGATTAGTTTGTGGTTGTGGAGAATTTTAGTTCAATTTTCATTAATAATATACTTGAATTTTTATATCTCTTTTTATAAATTTCTAGTTCCTCCACATATTATTGTAGGACCGAAAGTTATGGGATTAATTGGTTAAGGCATCTTACCTAGACTTCTGCTAATTTCCTATACGAATTCTTTCACCCGTTGACATTGACTAAATCCATCTCATTTCACACGTCTCAGGAAAGTCCTTGGAAATAAACATCACACGGAGAAAGGTCTCTTTTCACGCGGAGTACGGAACATATATGTGTTTGGTTGAGATTTTAAGATGTAATAGTATTAGTTAATTTGAGTTATAAGCATTCTTTGCATTTTTTTAATAAAAAAAGGGTAACAGAGACATATTTTATTTAAGAAAAAATAGTAAGGAACGAAGGCCTTCTGTCTTTTTAATGAAAATTATATCATTGGTTTTGAACTTATACAGTTAAACTTCCTTTATTACCTAATAAAAAATATTATATGGTTGATATTGAACTTATGATTTAAAATAAAATATATTATCTTAGCTAGTCGATTTCAAATGATTGCCGGATTGCTCAATAGTCAGCAATCACTACAGCAGAATGATATTTCTGCGACTGATATTAGCGGCCGGTGCTGACGCCGATCGCAGATAATTTTTTTTCACAAAAAAATACAAAAATCAAAGGCGACGACGCATTATCAGCGATCGTATCTGTGACCAACACCCTAGCCGGTCACAGAAAGTATTGAGAAAATTAAAAAAAAAAAATCGCGCTAGCTTCTCCCCAGCGCAAACCCTAGCTTTTCCCTCTTTTCCCTCTCTGCCTTTCTTCTCCCCTGCGCGTGTCATGCAAATTTATGCAGCCAACTTCGATTTTTCTAGCGATTTGGTGCGATTTTCTCGATGTTCAAGTTAGAAGAAAGGATCTCTAACTCAAATCTCTTCTCTCTTCGATTTCTATTCAATTCGTGTTTTTTCAATTCGTGGTTACAAGGAAGAATATTGCTTGAGTGGACCAGCAGAGGCGGCCAGTGAACCAGCAAAGGCGGCTGGTCGGATCAAAGGCTCTGATCAGAACCCTTTACTCAATTCTCTTGATACGGGTATAATTTATTTTTTTCTCTTTGTAAGTTTAGTTTGATTTTGGGTAAAATAGCTATTAATGGCCGACTTAAAGCTTGAATGCATGCTTGGTGATTTTTCTGTTTTTTCTTCTTCTTTTGCTGGTTTGACTGTTCATGGTCAAAATTGTGAAAAATTGAAAAAAGTTGCTGGTTTGAGCAGTTTGCTGGTTTGTTGGTTTGCATTGTCAAAATTGAAAAAAAAAATATATAGTAGTTAATTTACTATGGATGAAAATCTTCTTGGTTGGTTTTTTGTAATAGAAAGTATTGTTAATCCAAAGTGGTTGTTTGCATCATTACTAGAATTTTGACATTATTGTGACTATTACTAGAATTATAATTGAGTATTTCGGGTATAAATCTAGATTGGATATAAATGGTTACTTTGTTTTTTTTTTATTGCTGGTTCGGGTATACCTCAGCTTTGTTTGAACTTGAGATCAGATTTTATTTATGTTTAATTAGCTATACCTTGAGACCAGATTTTATTTATGTTTGAGAGAATATAAATTTGATGATTTAAAATCTAATCTATTAATTTTTCAAAACATCAAGAATGCTCTATTAATTTCATTTATTGGCAAAGAACACTAAAATTTTCTAAGACTTCCTAAACTTATTTGAAATAAGTAATCTTTTTCAAAAATCTATCTCTCAAAGTCAGTACCATTAAAAATATATATATATATCTACATTTTTTAATGCCCAAAAATTATATATTTCTGAATAATAGAGTTGTGTAGGTAGTCTTGTATGGTACCATAGATAAGAGGTGTTGGATATAAATCCTCATAAACATTTATTGTTATATATAGGGTATAGGTGCATAAGGAAAGAGGCTCAAAGAGAGGTACAGAAGAAGCAGCTTGTAGTTAGGCAAGTTTTCTCTTCCTCTTTCTCTCTTAATGAAATTATAGTTAATTATATTATTAATTGCGTAGTTATTAGTATAATATTGTTTTATGATCCAATAAAATTATAACATTTAGTATGTCTTTTAGGTTCATACCCATTCCAAATTAATACAATAGGTCATGTTTGGTTGTGGAGTAAAGTTAATCCAGATTAAATTTCTTACTCCAAGCTAAGATAGATTAAAATAATCATGTTTGGTTGGAGGTTGATTGAAGTTTGGTGGAGTAAGATCATGAAGAGAGAGAAAATTATAACATTATGCTACTCTAATTACGGGACCCATAGGTGGAGTAACTTAATCTGAATTAACTCAAATGCTACTCTATCTTACTCCTTTAAATTTACTCCTCGTTTGGCTCCTTAAAAGTGAAGTAGATGGTTTACTCCACCACTTACTCTACAATCAAACATGACCATAGAGATTGAATAGTCCCCATTTTGAAACTGCTCTTTGAATGCTTTGTCTCATTTAAAATGGGAAGAAATATTTGTGAATTTAGTATATAAGAAAGATTTGGTATCATTTTTCTAAGGTAGTAATCTAGAAGTCAATCATATTTGTTCATGAATTGGATGATTAATATATCATTTGTTCCTTGAGTGTTATTGCATTTGTGAATCATTTGAGTTCATGACTTGAATTGTGAAACTTCATAATATAGATGATAAACACTCAAAATTGTCACTAACAAAGATAATTAGCAGGAACACTAATTATTTGCGAGAAGGTTAGTATGTGGATTAAATGATGGTTAAGTTTCACAAATCATAGACAAGAAGTTGTCATTTAATCACATAGATACATGTTATGAATATGATATTTGACTGACCCTAAATGAAATGATTGTTGTTCAAGTAATAATCTTATTCGTCTATTTGACTAATTTGTAAAAATATACAATTATTGAATTTTACGATTTCTTCTATTTTTGAAAGATATGTAGGTTCAAGTCAAATGAAATTGCAACATGGAATACTTGGACTGAAGAAATCATGAAAACACTTATCAAGAATATAAACTATAAAATCTTAAACTTGATAAAATGTATTCGAGGTTGTTTAAACAGGGGACAAACGTTGGTAACGTTTTCAGCCTATCAGAAACACTGAAAAACAGCTTGATCAAACTCAGAAACAGCTTAAAACATTATAGCATTTTAACAAACGTTATAACGTTTTAGGAATGTCAGAACTGCTGAAGCACAGCTGTACAGAATTAACTTGAAACATTACAACGGTTTCTCAAATTTTGTAATATTTTAAGAATGTTAGAACGTTAAGTACAGCTGTATTTAAATTCAAAATTTAAGAAATAAACGTTGTAGCATTTTTCAATAGTTACAACGATTTACTTAAATCATCGTTGTAATGTTTGACAAACATTGTAACGTTTTAATTAAATCTGAGCTTCAGAAATTCCCATTTCTTGATCAAGTTTTTTTAGTGCAAAACGTTACATAACGTTATACAATTGTTGGTAACGATTTGATCAATCTCATAGAAAAAGAAAACCTAAATTCAAAATTGAGCTAAAATATTATAACATTTTATAAAATGTATGTAACGTTTTATGTCAAATTGCTCTTTCTGGAGCTGTCTCTATAAATAGAGCAATGAGGTATCTTCCCCACTCAACCTAGCCGCATCTAAAACTGCAAAAGTCTATTTTATGTGAGCTAGAGTTCCTCGATTGTTGTGAGAGCTTAAAACTTCAATATTCCTCAAACAACCTCAAACCATTTCACTAATCTTGATTTAGATTAGCTTAGAGTGATTTATTGAGTGTTTCTCTTTGGAGATTTTTTCTTTGAGACTTCGTTCTCTTATCTCGAGTTATTCGTGTGACTTCCCTTGGTTGTAAGGGCTCGCCGGCACTCATCTCAAGTTGGTAGTGTGACTTCCCTTGGTTGTAAGGGCTCGCCGGCACTCATCTCAAGTTGGTAGTGTGACTTTCCTTGGTTGTAAGGGATCATCGGTTCACGAGTTGTAAACTTTTTGTATTGGGTAATAGAAAGACGCACCTAGAAGAGGTTGCGACACTTCGGAGACGTAGGTCTTTGTTTTGTCGAACTCCGTTATCGTCCCGCGTGTCAAATTTCTTTAAACTAATCTATTTACTTTCAATTGCAATTAATTTTCAGCTTTTAGAACAATTAGCGGTGCCCCATATAGTTACAACAACGTTATATGGAATTATATTTGTGTCATTAACGGTTTCATTAGTGTTAAGTTATAAAGTATGAGGTGTGATCTTTCCTACATGAGAAGTGTGTATTCGTAAGTGTTATCTAACGCTATCTGTAAAAATGTGTTATAAGGGTAACATTTCAGTATACATGATTTGTGCGGAGGAAGAGATGCTCACCAAGACTACTATCGTCCCTCGTATTACTATACGAGTAATAGTAACACTGGGCGCCCCTGAAAGAGTAGGATTATTCATATACGGTATGATTAATGGAGATTAATCATATATGATAATCTACTCGATTAAGTTTGCAAGGATGACACATATCTACCTTGGACTTAATCAGTTACTATGAGCGAAAGAATTAACATGAGTAAATATATATATATATATATATATTGTTTACTTACAGGATCGTGATATATTATACTAGACAACATCATCTGTGTAATTGGGGGTCACAGTGCACTGCCAGGTGCCAACTATGATCTATAGAAGTTAAAACAGTTTTAACTCTATTGCCAACATAATACAGATCCTATTGGGTCACACCGCATAGGATTGGATCAGATAATCTTATTATTAATTATAAATAGTTATAATTAATAAATAAGATGGAAAAATATTAATTATAAATATTATAATTAATATAAAAATATCATAGAGATGATAGGCTTAAACAGTTTAAAATTACAAGCGTGTATGGCACGTTGTGTAAAAGTTATTACAACCACAGTGCCAAAGAATATATAATTGTTAAGAACAATTATATATACATATGGATTAGTACATTTGGGTCTTAATTATATTTAGAATATAATTAAGAAAGCCCAAAGAATGAAGCCCAAAAGTCTAGGTCTGATACTATTCATTATGGGCCTTTTTGGGCTCTAAAACTATTCACATTGGGCCCAAATCAAAGCCCAAAATGTCATGACCCAATAACCATTCTTGATGGATCTTTCTGGGCCCAGAACTATTCATTTTGGACCTCTGTAATTAGTTTATTGGGCCAAGGACATTTTGATAATTTCACCACACCCCAGAACCGACTTTACCCCTTCAAAACCGACCTACTAACACTATATAAAAGGGTGGAGGGGTGGAGAAAAGGCATACTATTTCTTGTTTCCAAGTTTGAGTTGGAAAAGTTGGCTGAACGCCCTATGGAAGCCAGGTTCCTTTGATTCATGGAAGCCCTCTCAAATAGTGATTGTGTGAGGTTAGAAATATATACATATAGATGTATATATTTGAGTGGTAAGCAGTTGTAATCTTGCGTAGTTAGCGGTAACTCTGCTTTTATACATAAGTTGTGAATCAGGGTATCTACAGAACGCGAGACAACTTGTTTAAGCTGGGTGCTGTGAGTTTTCTGGCAGAAGAAATACTTGCTCTCTGATCATTCCTGGTGGATTACTGATAGAGGCACTAGACGTCTGGTGATGTTGTCCGAGGAAGAGGAGCAGCAGCAGCGAGTCAAGCGCAGCAGCAGTTCCCATTAGAATTTGAAACCAAGGTATAATGTTATAATTTATTTAATTATGAAATAAATTTAGTTTTAGAAATCAATCAAGGAGATAGATCCTCGGTTTAGGTTAGACGTAAAAAAATTTGTTTTATGGTTTTTTTTCGCATCTGAGCTAGTACAAAAGTTGCACCAAAATCCAACACATTTTTTCTTGTTGTTCATACGAGTACGTATTGAAACATATTTAAAATGATGTGTTTCTAACACGTACTAAAAAAAAATAAGAAAAAATACTGCCGAATTTTTTTTAAATGCTAAATTCATAAACATTTCTTCATTACTGAGACATTTCTAACAAAGATGAATTTATTCGATTTGGATGTAATCCCTTACTAGATATCAATAATTATTGATATCTAGTAAGGGATTACACCCAAATCGAATAAATTCATCTTTGTTAGAAGATCATTATTTTTGCTAAAATAGTAGGTACTTTTAACTACGTTGAAAGTTAAACATGCTTTACTTCAAAAAAAAGGACAATTAAAAGGTATATTGAACTTTTGGTGGCCAGGAAACCATGAAAAGTTAAAGCAAGATGTTAAAAGAAAATTTACTTTATTTGACAGTCTAATGGTTATTGTTGTGTATGTTTCTTATCATATATTTTCATCAAGCCGGATGTTAGAAAGAATATGTTATGTTTGACAGACTATATTAAGTATAAATAATTTAATATTTAGTATGGATATTTTAGGAGGTGCCATTTATAGATTTTTATTTTTAAAGATTTATGTTGCTATAAATATATCTGATTTTTACTCAATGTAATAATAAAGTTTAAGAAATACAATTAAGTTTGTTCATAAATTATGTCTTTTGTTTATTTTTTGTTTTTCGCATCTCCTTTAGGAAATTCTAACAAATCTGTATCAGAGCCACAACTGTCACCGGTATTCGATCGGCCATTTAAGAGTTCTTTGTTCCGATGCTGTCATTGAGGGTTTTCATATTCGTTTTTGTATCATGGGAGAAGAATTCAAACGCCAGGTGTTTCCTTTACGCACTCGTGACCCAGGGTAAAGACCAAACAAGTAGAGATACCATTCTTTCAAGATGGTAAAAAGGTACATCCATTAATGTTTACATTTCAGACAATATCACATTTTTCAATGACACTGAGAGAATTAGTATCAAGGTGAACGATGAGGATGGGAGACAAAAGGGAAAGAACTTGATTTAATTATCAACCTATTCGAGCTCTAAGTACAAAAATCTAATTTACAACTATTGCAGAAAGAAATGTTATATCAGGATCGACTGTTTCAAGATCAAGAATAAGCAAAAGACATACAATAATGATATCTTTTCAACCGATTCTAATTTAGTTGAAATTCAAGTTGATGATGTGCTTTCAGGAGTCTATTTTGATATTTTGTTTCAAAATAAAGATTTCAGGAGTCTAATTAATACTCAATTTAAGCTGTCTATTGCTTTGCGCTAGCTGTGTGGTAAAAATGTAACCCTCGGCAATTAAAGGTTCAGTCCTACACTATCTCTAGGATAAAAAAGATATATTTTATTTTGTATTTGATAATTCAATTTTTTTATTTTTTTAAATTTTAGAAAAAATTTCAGGACGGGTGGGGATTTCTTTTTATAAAGCATAATTTAGAAAAATAATAAACGCTGTGAGTTTGGTTAGCCTTGTCCCATCAGAATTCGGATCTCCCTGTACAGGATATGGGAATGAAATTTTTTGGGAATGAAATTTTTTGGGTTGTTTGCTGATTATGAGTTGTCTTTTTTTTTTCTTATTTTTTTTCTTTCTCTTCTCTGAGCGGTGACTGTCATGGTCTAGTTAATTCAGTTTTTTGTTCCGGTTTGATTCAGTGTCATTTCGGCTGAGTAATGACTGTACTGGTTCGGTTTGATTTAGTGTCCTCTTCTTCCTACTCTCTGAGTGGTGATTGTCCCGATCCGATTTGATTCAGTGCCTCTCAGCTGTGAATTTCTCTTGGCAGCATCAAATTCGAAAAGAAGAAGACGTTTTGTCCTCAAGGAAGGGCTCGTCGCGGTGTAGTCTGCGAGTTATGCAACTCGAATAAATTACTGTTGTGTCTACATTCTTAGAGAAGAAAATCGGAAAACTCACCTACTTGCTATTCGGGCGCGAATAGACTAATTTGTATTTTCTAACTTCACGTATCTTTTATTTTCTGACACAGCAAATTAGATGATTGTACAAGTAGCTCAATGTATAGGTTTTATTGCTTTTTAAATTAAATGAAAGAAATCTATGTAATAACTACTTTGTAAATCATTGAGTCAATACAATCGTCTACGGACTTTAAAAAAAAAAAAAAAAACTTTTAGAATGATTAGATATAGATCGTTCTTTAAAACTTTGTACGAATCTCAAAAGGAGACCTCTACAGTTAAGGAGATACTAGATGGAGCTAGATCTAACTAAGAGTTAATCTAAGACATAAAGTTATGAGTTCCACTGTCTAATATCTGAAAGGATATATGTTCATCCCATCAGACCATCTTGAACTGGTGACCGTCAAAATGGTCCGGCCGAGTCTGACATGGCTTTTATTTGCCATCCCTAGCCATATATTAACGAATTCGTATTCTCTGCATTGATTTAAAAAAAAAAAAATTTGAGTTAATGCATTTAAACAGTCTCATCTGTTATAAGATCCGTATGAACTAGATCCACACTAACATTAAAAAATTCCGAATTATAAACTGCGATCAAATTAACTATAATTTAAAATCAGACAACTAAAATGCATTAATTCAAAAGATACACTTGTGTGTTAATGCAGACGATGCAGACTCATATTTAACATAGGTGTTCTATAAGTCAATAACGGGTTTAGTTTCCTTTAAAATATGCAAATTCTGTCATAGTCGGATATACCTAAACATATATGGACCAACCATTTAGCATTAAATGGTTGAGATCAACGACTTAGTTTTCATGGACGGATTAGATAGATAGAGGTTTGTATATGATCATGATTAATCTGAATTATCTGATTTAAAATTGATCATTTTTTAAATTTGTTTCTATATGTCTTAATTTGTTGAAAAATCAATCTCCATAAATCTCACTTTTTGCAAGTCCTTAATATCAATCAAAACATAATTTGAACAAATTGCTTACAATAATTTTATTTCTGTGTTGCATTAATCATTTGATTTTTCTTAATTACAAAACATCATAGGTTGCTTTTCATAATTGAATGTATTTGATACTTCGTTTGTTGTAAACTTTGATTGACGCACACTTTTGTTGTTCTGAACGAGATAAGTTTAGTATTAAATAAAGTTTGGCTAGTATAACATCAGTGTCATTTCAACCTATATAACACTAACTCTAAAACCTATCAAATTGACTTCAAATAATAAATTCAAACCGATCTACTTCATTAGTTGTGCGTTTACATGCAAAATTTATAACTTTTCGAATTTATTTTGTTGTACCTATTACTACTACCCAAGCATTAATAAATTTTTTTAATTAATTCGACCTTTTTTGAAATGATTGTTTGATCATTATTTTTCGATTGCCATAATAATTACAAAAATTATTTTGCCATAATAATTATTTTATTAAAAAAAGCTGTAATCAAGAGATAACAAAATTTAGTTTTTAATTTAATAGTAAAGACACATGTCTTTTGATGGAGGAGATCATCGAAGTATGAGTTCAAAATTATAATGAAAAAAATCTTTCTTATAATAACATAATTATATAATTTAGAAGACAGACATCCATCTCAATTAAAAAAATAATAATAATCGAGTTGAGTTCCGGACCGTTTTGACTTTGGCATATGCTTTCTCTCTGTTTTTTAACATCTTTTTGGTTCTCTTCTCCATTTACATCTGCCGTTTGTATCTTAATTTTTTTTCTTCAATTCTCACGTATTTCAATTTTTTTTAAATTAGTATTTGTATCTTAATTTATGACTCAATTTTATATTTTATATCCGTATTGAAATCCATATTCATGGATTATCTATTATGTATCTGAATCCGTTTAATACGAATTTGGTTTAAAATTTTGACATTTGTTTACTATTTGTATTCGTATTGGTATTCGTTCATTGAAAGATGTATACAAATCTGACATTAGCATTATCCGCTACAAAATGTTTGTTATTAATGATTTGGATTCAATATTTAAAGTTAATATGGTAAATTTTAGAGTTAAGATTATAAAAAAGTTAGTGAACTTAAAAACACCTAGTTCTGTTCAAAGTAAAAATATAGCAAATTATTTATTGAATTTGTTAAAAAAAAAATAGAAGGCAATATAACATATTAGTTCGTTCTTCTGTCACTCAAATTCAATGCTTGATATTTTAGAGATACTTTTTCCTTCTTTTAAAAGACTTACAAAATAAAACCTAGATATTTGAAAATGTTGTGCTAATAAAATAAACAGTGATGTTAATTAAGATCACTCGATGCCTTCCGTGTGATGGTAGCTGCAACGAAGCTTCAACAGCAACAGCACTCAGAGTCCAATGTCGGTAGGCAAGTCGTCGTTAAATATATTTTGACCGGTCAATCCGGGTAAATTTTCCATATAATACAAAAAAAGGCCAAGAGCTAGTGTGGTGATCAACTGATCATTATAAAACCCAAACACTTGTAGAGAAAGCACCACTCCCTTGCAATCTTCTTCCTCAAGCCCCAAAACATCACAACTGCTCAGCTCAAAAATGTCTCTTTCACCAAATGGACAAAAGTCTGAGAACCCAGTTGAAGATTCCTTGCCAAATGGCTCTCCTGCAGTAAACGGGTCTCCTGGGCCCCCTCAGGAGCGTGTTCTCATGGATGCTTCATCTGAAACCGGTACCGGAACTGAACCGGAAAATGGGGGCATAGAATTCTTCAAGGAAATGAGGGGTTGGCTTATGATTGTGGCCATCTTAGCTGCTGGGTCGACCTACCAAGCTGGCCTTAACCCACCTGGGGGCGTTTGGCAAACTGATGATGAAAACCACAATATTGTGGCCGGTACACCGGTTCTGCATGACAAGTTTTTTCGCCGATACCAGGCATTCTTTTATTGCAATGCAATCTCCTTCCTCTCGTCTCTGGTAATTATTATTTTGCTGATGAACAAGAATTTCTACCGCGACAGAAAAAAAATTAATGTCTTGGAGATTACAATGGTGCTGGATCTGTTTAGTTTCATGGCAGCTTACGCAGCCGGCAGCTGCCGCTTGGTCACATCTTCCATTTATATTTTTCTCCTGATGGGTGGAGTGTTTGCATATGTCATTTGGTTTGCGTATCACTACTCTTTGCTACAGCACATTGCCGAGATGATGCCCTGCACAAAGCCGTGCGTGCAAAATACCGAGCAGCATCAGAGACTAGATAATATTGTCTAAGCATGAAAATTAGAACTTATAGCATATTTTTTTTGGGCTAGATATGGAATTAATGTTGGTGGTGTATAGTTCTTGTGGTTTTTGTATTGGTTTTGTATTTGGGGATTCCATTGGCTCTCTGGCTATTTGTTTATTAACCACGAATAGATAGAATTTAGATTTTATTTTGGATCATTCTGGAGTATTTCAGTTAATAAACTGATCTGATCGATACTTATATTTTCTTTTCGAATTGAGATCAGCTAAAATTCTTATTCCCGATTTCAAGATTCTGAAATTCCTCCTCCTTTTTTCTCTCCTAAAATCTTCCAGGAGAGATAATTAATAAAAAAAAAAAAAAAATCTTTCAGGAGAGATGGAGAAAGAGGAGGGATTTCAGAAATAGGAGTGGAGACAGTGATGGATTAAAAGTTTAATCTTTATTAAGGAGTATGTGTTCGGCAACTTCTGTGGATTAATAATGTGAATAAAAAGCATGCCTTAGCATGAAAAGACCAAATTATCCTTTACATTGTTATTTTTTATAGTACAAATCTTATTATTCCATGAACAGATTTGTATAATGCTTATTATTATAAGAGTAATTTAAAAAAAATAACTAGAAATTTATAAAATAAAAACATATTAATTGCACATTACATATGCTAAATAATAACATAGCTAGCGCCATTTAGCTTAGAAATCAGAAATTACAATTAAATCAAAGTAATTAATTTCAACTAATTATAACCACATATTGCTTAAAAATCTGAAATTACTTGTGAACAATAAAAAATAGTGTATTAGTTCAGATATTAATATTTATCTATATATTGCTTGATACTATAACAGCATACATAACATATTTACTGGAATGCATCTAAATTGCTTGATACTATAACAAGTACAATAAATTGGTACCAATCCGGTACCAACCCACTTTCAATCTGACAAACCACAAGTCAGTAAACCTGCATTTACACAAATCATCTAGATTTTGCCTATAGTGAGATAATCCTTCTAATCATCAACTATGCAAAATATGACCGAAAAATAAAAGTCTGACAAACAAAAGATGCTACTTTTCCATAAAGGTCCACAAAAGAAGCAAAATAACATAAACTATGAAATCAGCATCAAAGAGCTATGAAATTAGAAGAGCTTAGTTTCTACGACTTTGACGGCTTCTGTTGCGGTTTTGCATGTTCTCCCACAATGCATTTCTAATACCTGTTCGAAGTCTCCATGTTGTGTTTCGTTGAGTCCTACTCCAAATTGCTCAACATCTTCATCATCTTTTCCATCATTCGTGACCTCTTGTTCCTCATCCAAAAAAATGTCACTTTCGGTTTCAATCTCATTTTGACGCTTGATAAAATTATGCAACACGTAACATGCTAAGACAATTAGACATTGTTTCCTATACTTATAACGGTGCATAATTCTAAGAATCTTGAAATGTATTTTCAGAACTCCAAATGTTCTCTCAACAATATTACGAAGCTGTGCATGATGATGATTAAATAGATCCTCCGGGGTTTGGTATCGGTTTTGTACAACTGTTTGTTGAAATTGTGCCAAATGATAAATGTGGCCACGATACGGACAAAGAAAACTACCATTGTTGGCATAACCCAAATTAGCAAGGTAGTACCTTCCTTGAGGGACAATGAAACCACCGTCATCTAATGCTGCTCGCAAAACCTTCATATCTGAAGCAGAACCCTCCCAACCAGCTGGCACGTAAACAAAATTCATGTCAAAATCAACAGTAGCCAGGTTATTTTGAGATACAAATTTTTTTCTATTAATATACTTTTGACATTTCTTCTTCTTTTTCTTTACAAAAGCAGGCATATAAGTGCCATCAATGGCACCTAAAGCACCCTGCATAGAAAATTATACAATTTTTCATACAAGAATATGCTTCCCTAAAATTAACAGTGAAAAGAAAAATCACTTTAAATGACATACCTTAAATGGAAAGAAACTTGTGCCTTCCCTAACAGAAGCATGTCTGGTTGCATCTGCCCCAGGCAATTTGATGTAATCATTCCTCATTTTGATTATACTCCATAAAACATCATTGAATGTTCAATGAGCCGTGTCGAGAGAACGTTGGAAATTGTAACTTACACTTCTCATATTTGAGGCATGCCCTACTATGTGTAAGAACATACCGACTTGTTCTTCTATTGTCACTTGATTAGTTTTGACAATGCCTTAAAGGGCTAGAAATTTGGTTTTGTTCATTCTTAGATAATCATAGGGAACCGATGGCCTTTTATTTAATAGGTCATTTATGTAATCAACACCTGAATATATGCATAATCTGGTTGTAGTTGGCATATTTGTTTGTGTTTGATTAATTTGATTGTATTTTAATTAGAATTTATGTTAAAAAACTATTGTTGATTATGTCATTATGTGAAAATAAATTCAAATATATGAATATGAATATATATATATATATATATATATATATATATATATATATATATATATATATATAGGTTGGCTACTATGCTTATATAAGCATATCCCCACATATGCTTATAACTTATTTTTGTGTTTTCAATGTCCAAATGGTCGATCTGAACCGTTAGATGTGATCTCTATATTGAAATGTGCTTGGAGACCAAATTTTATATTTGTATGAAGTATTTTACTACTTGTTAAGCCACTTTGAAAATCGCTGATCCAACGGTGGCTTAACAAAACAGTAAAATCAGAAGCCACTGTTGGATCAGAGATTTTCAACTTGGCTTAATAAATAGTAAAAAAATTCATAAAAATGTAAAATTTGGTCTCCAAGCACATTTCAATATAGAGATTACATCTAACGGTTCAGATCGATCATTTGGACATTGAAAACACAAAAATGAGTTATAAGCATATGTAGGGATATGCTTATATAAGTATAGTAGCCAACCTCTCTCTCTCTATATATATATAATATATATATATATATATATATATATATGAGGAGGGTTCTACTGCACCCTTTCTTTCGTGCTCCCAACCTGCTCTCATGTCTGCACCCTCTGATCTATATTAAAAATTGTGCAGATGGAAGCGTTAATGAGCCCAAAAATTCATTGCACAGTACTGGACGCCTCCTATGACCCCTCTCTCTCCCACAGCGATTAGAGCGATAGAGCCCCTCCCTAACCCTGATCCCCGTGCGAAAGGACACAAAAAGTCTTAACCTAACCCTTCCATTGTTGATGAAATTTCAACTGACAACTAAATCAACTTCTAATAAAATGAATTTCCTATAAAATCTTCAATTTTTTCTTACAAAATTTAACACGTTTTAATTTCCTATACAATCTTCAATATTGAGATATATACTGGCTTCTATGATAATTCATTTTCCTTCATTTATGTAATTGAAAGTTGGTGGTAGGCCACCTATTTCAAAATATGACAAATAAATCATAAACAAAGAAAGGATACCTTAAGTTCCAGAGAGTTCAGACTTATGCCTGAGATACACGAAAATTTTCCTCTCACCCATTGATGTCTAAAGTTTCAGAGAGTTCAGAGGGTGCAAATTAAGAGGAGAGGTGACCAGGTCCTAAGTTGCGTAAAAATGATAAGCAAGTTTTCCTCATCTGCTATGGAGTTGTGTGAGAGATTGAGATGGTGAGAGTGAGGGTAAGGATTGTGTGCGAGATTAACAGAGAGCATACGAAAGAGCGCAAGGGAGGGTCAGAGTGCGGATCTATGGAGGAAGGTTTCTTTTTTTTGTTTTCACAAAATGACTAATCGCTGTGAGAGAAAGGAATCACAGGAGGTGTTCTGTACTGGACTGAATTTTTGGGCTCATTAACACCTTCAATTTGCATGCTTTTTAATGCAAATCAGAGGGTTGCAGACTCCGGAGCAAATTGGGAGCACGAAAGAAAGGGTGCACTGGAACTGCATATGTGTGAATTTTTATTTTAAAATCCGCATATATAAATTCACATAAAAATCTGCATATATACGTAAATTTTTATTTTAAAACTCGCATATATAATTCTGCATGAAAATTTGTATGAAAATCTGCATACCGTATATACAGTATGCAGTGACCTTCTACATGCATGAATAAAACCGCATTTTAAAACAATGATTAAAAGACATCATTCATGCAGGAGTTACTTTGAATAAAGCGGTGTAACTATAATGAAATTCTATGAAAGGCCATATGATCGAAAAATTAAATTGGGCCTTTATAAAATTATTTCCACTTTTCATTTTCTTAAGCTATCAATTTCCAAATATTAAATTGGGCCTTAAAATTAAGGTATCTCTCAGGAATTAATAAATTAGCACTACCTCGTTTCCTCTGAAAAGAAAGCATAATAACTAACCTGTTCGTCACGTAACTATAATATGTGCAACCAATCCATTTATTTTGGCGCGAGTAAGAGCAGATTTGAAGTGCCTTGAGATTAGTGTTGTAAAAGAACAGGTTTGTTAATGGTGATCAAACCGTTAAGAATACACAAACAGAAAGTATGTTTGCGGATTTTTCCGATTAATAGGCCGATTGTTCTCTATTATTCAATTTATTTCTGTTTAATTGTCCGTTTATTTTAATTTATTTCTGTTTATTCCAGTGAATATTTATTTTCATATTATTTTTTTTCTGTGACTATGTGTGAAATAAGTTTCATAAATTTTATATTGTAGTTTTATTTGTACTTGAATATACATCAATTATTTTTTATATATATTTTTTCATTTTACTTATTTTGAAATTGATTAATTCTTTTATTATTTGTATAATATATATTTTTCTACTTCCTGATGTAATTTTTTTCAATTAGCACGTCATGTTCATATATAAAATTAAGTTATTATTATAAATTGATTTAGTAATTTTATATTAGAATGCTTCATTTCTTCTAAATAATATTTTATTATTATTTAAACAAAACTTAATCCTCAAATTTTTTTTTGTATTAAATAAATATGTACTTACACTAAAGTTCGCATATATTGTTAAGAAGAAATAACAGTAATGTCATATTATAATAATATAATTAAGTCAAATTAAGTTTATTCAGTAAGTTTGATGAGTTAAATAAATTATTTTTAATAAATTATGAATATATACACATAATTATAATGAAAAGATTAATCGTCTGTATAAAAAATGACTAATCAGCTGCATACCGATTAATTATTTGGAGGTATCTCGTCCGTCCGACGATAGCATACCATTATTTATAACACTGCTTGAGATATCAATGCTGTAAATTTTTTTTTTGTGCTAAGAAATCAACGTCTCTTACATACCAACCGTAAAAAATATGTTGAGAAATAAATTAGTAGGATTTTATGTGTTGCTATTTTATAGAAATATATAAAAAAAAAAAAATTATAAGTCGCTGTTAATTTCTGGGTCCAATAATAGTCAAAATCATGAAAGTTAATGATTTTAATTATATGTTTAAATAATATTTATCGTATCACAGCAGTATAGTTAAAAACATAACGTTATTATCAATAACATCATAATTTTTATATATAGTCTGAAAAAGCTATAACAATACTATAAAACTATTATAGCGAGCTATTTAGAATCACTAGTGGAAAATATGGAATCAGGATCGGTTAAATAACCGATCCAGATAGAAACTATCAGGATCGGTTGTTTAAAACAACCGATCCTGATAGTACCTATTAGGTTCGGTTATTTGAAACAACCGATCTTAATACTCTTTTTTTTTTTACTTTTAGAATCGGTTTTTAATAAAAAAAACCGATCGTAAAAGTTTTTTTTTTTTTTTTTTGCAGAACCATCTATTTTTAAAATAAATAAAAAATTTAGGATCGATTTTTAATAAAAAACCGATCCTAAAAGTTTTTTTTTTTTGCAGAACCATCTTTTAAAATAAAAAAAAGGATCGGTTTTTAATAAAAAACCGATCCTAGAAGTTTTTTTTTTTTTTTTTTTTAGAATTAGGATCGGTTATTGTAAACAACCGATCCTAATAGTAGTAATCTGGATCAATTGTTTAAAATAACCGATCCTAATGTTTTATTAAAGCTAAATTTTTTTATTTTTTTATTTGACTAGCTTCCATATATATTTTGCTAGCCAGCACCCTAAATTTTTTTTTTTTGCATAGTAAGAAGTAATAATCAAATATCATATACACATCCTACATTAAATATCATACACATCTTAAATTATTACAAAAAATTCATGTTGATACAAAGTTTTGTGAAGCATTACATATTATAACAAGAAATTTAAATCCAAAAAAATTTAATTAACAAACATACAAGTGACTAATTGAGCTATTTCTTCAATTAACACACATTTATGCAATTAATGTAAAGCACAACAATAAAAAAAATAATAATTACCTCTTTTGCAATCACATCACTTGAGATTAGAAAAGACCCGAAAAATAAAAACAAAGGTAACAATTAGATGGAAAAACATTTTCCAATAAAAAACACAAAAAAATGTGTTTTTAAAAGTATAATAATGAAAAAACTAGATAAAGCTAATACCGTGATAGTTGATCGACCGGATGATTAAGTAACTTGAGCGAGATGTCCTCAAGACTGTAAAACAATATACAAACACCATTAATTAATTTTTGAAACAATAAAAAAAATTAAAAACTAACACAATTGAGAGGCTCGGCTTTGAGAGGAAGAGACAGAGAGAGAGAGAGAGAGAGACACGGAGGAGAGGGAGAGACGAAGACAGAGAGAGAGAGACACACACAGAGGACTGAGAATTTGAGAGGGAGAGACGGAGACATAGAGAGAAACACTAGGTTGAAAATGAGAGGCGCGAAATAAAAATAAGAACCCTAAGCAGATTATATAGGGATTTATTAGGATCGGTTGTTTTAAATAACCGATCTTAATAATACTATTAGGATCGGTTGTTAATAAAAAACCGATCCTAATACTTTTTTTTTCTTTTAAGTTGGTTCTGCAAAAAAAAAAAAGTATTAGGATCGGTTGTTTCAAATAACCGATCCTAATAGTACTATTAGGATCGATTTTTTATTAACAACCGATCCTAATACTTTTTTTTTAATAAAATATATTGAAGAATGGGTAAAAATAAAAATGTCGAAAAATCTATTGTAACTTAATATTTGCATTGAACATCTTCGTGAGAGACAAATATCTGCTTAATATATATTTTTTAGAGAGGAGGGTTCCAATGCCTTATCTTTTTCATATCTCATCATACCTCATATTTTATATTTTTGTTTTCAAAGTTCAAATTGTCGATCGGAACCATTCAACATAATATTTGTACTAAAATATGCATGGAGATAAAATTTTATATTTTTTTGAAAAATTTTTTTTACTAATTTTTAAGATAGGTACAAAATCACTATTTTTGAACCGTTCAAAAAAGAGTGATTTTCTACCCATCTTAAAAAATAGTAAAAAAATTTCATCCCTAACCATATTTTAGTATATATATCATGTTGAACGATTCGGAACGACAAGTTCGACTTTGAAAATGAAGATATAAAATATGAGGTATGATGAAATATGAAAGGCATGAGACATTGAAAGTTGGAACCCTCCTCATTTTTAGACTAGAACTAGGGTGTTCTTGGTTAACTCAAGTCTAAAACCCATTAAATTGGCTTCAAATTACGAATCTGGACCGTTGAGACTCGCCTATCTTATGAGCGATGAGTCTACATTTGAAAATTTTAAACATTCGAATTATTTTAGTATAAAGTCAAGTGGTCAAAAATTAGAAGTTAAATAAATTAATTTTGATGCATTCATTTTTTGAACGTTTTTTGACCGCTTGACTTTATAGTAAATTAATTGGAATGTTTAAAGTTTTTACATGTAGACGCATCACTCGTAAGGTAAATTAATTTTGATTGACAAATTGATTGACAAATTAATTTTTGACTCGAGAAAGTTATCTAATTTTATCCAAATGATGATGATTGACAAATTAAATTTTTTTTTTTTAGTAAAAATAAGGATCAAGTCCTTATTTGTTTTATTGAATGAAGATATGTTACATTTGGGTTTTGAAATGAAATCTTGTTATACAGAAAACAAAGAAAAATGGAATCAAGATGATGGACAAAATGATTATTAAAATTCCTCGTTTATCCTGATGACACTTGATAAGTTTGATAGTCTTCTGTGCATTTTATTACTTAAATTAATTTATTTTGAATATGTATTCAATTAAGCAAGTAGAAAATTTTTACTTTATTTTTAAGATTAATTAATGATTTTTAGCAAATTATAAGTATGAAATTTTAAATTTTTTTATTTGAAATTAATAGTACTACTAGGATCGGATATTTGAAACAACCGATCCTAATTTTTTTTTTGTAGAACCAACTTAAAAAAAGAAAAAAAAAGAAAAAAAAAGTATTAGGATCAGTTTTTTATTAACAACCGATCTTAATATTTTTTATTTTTATTTTTATTTTTTTGCAGAACCAATTTAAAAAAAAAAGTATTAGGATCGGTTATTAATAAAAAAACCGATCCTGATAGTATCAGGATTAGTTGCTCTAAACAATTGATCCTGAAAACTATCAGGATTAGTTGTTTAGAGAAACTGATCCTGATAGTATCAGGATCGGTTTTTATAAACAAACGATCTTGATAGTTCAACTATTAGGATCAGTTATTTAAAAAACCCGATCTGATTAACTATTAGGATCGGTTTTGTTCAGCGAACCGATCCAGATAGATACTAGTATCGGTTGTTTCATATAGCCGATCCAGATAGACCGATCCTGATTCCTATTTTTCCACTAGTGAATCCTGATTTTAACATATCATATCATATAATTTATTTATTTTTATCAAGAAACTACGCCATGTCATTTTAGTTTGTCACTCATTACTACAAAAAAATACTTTTATATCAGTTGCAATCGTGTTATGCCATTTGGTTCCGAATCGATGCTTATCGATCAAATAGAAAAGGTGTGGTTCCATCCATTGAAGAGCCCTTGGAGCTGTTTTGCGACAATAGTGGAGCTGTTGCACAAATCAAGGAGCCAAGATCACACCACAGGGTCAAATACATGGATCGAAAATACTTTGTTATTCGAGACTTCATAAAAGAAGGCAAAATAAATATATTAAAGGTGGACACAGATAGTAACACAGCAGATCTGCTAACAAAGCCCTTATCTCAAGCCAAAGGTGAAATGCACTTTCACGCCATGGGTCTGAAAGAACATGGAGAGTGGATAGAGATATTAGAGTGAGTCGAGAGAACAACCTGTCACACCCCCGATCTAGAGGTGCAACGATCCTGCTGCGTCTATTTACCATTCAATATTTATAATATAAGGCATGAATCTTTTTATACATTGTCAATATCATCCATTATTTTTACCACACCCAATTTATTGACAATAATTATCTGATATTTTATAGTGGATGATACTAGAGATATACTCTCTGCACCCTGTCAGATATAATAAACCCAAATCTCATACCTTTAGGTAGCCCTGCTGTCAATTATAACCTGGAAGCGCTCTTTATCTTTGTATAATAAACCAGTAACTCACAATGAGAAACGAGTGAGAAATAATTTATTATTTCTCAGTGCAAATTGTCACTCAGATGATTGGATTCGAAGGAAATCCACATTTAGAATAAAATCACCGCATGAGAAATAAACAGTTCATTTCATAATAAAGAATGCAAATGCTAGAAAATTTTAAAAAAAATTCAAACGTGGGAGAGTTGTGAAGCGAAGAATTAAAAAAAAATAAAGTCGTTCTAGATACGTTTTAAAATTTAGTCCCATAGTTCACATTGAAACAAGTGTCTCTTGATATATAAGCATTCTACTTCAGCAGTGAACAGAGAAATTACGAATTTCAAATAATATTAGGTCATATGAACTTTAAGATACAAAATACTAATTATTAGACATGGAATATGTAATTGGTAAAGAAAACATATAGATATATAATTTGTTAGTTATATAAATGAAGTCATATAAATCTTTTAATTAAATATAGATTATGTAATTTGTAAAAAAAGTAAGGGGTAAAATTTCTCCTCTCTACTGGATGAATCCAGTGAAATGTGGCAACATATGAAAAGAAAATATTATCAGATTGTCAGCCATTACTGTGAAATAGAAAATTTCAAAAAAAAATTCAAACGTGGGAGAGTTGTGAAGCGAAGACTTTAAAAAAAATGAAGTCGTTCTGGATACGTTTTAAAATTTAGTCCCACAGTTCACATTGAAACAAGTGTCTATTGATATATAAGCATTCTACTTCAGCAGTGAACAGAGAAATTACGAATTTTAAATAATATTAGGCCCTGTTCAGATGCCACGAAAACAATGCTACGCAGAACAGGCCTTGATAAGATTGGAGCTACCCCGGACAGTTGTAATTTTGGATCCGAATAGTGCGCTCTGTTTTCCCATTTGTTACGGAATCCATATTCAGATTTCTTTTTTGTATTGAATTAAAAATTATTCATATCCGATCTGCTGAATTATTCATATCCGTTTAAGATTTAGCCCAAACCAAGTACAATTGTAGCGTGGATATCCGCTCTGTTTTTCCATTTGTTACGGAATTCATATTCAGATTTCTTTTTTTGTATTGAATTAAAAATTATCCATATTCGATCTGCTAAATTATTTATATTCGTTTAAGATTTAGCCCAAACCAAGTACAATTGTACACCACCTACATGAGTGCGCTCTGTTTTCCCATTTGTAACGGAATCCATATTCATATTTCTTTTTTGTATTGAATTAAAAATTATCCATATCCGATCTGCTGAATTATTCATATCTGTTTAAGATTCAACCCAAACCAAGTACAATTGTAGTGCGGATATCCGCTCTTTTTTCCCATTTGTTACGGAATCCATATTCAGATTTCTTTTTGGTATTGAATTAAAAATTATCCATATCCGATCTGCTAAATTATTCATATCCGTTTAAGATTCAGCCCAAACCAAGTACAATTGTACACCACCTACATGAATTCCATTTATAAGCTGAAAAGCTTTAAATTCCCTTCTAAATGCTTACACCTGTTCTAATTCTCGATGCTGGTCAGTATTTGGCCTGCGCGGCCTTGAGCAGGGCATCATCTTGGCAATGTGCTGTAGCAAAGAGTAGTGATACGCAACCGAAATACCATATGTAAACACTCCACCCATCAGGAGAAAAATATAAATGGAAGATGTGACCAAGCGGCAGCTGCCGGCTGCATAAGCTGCCATGAAACTAAACAAACCAAGCACCATTGAAATCTCCAAAACCTTAACACTTTTTCTGTCACGATAGAAATTCTTGTTCATTAGCATAATAATAATCACTAAAGATGAGAGGAAGGAGATTGCATTGCAATAAAAGAATGCTTGGTATCGGTCAAAATATCTGTCATGAAGTATCGGCATGCCCGCCACGATATGATGGTCTGGATCATCTTCTTGCCAAATGCCACCAGGCGGGTTAAGGCCCGCTTGGTATGTCGACCCGGCTGCTAAAATGGCTACAATCATAAGCCCTCCCCTTATTTCCTTGAAGAAATCTTGGTCGTCGGAATCTCGTGGAGTTGTGGGGTTCAGCCCATTCTGCAGAGGTGCCTCATCTGTCTCAGAATTAGGGGCATTTGCTGGGTTTATTTGAGCCATTTTTTTAGCTTGGAAGAAATAGGCAGATGGGGGAGAGGAATGAAAGCAGCTGTTTTCAGTCTGACTCTCTGAGGAAGGTTTTGGGCTTTATAACCCCTGTTGTGAGCTTAATTATTTTTTATTTAATGGAAGTTTAACCCAAATTTGACATGTAAAAATGTATTTCTTGATGTAATTTTCTTTCTTGAGGAATTCGAGAGAGATCAGGTCTACATGGAGTTGTTGAATTTTCTATGAAGTTTCTAGTAATGAGATGGGAAGGCGCTCTGGCGTAGTAATGCTCGCTTTGTTGTACATACTTCGTCAATCTGTAATGAATAAATTGGGTGGGATGGACTCCAATTCTATAAATAACGCGGGTTGCGGGCCACTTGACGGCTATTAGAGGTGCATTTTGCGAATCTTGAAGAAGGTGCGCAAATCTTGAGACTGTCTGCACAGTGTAATCTCCACTGCAGCTAGGCATGCGATCTGATTCAATCCACCTCCCTCATGTCTACCTAACTATTCGTCCATTTAATTATATTAGAGTAAGGCTTGGATACTATGAATACGGTTTAAAAAAATTATTTAATAAATTTTAAATTTTAATTTAAAGAACTCAGTAAATTAATTATACAATGAACTTATAGAATACCTGTTACGTTACGAAATTTTTACAATTAATTTTTAAGTGATTTAAAAGTAAGAATCGAAAATCGTGCTAACAAAATAGAAGTTTAAACCTTAATTAAGGTTTTTCTAGATAAGTAAATCAAGTGTGAATCGAAACCGCATCGAAAATACGAATTTCTGAAACTTTATAGGCTCAGTGCGTCCGCACTGATGGTGAGTGCGGATGAGTGATCTGCACTGACTCCAGTTTCTTTTTCTGAAATCTAACTAAGTCCTGAGTACGGGTGTCTTGACCTGCACTGAATTTTAATACAGACGCATTAGGCTCGGACTTTTTCTTGTTCAGTGCCAATTTGATGAAAATTCGACTAAGTACTGAGTGCGTCCGCACTCATGAATTTCCTGTGATTTTCTGAATTCCTAAAATCTATCCAACTGATTAGTGCGGGTGACTGACCCGCACTGGATATTAGTGCGTCCGCACTGTAGTATTTTTCTGTATTTTCTGAACCGTTTAAATTCTACCAAGTGCTGAGTGCGGGTGGCCGACCCCGCACTGAAAATGAGTGCGTCCGCACTCAGAGAGACTTTTAACCAAAATTTCAGATTTCTTTCTTTTTCTCTCTCTTTCTCCTCCGTCCCTTTCCCCTTTGTTTTGTGTGTTCCGCCAAAAGAAGAAGAAAAAGAGAGAGAGAGCTCCCTCCCCCTCTCAAACCACCTAAAGTACCGAGAAATCGAAGGTAGAAGCGAGAAACCAACCGTAAATCTCTCCTAGCTCTCCTGTTGGTACTTATTTCTCTTCTCTCATCTTCTCTCAAAATCCAAAATTTTGTCACTTTTACGGTTCTCGTTTAAACCCAAAATTGGTGCACCAATTGTGAGTAATTCCTCTCCTTTGAGCTTCCTTATTGGTTATTTATCGATTATTTTCTCGATTTCATTTCAATTTTGGATTTCCAGTTTTAGAGTTTTGGGTACCAAATCCAAAATTTGAAAAATGTGGTTAATTGATTAGGCTAATTCAATCAAATAGACGTGTAATCGGTAAACCTCTCCCTCATCCTTGACATCTAGCGATTAATTCAAATTTTGACCAAATTAGGACTTAATTAATCAGAAAATTGAATTGTTACGAGAACCAAAGTAGTGTGATGGTAAATTGATATACCTACAAATGAACATAATTGAAATTTTGTATGGTTTATAGGACCAAATTGTAAATTATATAAAAGTATATGGATTTTGTTAAGAAAGGTATAAAGCACTAAAATAACTTAAGGAAACCTCTCGATCGTCGAACAAAGATTTAAATCAAGGATATCTGTTAATATAGGTGTAGGCTCGGTTGAGCAAGATTTCGTGGAACCTTTCGAAACGTCTGAACCATAAGTGCACTATACGCTCTTTGTAACCAGGTGTGGGATTTTTAGACTTGTTTAATGTTTCATTTTCATAAATTAAATTCTTTATCGATTGCCGTGTTATTTGCTTGATTGTTGCATAACTTGGAATTCATGTTGTATATTTGATTATTGCATAATTGGAATGGCTTTAAATTAGGTGCATAACCAAATTAATGTAGGACCGAATTGTTGTGATATGGTTGATTTGCATATTTGTATGGTTGTCAATAGAATTGTTCTATTATGGTTTGATTTTGGTTGGAAGTCACCATGAATTGCTGATTGTGAAATTAATTGTGAATGAATTGGTGAAGTTGAGTTGTATAGCTGACTTTGACCTTGTGAACGAACTTGCAAAGTTGAGCTGTATAGCTGACTTTGATCCCATGATCCTTCTGGCGCCTTAGGTGAATGACCCTCATGGTTTCCCAGTACCGGTTAGAATGAGGGGTGGGTAACTCTATACACATATATATATATATATACATACATATAGATATATACACATATATATATATATATATATATATATATATATAGAGGTTGGCTACTATGCTTATATAAGCATATCCTCACATATGCTTATAACTCATTTTTTTGCTTCCAATGTCCAAATGGTCGATCTGAACCGTTAGATGTGATCTCTATATTGAAATGTGCTTGGAGACTAAATTTTACATTTTTCTGAATTTTTTTACTATTTATTAAGCAACTTTGAAAATCGCTGATCCAACGGTGGCTGCACAAAACAGTAAAATCAGCAGCCACCGTTGGATTAATAATTTTCAAAGTGGCTTAATAAATAGTAAAAAAATTCAGAAAAATGTAAAATTTAGTCTCCAAGCACATTTCAATATAGAGATCACATCTAACGGTTCAGATCGACCATTTGGACATTGGAAACACAAAAATGAGTTATAAGCATATGTGGAGATATGCTTATATAAGCATAGTAGCCAACCTCTATATATATATATACATATACATATATATATTTATATATTGATATTGATATTGATTGTGATTGTGATTGTGGGTGACTCATGTGTAACGTCTGTGGCTCGGGGGCATTATCATACGTGATAATGCATTTGGAATGTCAATTGAAGGTTACGATATTTCGAACGATTTCAAAGTGAATTTTCATTATATGACTTTAAACCAGACTTTAGTAAACGGTTAAGCCAAAGCACTGCAGATGGGTGTCAGATAAAGGGTCCAGCTCGGTGGAACATCTATAGGTGTCAGTAACCCTACAGATGAGGGTCAGATAAAAAGGGTCCAGCTCGGTGGAACATCTGTAGGTGCTACTAGTCTTATGAAAATGAGTTAAGCCCGTTATGTTTTCGTTTGAACTTCACCTTGAAAATTTCATTAGTTGTATTTCATTTGATTATTTGTTGTCAAGCATACGCATTAATTTATATATATATGGTGGTAGAACTGTTAATGTGATTTTGTATGGATTTCATTTTGTGAACATGGAGTCTGATTACAAGTTCAATAAACTGATTGTGGTAAATTCACACTGAGAATAAAATTCTCACCCCCACCCTTTTGGGTTATTTTACAGGTTTTGGTGCGACTGAGTCTGGGGAGGCACGTGAGTAGTAGGCTCCCGGTATATGTCACCATTACCTCAGTAGTTATTTTGTTATTTGACTAAAGATGTGTATATATATATTGATTTTGTTGTATAGCTCTCTATGTCATACCTAATGGTTGGTATCCGTATGAGATACCTTTGATATGTTATAGTTTTACCAGTCTCGTGTACTTTGATTATTATATATGAACTTTTTATATATATATATTTTTTTTTTTGTCATGTATTTCTGAGTGTATGTTGAACTGCCTTGTAAGCATATATAGAGTTGTATGATTACGGCAGGGGACTGTCGCGACCCGTGGCCGTGGGGTGTGACAATACCAAATTTATTATTTTTGAAATTTTTATAGTAGTTTTTATGATTTGTGAATATGACAAAAGATGATCTAAAAATAAAAAATTTACCGATATTTTAGACCATCTTTCATAAATGATAAGAAATAGTAAAAAAAAATTTCAAAAATAGTAAAAATTAGTATTCTATAAGTTCATTATATAACCAATTTAATGAGCTACTTAAAATAAAATTTTAAATTTATACGATAGATTTTTGTAACCGTAGCACATATGATCTTATGCTATTTATAGCACTTAAGTCTTACTCATTATATTAATCATTAATATTTATTAACCAATGATAGAAATATTATAATTTAGAGACGTGATAACAGTCAATCAACTAAAATTCCCCGCAATTCTCCAACTATAACAGTCAAAACAATTCAACGGTTAGACCACTTTCTAGCTAGAAGGTTGGCGTATGCCGTATTCAGGAAAGTCACCGCTATCCGGACATACAGACTTGATCCAAGTAGGGGTACTATACGGGTCCAACTATTTTCATACTCATATTCACTAAAAATTGATCTTATTCATATTCTACTTATAACTGTTAAGAATTTGCCTCTCTGTATTCTACTCATATCTGTTAAAATTAGCGGGTAATAAAACGGTAGTGGACAAATAACAAATAATACAAATATAATAGTTTTATTATTGTCACAAATTAACTATTAAAACTTATCATGTTATACATATACAATCACAATTACTAATATAAAATTAAAATATAAATATACAATTAATTGTAAGTAATAATTTTTATTAAGAAAAAAAAATTAAAATCACAAATAACTTTTCTAACAAATTTAATTCCTTAACTAAATAAGAAAACATTCAAATAAAAAAGAAAAATATTTAGCATAATATTTTTCTTATGATATAATTTATTTTATATAATTATTCGTTACGAAATAACTATTAACTGTATCCATATTCGTTTATCTAACGAATAAAAATCGTTATCTATATCTATACCTAATAAGTTAATAAAAAGAAAAAAAATCTTATCCATACCTGTCTTACTCTTATCAAATACGATACGAATAAGATAAATGGGTGTCATTAACACCCCTAGATCCAAGTCTTAATAGCAATGTTATTATAATCGGATCGGATCGGATATTTAATTAACCGAAAATAAATCATATTTGAATGGGAATAGCTTGGGTCCGATGGTCATTGGATCCAAAGTGGTTCCAACGGGTTCGCTCACCATCGGATTTGCTTTAGAATTCACGCTCACACTTTTACATATGCTTTAAAATTCGTGCGCATGAATGCTAAAGCAAATCTGATGGTAAACAAACCCATTAAAATCACTTTGAATCTAATGACTATTAAATCCAAGTCTGTTCCTATCTGAATACATGTCAGAGTTCCATTCTTTAAAGGACCGTTCATGTTAATGAATTGGTCAAAACCATTTTGACTGGCCGCTTTTCATAAAAAAACCACGGACCATGCAGTGAAATTGCATCTTTGCTTCGCTGGCGTCGTTAAATCGACTTTAAATGTAAATTTAAACTGAAATTGTATATCTTACGAGTGATTCATCTGCATATAAAAAATTTAAATATTTAAATTAATTTAATATAAAGTAAAGCGATTAAAAAACGTTCAAAAAATAAATACATTAAAATTAATTTATTAACCTTCTAATTTTGACCAATTGACTTTATACTAAATTAATTCGAATGTTTAAAAATTTTGCATGTAGACACATCACTCGTACTGTGGACGGATTTTAACGATTCAAATTCGTCATATGAAGTCAATTTGATGGATTTTAGACTTGAGTTCACCAAAGAGCTTGGTGAACTCAAAAACATCCTAGTTGTATTCATAAAGATTTAATATAACTTCTGAATCGACTTTTTCAAATTTAATAATATAAATATGAGTCCATATAGCACATACCACTTTGTAATATGCATATTAACATAGCCTCACTTTAATTATTTATATTATATATATTATGTAGATTTTGTTACAAATTTAAAATCGTTAAATTATATATTTTCAGTTAATGGATGGATACTTTATGTTAATAGAAGTGGATAATCTAGTGTTGGATTGACAAGGTAGAGAAGATAGATTCCACACTCCACAGACGCGGTATTTAGATAAATAATAATTGATAGTGTAATTGTTTAGGAAACAGGATGAGCTTAACGTGGCTGAATTTTGTTAGCGTACTCAGTAATTTATTCACATTGAATAATTCATCCCTGGCGCATGTGTACTTGTTTGTTTTTGTAAGAAAAAAAATGGTATTTAGTTTAGGTATTCAAGTTTCATCCTAAATATCGTGTTTTCTATTCTCGCGAACAAAATTACAACATTTGCAGAACAAATTCACATAGTAATCAATATTCATTACAATAATTTTAATAGATAAAACGTAATTTACATATGTCTAGCTGGTTCATACAATAAGAGCTGATATGTACGGTTGTTGCAAGCAATAATATTAGTTTAGTTTAAACCTTAACAATATTTTCTATTAAATTATGTAATATGTTAATGGAATTATAAGTCCTCATCCGCATGATAAGTTAACTCAATAAAAAAAATTATCTATATCCTCTATCGTCATTTTTTTCTTGTTGTTGGCTATTTATATGGACTAAGAAGTTTTGCTTATTTTCAACTAGCAATTGAATCAACAATATATTTAGTTATTATATTTATCTTTATTTACATTCATTTTGTCAATTTATTACAAAAGCACAACAAATATACCACCTGAGACTCTTCAATCAACCAAATAAAACTATATACATATTATATTGTTTTGGCATGCAACGTACTAATTAAAATTTTCCGTACTTTTAAGATCCTAAACAAAATATTACAAAATAACTTACAAACACGGCCTCAATTTTTGTTTCATATTTAACATATTTTACTCGTACAGTTGAGGTAAATAATTTAGAAATAAATATAATATTTTCTGAAACTTGTAACACATTCTATACGAACATATAATAGTTTAACTTTTGTTGAGAAATCATTGAAATTAATAAATTTGTTCGGGCTTATGTGCAAAAATTGAGGCACCCATTTTTAAAAAAAAATAGAATCAAATTTATTCTTTTCAACTTGAACAAACACTATTAATTTAATTTTTATAAAAAAAAACTTCAGACAAAAATGCATTTGATAGAATCAGTGGAGCTATTTTAAATAGAATCAATTCGCAGAATCGGTGGAGACATTTTATAATCCGTCTCTATGAATCAGTGGAGTTATTTTATGATCCGTCTATACAATCTATTCAATAGCAAATGGTTCTACCATTTCTAATTTGGAACTAATTTTTATAAAAATCAAATTAATAGTACTTATTTCATTAAAATATTTAAAATTGGTTCTTTTTAAAAAAAAAATCCGCCGGCTAGCCCCGCCCCGATGATGATCCTATCCAAGGATGCATTATGCTTCAACAGTTTAGACAGTTGGATGCTGATCTAGAAGCTGAAATAGTTGGATGAAACCGCCTACAAGGCAGCTTGAACCAATGCGATATGAATTCATCAGTCATCACGGAACTTTTGCTGAAAACTAACCGTAAAAGCAGAAGCTAAGGCGACGTAGATAAAAAAAACTAACTACAGTAATTAGCTTTTATAAATCATTTCTTTTCAACACTAGCAATTAATTTTGAATTTAATAACTTATACAAATAATAAAATATTTTATATTATCTATAAATATTTATATATTATTTAAATTGTACAATAATTAACTATCTCTAAATTATACTAGAATTATTTTTGTATCATCCAGTTTTGTAAATAATGGTATGCACTCGTTGGATGGACAAAGTACTGTCAAACGATTAATTGAGAATAATCGAGAATAATCGGCCATAATTGGAAAAATAAAGAAATTAATTGGAAAATTCTTTGACGGTTCCACCAACGACTAATCGGACGATTAATCGGTCTAAACGGACATTTTTTACAACACTGGTATCATCAACTGTGTCACAGTGCCAGAATTCTTACTTTAGAGCATTCAATTTGACCAAGAACAAGAAATGTAACTAATACATAAATCAAATAAGGATTTAACTCTTCAAGGGCTGTCTGGCAGAAGATATGAAATATTCGAATATATATGAAGAAAAAGAAAACAAGCTCTGCCTAGGCCGAATTCTTCATACAATTCATACATTGCTGTACACCCGGTGCCCTGTCCATGCAATTGCTTATCATTCCGTAGTGCCGTGCGAACGAGATAATATAGATGAACACCCCACCCATCAGTACAAACAAATAGATCGATGATGTTATCTCACGGCAGCTCCCGGCCGCATAGGCCCCCATGAACCCAAACAAATCCAGAATCATTGTGAACTTCAACACTTTAATCACCCCAGGGATGTTGTAGAACCGACTGTTCATGAGAAGAATGATTATGACAAGGGACATGATGAAAGCCGTAGAGTTGCAATAAAAAAATGCTGTGTAGCGGCGTGAAAATGTGTCTCGGAGCACTGGTGTGCCTGCTATGTGGCCTTGGTCGTCGTTTTCTTGCCAGAAGCCACCAGGCGGGCTCAGACCGGCCTGGTAGGTGGCCCCAGCTGCTAGAACAGCGACTACCATAAGAGATCCCTGAATCTCTTGAAACATCTTCTTGTTGTCTGAGTCGTTGGCTTCTTGTTCGGTTTGAGGTCCTATCAGTGTCGATTGCTGGGTTCCATTGATCTGCTTTGCAATTCCTGGTGGAGAAGACGGTGTCGATTCGGGGGATGGGCTGATTCGCCCCATTTGGCTACTGTGGGGTAGTGATTCTTGATGCATTTTGATGGAATGGAAGGGAAATTTTCTCTGTTTTTGGTTGCCCCCTTTTGTGAAGGATTGATTCAATGACTAGAGAAGCAGTGAAAAAAAGCAGCGTTATGTAGCAGCCTTGACAGGTATCACCTAAAGTAACTCAAATTATGAGTCGAGATCCAGACCGTCAAATCTCTTTTAATACAATATTAAAGGATCCGTGTGAATACCATTTTGAACCAGATTTTGATATGACGGTCCGGATCTAAACGCAAAATTTGATTTACTGTAGCGGAACCGGACTCGTGGCAACCAAGTGAGCTATTAGTTGATCTAAGGAGTAAGGAAGCTTCTCAGAAGCTTACTTTCAATCTATTAATTTCGAAATCCAGGAGTACAATTAAAACAAGCCCACCTATTTTTTTTTCCTGGCAGCATTAGCTGTTACAGGAAATACATCTGCTGCAATTCCAAAGGATTTCAGGGTATTCATCTAATCTCAACTGTTTATTTAATGGAATGTTAGAATCTCAAAAGAAGTTAGTTTTTTGCATGGATCTCAAAATATATGAATGGTTGGGATTGCAATTGCAGGGACCCTGCGATCTTTTGAAACCGCAACAGATTTATTTTCGCTGTTATAGTTCCCCCTTATATATTTATGAAGTTATTGCCCAGTTATTAAAATCTGATTGAGTCAAACGATAATAGGGTTAGAGAATAGGTTTTCAAAAAAAGAAAAAAGATTAGAGAATCTTTCAATGTTAAACTATCCAGGCGAGTTCATTGAACAAGTATTATTATATTATAGTGTGAACAAGAAAGTTCACATCTGATATTGAATTATATTAATTATAAAGACTTCAAATAGATAACCTATCACCAGATAAGCCGGCCCCATACTGGTTCTCTTGCCAAGTTGCCAGATATATAGATAATAGCAAACATGTAGATCTAGCGACGCCAATAAGATCTCAGAAGTGAATGTGCATATATAATACCGCTTCTCAACAGATAACAATTTGTAATAGCTTATTGACTGTTGACTCCAGAGTAAACTCTCTACTAAGCTTTTAAAAAAAAAAAACAGACTCCATAGTAAACATCCATAAGATGGAATGGATATTAGAGTAGAATATAGTATTAATATCTTTTGTTTTCTCCCTTGCAAGTTGCAACTAGGGGTGTAAACGGCTCGGATATTATCTGATTTCGTCAGGATCTGAATGTAGAATATTATCTAAATTATTCAATTCGTATCTGTATCTGAGACTATCTATATCTATATTCGTATTCGAAAAATTATAATGACTAAGAATACGGTAAGACTTTTAATTATCAGTATCCGATCATTTACACTACTATTAAACCACAACAAATGTGTTATATATTTTTAAAATGATTTATCAAATTGCATATTATACTAATAATCTATTAAATTACAGATAAATATATATTTTGATGAACAATATAACACTATAACATAATTAGTGACTAATATTTTAATAATATAATAAATATTTTGTAACCAACCAACTAATTATGAAAAATATCCGTATCCGTCCGATATCAGATCCGTATCCATAGTGTTTAATATCCAATCCGTATCTGTATCCGTATCTAAAAAATTATAACGGATGCTGATACGATGAGACCACTATCCAATCCGTATCCAACTATTTACACCCCTAGTTGCAACACATAATTGATGGGCCAGTTTACACTTTTCTGGCTAGGCTCTGAATAAAAGAACTGAGCCCATTCAAAGTCTGGGTCAAGTAGTCAAGTCCGGTACCAATCATAGTGACATGATACGCGTATAATTTGCGTATAAAATTTTTTTTTTTATGTTCTCGAACCGAACTCCGTTTAAAACGGAGAAAAACGTATAAAACGTTTTATTCGTGAATAAAACGCGAATTACGTTTTATTCGCGAGAAAAACGCGAAAAAAACGCACAAATTTTTTTTTTTTTTTTTTTGCTTCCATAGTGTACCGAATCATTCCCAAATTATACCCGAATCACGAATTTTTAAACCCGCCGAAATGAACTCGAACTTTTAATTTGTTACTATGGTACCAATCTAGTTATCGGTCGTTACATACATGTCAACATAATGATTGCCTTCCAAAACCGTACATATAGGCTATAGCCTTAATGGGCTGGCCGGCTGGGTGAAACTAACCTTTTACTGCAGTAGGAGCTGCCGAAATTTTTATAAATGTCCAAAAATATTAATAAATTACGGAATCTACTCAAATTTTTATCAAAATTCGATTTCTATCCAATCCGATTAGTGGTTAACTGGAAAAATGCAAAATTTCCGGGTTTCCATTTCCCGGACCCGTACCAAATAACCGGTAAACGGTTAACCGGAAGTATATTGAGAGTCCAGTTATTGGTTAACCGGATATAGAACCCGGTTAACGGTGCACCGGAAAGTTTTGAATTTGGTTAACCGGTTTTGGTCCGGTTAACAGTGGACCGGAAATTTGGTATAAAGTTTAGCTCCGGTTAACAGTGGACCGAAAATCAGAATTAATTATTATATTTCGATTAACGGAATAGCGGAAATCTCATATCGATTGGTTATATAATCAGCAGATTTCATACCACTCTGACGGAGAATCAGAGTTTCAGACTCTACGAAAAAAAAAGTAAGTTTTTTTTTTATTAATAAAATTATGTAAGTTATTATTTTTTTCATTAACTAGATTTTTAATACATTCAAATATTTTAATTAATTTGTATTAATTTTTATAGCTGTATTTTTAGCAGCTCAATCAGAACATTCGATAATCCATTAGCCAAAGGCCAAGTGTTTGAGTCAAAAGCGGCTCTAAGGATGGCAATAAATGAGTTTCATATCAGAAATAATTATGAATGTTTGGTTTCTAAAAGCGAAACTAAACGATTAACTATAAAGTGTAGAGATAATTTTTGCAAATTCAAGTTATCTGCGAAGCTTAACGGTCTTTCAGGATCTTGGATTATTATCAAACAAGCAATGCCTCATGTATGCAAAGTACCGGCAACACGTGTTGATCATCGTCAGCTTACTGCAGAGATGATTGCCCTATCAATTGATAATGCAATTAGAAAGGATGTGTGCGCGACTATAAATCATATCCGCGATGTGGTGAAAAAAGAGTACAAAAATGTAACACCTAAGTACAACAAATTATGGCGAGGCCGTGAGCTTGCTATTGCAATCTGTTTGGTAGTTAGGAGAACTCGTACAACTTGCTTATTCTACTTTTGGAAGCCATACAAAGAAATAATCCGGGAACCAAATATTGTGTGACCTCGACACCTATTGACGGAGAAACTGACAGGTATTTCAAACAAGCCGCATGGGCATATGGGCCTTGTATTGCAGCGCTGCCGTTCCTCAGACCAGTGATTAGTATCGATGCTTGTTTCATGTCTGGACGGTACCAAGGTAGGCTGCTAATGGCATTATGTACGATGCCGAGAACCAATTAGTTCCATTGGCTTTTGCAATTGTGGAGAAAGAAAGCGCAGAAAACTGGGTTCTTTTTTGAGATGGTTGCGATTGGAAGTAATTGGAGATAATCATTTTTTTGTGTCATCTCGGATAGATATTTGGGGATTAAATTCGTGTTTCAGAGTTCACTTCTCAGATGGGATGAGTCTACCGACCAATGTGTCCATCGGTATTGTTCTCAACATGTTGCCGAGAACCTCTTCAAGGACGTGGGGCGAAACAGAGATGTCAGTGATAGGTTCAAAATTGGAGTAAACAAATGCAAACCTAAGAGGTTGACGGAGATGTTTGAAGACTTCGAAGTTGGTTGTCCATAGGCTATCGAGTACCTTAACAAGGTGGATAAGAGGGACCCTAATGATGAAGACGAGCTACCATGTCCAGAGAAACTGTATCAAGCAATGGACGGAGGTCACCGATGGGGAATAATGACAACAAATGGGTCGGAGTCACTGAATGCCGTTTTCAAAATTAGTCGACACTTGCCAGTTGCAGCGATCGTGGAGGACACGTTTTATAAGTTTAATAGTTGGTTTTATGAACGGCGGAACAAAGCTTCAATGAGACTTCAATGAGGTGAGTTGTTCTGAAAGGGTAAGTAAATTATTGCAAAAGCGTATCAATAAATCTCTGAACATGACTGTGGTTCCTTACGGTAGATACATTGGGGTTTTTGAGGTCATGGTTAGGGGTGAAAAAATTCCTGCAAGGCATAATCAGCCAAGACTTGAGTATACCTGTAGAGATTTCGGGTATAGAGTTGTTGTCAGGGATAACAATAAAGCTGAGTGCGAATGTCAGAAGCCCCAATTGACCGGTATACCATGTTCTCATTTCATGGCAGTGGTCCGAGAAATGAAATATGATGAAAATTTATACGTTAGCCCCTTGTACAATTCGTCGATACTGGAACAAACATGGAGTGCATGTTTCGAACTGAAAGGCAACCAAAATGAATGGCCTGAATACAACGACTCCAAAATTAAACCTGAGAGCAGATTGATCAAAAAAGGAAGAAGACGGCACAATCGCATACCGATGGAAATGAACATAATGTAGGGTCGAAGACTCGAACATCAGGCTCATCGGGAGACAATTGATCGGAATGCAGCAGGTACAATTGATCAACTAATTAGAAATATCTGTCCAAGATAAATTCAGAATTTAATACATGTTGTACTTGTAATGTAGAGGAGTCAGCAAGACAGGCAGAGGCCGGACCATCGTCATCAAGAAGGTTAGGAAGAGGATCTTACAGCAGATCTCAAACAGGGCCATCTGAAGCACGAAGGATGAGCACATCTGACGCAGGAATGAGGAGCATATTTGAAACAGGAAGGAGCACCACATCTGAAGCAGGAAGGAGAAACACATCTTCAACAAGGCCATCTAGTACAGCTAACCAGTCGCAAACAGGGCCATTTGGTACAGCTAACCAGCAGGAAGGATCAGAGCAACCAGCAAGAAGAAGTGCATCTGGTCCGTCCATCTTTGGATTTCATCTTAATCTGCATCGTAGAGGATAAACTTGCGAATTATTTTATGTTTTAACTGTTTTGTAACATAAATAGTGTTATGTTGTTTTATTTTATGTACTGTACTGGTTTGTATAATTGTATGTAATTTTAGTATTCATTATCGTACAATTATTCTATGTTTACTGTATGATTAGTCTATGTTTGATTTTGTTGTTGAACATGATGGAAAAAAGCAAAAGAGGTACTGAGGATGTCAAATGTCACTGTAAGGAAATACTTCTTTTGAAAAGATTTGGTATCCAATTACCTACTGAAAATCCACCCCTTTCAGATGAGGACTTTCTTGAAAATCCATACGTGGAAAAAAATAAAATTGATGAAGAACCTCCAACACCAGACGATGAGTTTGTTCCGTGTACTTATACTGGTAAGGCGAGCACATCATCGGTTGCCACTAATCAGAAGCCGGATGCTAAGAAGACTACTGGTAAGAAGTCGATTGGTAAGAAGTCGGTTGGTAAGAAATAGCAACCGTATTTTTTTTATTCTTTTATATTATATAAGATGTTTCTTCTTATTGTGTATGATGAAGGAGGAGCAACTGTATTTTTATTATTTCTAAATCAAGTCGTCACGTTTTTTTTCTACACTATTTTTTTGTTTGTTATGTAAAACATAAAACATAAAACATAAAACATAAAAACTAAGACATAATAAAACATGAAATATAATAAAACATAAAACATAATAAAATAAAACATAATAAAATAAAACATAATAAAATAACACATAATAAAATAACACATAATAAAATATGAAATATATACAATAAAATATGAAATAGATAAAAGATAAGATCCACGGCTGGGCATATGACCGGGATAATCTGCATGCGAAAAGCGCTGTCTCCAATGGCGCTGCCTGTGACCCCTGCCTAACGGTTCTTCTTCTTGGCTACCCTCAGATGGACATGGAGTCTCATCAAGTGAATGAGATGTGGATGCCCCTGCGTCACCACCAGGTGGACGAGATGTCGATGCCCCTGCATTTTATGTTGCATTACTTTTTTATTATGACACCCAAAGTTAGAAAAAAAAAGTGAAGCTGACCTGCGTCACCAGTACCGACAGATGGACCTCCTAGAAGCCAGCTAATCATCTGAACCTCACGCTCACGCTGAAAAGTATCCATAGATAGTCGTTGTGCATACTCCACATCCTCTTGATTCTGCGTATCCAAAAAATCATCAAAGGCGCGTCTGCCAAATCCCTGCTCCTGATATTCTGCCCAAGACGGATTGTGTCCACTTTGATCCTGATTGACATGCAACCGTATACACATTTTTAATTCCTAAAAAAATATATGTAATTCATACAAAATACTTCTTCTAAACGAAGTACATACCTGTCCGAGATCAAGGCCGTAACTCGGTCCATGCGGCTGAAAAAGGCTTTTCGAATGCCAAGCTTGCGTCCCCTGATCTTGAGATACCTATAATTGAAGGTTAGTTTCATAAGTTGTGGTTTACAAACAAATTTGTTTAAGCCATGCTACAAAATTACCTGTCCGGGGTCTGCGGCTGAATACGGTGGATTTACCGGTGTAAATGCTTCCTGGTGGATGTATTTTCTCCATTCGGTGTCGTCGTATAACCAATCATTTAAAGGATTTGGGCCTTCGAATCTAGGCGGATCAGGATATGGATACACCCCAATAGGAGTAGGCTCGTCTGATGGAACTGCTTCCCAGTTTTGCGGAACCTCCGCTTCATCCATCAATTGTCGCGCACGTGGACCGTAACCTGTATCACAGCAGAGACGCCAGCCTGTCCTCATTAGTTTTTTCCCAACCTTACGCCACCCCTTGGTGAAGAACATCTTGACACCGTGCGCCAACTCTCCAATCCCAGTCAACACCTGTACACAAACAGTTTTAATTTTAGCAATTATGAGTTATAAATAACTGAACCAACGAGAATAACAAGTAAAAATATTTACAGTTCGAGTGATAAGTGGTTCGTGGGGAATGTGTCCACTCGGCCCATGCTCTACTCTGGGGAGCTGCATCGTACGATCCATTCCTTCCACGTGCTGGTTAAACAGATAAACAGATGCCATACATCTTTTCTGGTACCACTTGCGATAACGTGGAAGGTCATTTTGGTCAAACGAGCGACCTTCTCTAATTACTTGCACCTCATATGCAGTAGCCAACTGAACATATGTCACGTGTTTTGTGGCCCAGGACTCATTCTTCTTTGAGCCCAACATTAACCTGTTCATAATTTTATAACAACTTAATACCCAAAATTAACTAACATAAATAAGAAAAATAACAGTGAGTAAACCTTACTTGTGCAACTCAACGTGCGTGTGCCTATTCAGTGGATCTGGCACTGAAATCTCTTGAAACAATCCGAATTGTCGCATGCAGCGATCCGGATAAGTATGCTAAACGATCCAATAAAATATCAATGGACCGCGATACAAGTAGTAGGGCTGATAAATTTAGTAAAAATGTGAGTTATAATTTATAAGTACAGTGACATATAACTAAATTATAACTTGATTGAAACATACATTTTCCGCCTGAGTCACTGTCGGAAGCTTGTTGTAGACCCTTCCATAGGGCTCCCAATTTACATGATCCTCCGTCAAACTCTGAAACTGGCCCCGCGGGATACGTGCACCCTGGGTATTGAAGTGGGAGGATGCGTTGAACTTGTGCGGACCACACCATTTGTACGCAAAAGATGCGCATGTGTCAAGTGTTGAAGCGCCCCAGACAGGTTCCCAGTTTTTAGTTTGAGGCTCAGGCTGGTGAACTGGAAAACGAGTCCACGACCAGTGCTGCAGAAGCATCACCGGACCATGCATAGATCCTCTCCCGGGGTCGGTAGCGACACATAGATGCCGATACAGATACGCAAGAACTGCTCCACCCCAATTGTACTGTACCGACTGGTCCAAATCCACAATTAGATCGAGATACCACAGCGGTATCCCGTCCCCGCCACTGTCCACGAACAAACTGGACGACATCAGGTCCAAGATATATGAACGGACATACCTAGCAAAATTCAATACAATGTAAGTACATTATTGATAGGCTAAAACACAAATAAATTGATAGTCATTGTATATATATATATAATATTTACCACTTTAGTATTTGATCGTCGCGATCTGCCGGTAGCGTCTTGAATCGTTCACGAAATTTAGATTTCAGAAAAGTCAACTCCATTATTTTTTCATTTCCCTCATGCCCCCGTTTTTTCATAAGATCACTCTGCTCATGCTCTTTTATCCCTAACAATTCAAAGAGCCAACCTTTTGCAATCCTCCCGTCTGTACTCCCCGCCACTGGGACCCCCGTAATAGGCAAACCCCACAAACAGCTCACGTCCTCTAACGTAACTGTAATTTATCAAATAAAAATATATAAATTTCTTCATTTCAATTGTCACTAAATTATCACAAAGAAGATATTTATTTGAAGTAGTTTTGTAGTTAATACCTGTCATCTCTCCAAATGGAAGATGAAAGGTGTGCGTCTCAGGACGCCACCGCTCCACAAGTCCGTGTATTAACGCCGCATCTATTTTTTTGTGAGACATTACTATGATCTGGTATAAACCTAATCGAATCAAAAATGGCGCGTATGCAACGTGGTATGCAGTCTGACAATGGTAGTGCTTCACGTTTATAACCTCCATTTTCTATATTACAAAAAATAAAAATTAGAAAAATTCAAACAAGATGATATTTCAGAAAAAAAAAAAAGTAAATGCTTACTTCATCAGAAGTGAGACACACCCTGTGATAGTTGTGCGGTATCTACAACATATCACTAAAATTATACCGCGCCATATTTACTTCCTCATTGATTTTGTCTGCCATGCTACAAAATTAATTCAAAGTTAATTCAAAGTTAATTCATTGTTTTAAAAAAATTTAAACTAATGTAAACTGTTTTACATTTTTGTAATTATATCTAATTCAATTTAGATTATCTAAATTATTGTAAACCTATTCGGAACTAATTTGTAATTTTCTAAACTATTTAATACTATTTTAAAATTTTCTAAATTTTTCTATACCGTGTTGGAACTTTACCAAATTATTCTAGATTATTTTGAAACTTTCTAAATTATTCGGCCACTATTTTAAAATTTTCTAAATTATTCTACACTGTTTTGGAACTTTCTAAATTATTTTTCACCATTTTAATATTTTACAAATTACTCTAAATCATTTTAAATTTTTTATAAATTATTGTAAACTAATTTGGAACTTTCTAAATTATTCGGGCACCACTTTACATATTTTTAAATTATTTTATACCATTTTTGAACTTCCTAAATTATTCTACATTATTTTGAAACTATTTTGAAACTTTTCTAAATTATTCTACACTATTTTGCAACTTTCTAAATTATTCGGACTACCATTTTAAAATTTTCTAAATATTCTAAATCGTTTTCAAATTTTTTTTTACTAATCCAAACTATTTCAAAATAATCAAAATTATTTCGACAATATTCTAAACAAATAATCTAAATTATTCTAAATTATTGAACAAATAATCTAAACAATATTATAAATTCGAAACAATCTAGACAGTATTCCAAATAATTCTAAATAATCTAAACAATATGCCAAATAATCCTAAACAATCTAAACAATATTCCAAATAATTCAAAACAATCTAAACAATATTTCAAATAATTCTAAACAATTCTAATCAATATTATAAACTATTTTAATATTCTCTAAATAAAAAAATAAAAAAAACCTGATTCCTTCTCTGCCTTTTCCTCCTCTTCTCTTCTTCCCGCAGCACACCTCTTCTTCTTTTTTTTGTGAGAATCAAGCCTCTCCCTCTACCTCTAACCCAGCCTCAAATAACAAAAATCCCCCCCCCCACGCATCCACAGTTCCCCCCCACGCATCCACAGTGCAACCCACGGGTCATGCCACGCGTCCACGCCCAGCAGAGCCCCCCACGGGAAAAATAAAAAATAAAACCTTTCTGGTGCACCGTTAACTGGGTTCTATATCCGGTTAACCAATAACCGGACTCTCAATATACTTCCGGTTAACCATTTACCGGTTATTTGGTATGGGTCCGGGAAATGGAAACCCAGAAATTTTGTATTTTTCCGGTTAACCACTAACCGGATTGGGTAGAAATCGAATTTTGATAAAAATTAGAGTAGATTCCGTAATTTATTAATATTTTTGGACATTTATAAAAATTTCGGTAGGAGCTGCATTATGCAGAGTCCGCATCGTCTGCATTAACTCAACAAAGCATCTTTTGAGTTAGAGTTAATGTAGAGGTAGGCCTGCTAATGAGCGGTAACTCGCTCAAAATTCAGTCTGACCTATTTATTAATTTATTAAAATTTAGCTCAGTTCAACTTAACTTTGAAGTGCAAAGTCCGATTCGGCTCGGTCCATTAGACTCTTTAGGTTCGGTCCGAACTCGGCTCGGTCCATTGGACTCTTTAGACTCGGCCCAAACTCGGCTCGGTCCATTGGACTCTTTAGGGTTTAGACTCAATGAATTATAATATATTTCAAAGGCATGTACTAACATTAGCTTGCTGTACCAGTTCGGTAACATAATTATTTTAAAATTTGGCTAAAAAGATGCTCCGTTTGATTAACTAATGTTGATGTTCATGCTTGTTGTACCCTATATCGAATAAATTTCAAACATAAATTCAACAAACTTTCTTTTCATGCATAACTACAGCAGAATTAATTAAGTTTTAAATGAAACAAAAGGTAAATTTAAAGAAAAATAATTTCTATAATATTACAAATTGAAGTTTTTAGAGATGCGAGAAATTCAAAAACAACAAATAACCAGAATTCAAAAAAACAAACAATCCATGAATTAGAGGCACAAAACTCTTCACATTACAAATCAAATGTTAATTAAAATTCATGAGAATCAACATGTTCAAATTTCCTAACAGCAGTCTTAAGCCAAAACAAAACATCAACTACAATCAAACAAATTTTCTAAAGAACATGAACTTTTGCAAGTAAATCCACAAAAGCATAAAAAACTAAAGCTACTGGAATCTTCATCTTTTTCAATTACCAGGTGATTTTCTTTTTCCAAACCAAGCACTCCACAAAATATTATATCACTCGCTAATCCTGTGATATTTTATAAAAGAGTAGATTTTTATTTAAATTAATTATTTCTAACGAAAAAGAATAAATGTGACTCATAGATTAGGGTGTCGAACCATAACATAAATCCTAAGTTAATCAATCTAAAAAAGTTTATGATGAGATGTGAATTTCAAATAAGATTTAAATTTTAAAAGAAATTATAAATAAAGTATTTACCTTTAACACTAATCAAGAATGCGGCATGAATGGACAGAATTGATCGAAGTTGAAACTCTCATCAATAGAGACAAACCAATCCTTTGAACAAAGGAGTGTCTCAATTGTCTCCAGTGTCATAGAACTCCGTATGTGATCTGTCAAGCGACCCGCTGCATTAAAAGCTGACTCAGATGCAACGGTTGACACTTGAACTGCTAAGAAATCCCTAACCATTTTTGCCAAAGTTGGATACAATTCCGATTTTTTTCTCCACCATTGCAAAATACCAAATTCTTCATCCGACTCTACCACCATAGCATCTTCCAGATAATTATCCAACTCAGATCTCTTTTGTCGTGATCGATGATTTTGAGAACGAAACTCTTGAAAACTGATCTCAAACTTCTTTTGTTTCTCATTTTGATGTTCCACTTGCGGTGACATACTAGTTGTTGCTTGGCCAGTTTTGCTCTCATATTCCTGATATCATTTTTTAAGCAACTTCTCCACACATTCAATTTTTTCTTTGTACGCATCAGTGCCTTCTCCATATGCAATACCAAAACAGAATTTCACCCATTCAAACTTTTTTCGAGGATCAAAAACACAAGCTAATATTAATATCCCGTTCGACTCTTCCCAATATTTCTTGAATTTCTTTTGCATTTCCTTTAATAAGCTTTGCAAAATAGAATTGTTATGCTCTTCCAATAAAGTACCACGAATAGTCCACAACTCCTTCAAAAACTCATGTGAAGAAGGTAGCTTAAAGGTTGAAAATTTCTTTGTTGCATTCCGAAAAACTTGCAAAAAAATTTTCATCTCTACCGCCACATTCTAATCCTCCGAACTAAGAACAATCACTGCACTACCATCTCCATATCTTAGCAATGCATCCTTGTACTTGAAAGCTTGAATGACCATATCATATGTCGAATTCCATCAAGTGATGTAGTCTAAAGCCAACCATCTTTTAGATAGTAACTGCATCGCATTTAGGATTTGACTGAAAGTTTATAGTCGCGAGTCGCTCGAAGTTATGTACCGCATTAACTCTCTAATTTTTGTCAAAGCCTCCCGAATGACCACCATATCATCCTGCACCTCCCGAAGACTACGTACAAACACACCATGAATATGATTATGATGCCTATGGATGTAATTTGAACTTCAAAGTCCTCTTGCTTTTATTGTGAAATTTAACATTCCCCAAACACACCATGAAATTTAACATTCTTGCCACATGAATTTCATAACGTCAAAGTCCTCTTGCTTTAATTTTCGCTAGTCTATACCAGCACGCTAAGTCTATTTGACAAGTCCATTTTAAGTTTTCACTTCAGCTTTTTCAATTTATTGGCATCGACCACATTCTTTAAATTAAATACCTCTCAACTGCCACTCCTCCAAATATATTGTAGATGGGACCTTAGACAAATTAGACAATGCCTCGTGCTTTTCTTCCAAAAAAAAATGAAATTATCACAGAACAAAATAATAGGAAAAGTTTCCTGTGTGTCCATTTAAATTTTTGAAATAGTCAATATTTTCATCAAACCACTATAATATTCAATATCTCCATACAAATTTAATATATTTTTTTTCTATCCCTATTAATTCATTTTATTTTTTATTTAATTATTTTAAAAGTCTAATTGACCATTATGCCCTTCTAATTGAAACTTGACATCTCCATTAATGTTTAAACAGAATTGAATTTACATGTGAGGAAAGACTCTTTGTCTTGGCGCCTAATATTTCCTCCCGTCAATTGTAATATTTCCTTTCTTTCTTCTGGAAAATCTGAATTGGACGATTTAGTTGAATCGGTGAAGGGACTCTTCTCATTTGACGATTTAGTTGAATCTGTGAATTGTATTTCAATTTTTTTATATGTATTTATTGAACTTCTGTCCATCGTGATTTTTATATTCCAACATTATGGAGCTCAATAAGTACACTGTGAATCACTTGATGACTTTCAATTTTTGCTCATGCTCGTATCTGATTGTTGTTGGGAATTTGGTTGTTATTTGTATACACTACTACAGAAATAGAGATCGCACACGGACATAAATTAGGGAGCTATAAGAATTTTCTGCCGTGTATAGCATGAGGGTTTAGAAATTCCTGAATAAATTACACACGGATATTAATCCGTGTACAATTACTGCGAGCTACACAGATTATTACATAAACAGCCGTGTACAATTCCTTGCCTGTGGCGCTATCCATAACTGAGCTACACGGATTATGATATAAAAGACCGTGTACGATTCATCTTGCTACACCGACTTTTATACTAACATCCGTGTACAATTATTATTTCTACACGGCTTATTACATAAAACCATGTACAATTCCTTGATAACTACACCGATTATTACATAAACAGCCGTGTACAATTAAAGGTACAGGTAATTTTACATAAACATCCATTTACGATCACTCTTTCTACACGTACGTCTAGTCTAATATCTGTGTATAATAACTATTTCTACACGACTTATTACATTAATACAATAATGGAGAGGTACACGTAATTTTACATAAACAGCCATTTACGATCACTCTTTCTATACGTACATCTAGTATAATATCAATGTAGAATAACTCTTTCTATACGGATATTTACATTAACAGCTGTGTAGCTCTCTTATATTTTTTATTTTCTCTTTAAATATTTTTCTACACTGTCTTTGGTTAAATATCCGTGTAGAATGGTCTTACTTTTTTTTTCAATTTTATTCTTTTTTCGGCTAGCCTCTAGTTTGCTAGCCATTTAAAATCAAATCAATTCCAAAACAGAGAATTTCAAAGATGAGATAGAATACCAAACCCCTAAATAAAATTATACAAATTTCATGTACACTAAATTACAAAAAATAATGCAAAATTCATGTACACTAAATTATACAAATTCATATTCTGGTTTACAAAATTCGGATCGAAACCACCTGGCCCACATACATCTAAATTCATCGATCTGCTCCTTGGAGTAACTCTTTGTCTTTGATGTATACTACAAAAATTCTAAATATATAAGTTACAAAAATACAATATAGCAACTACATCTCTATTTTGCTTTATAAAAATAAATAATTATAACAATGCAACTAATAAAATAAATTTAGTAGAATAAACTATTAGAGAAAATAAATATTAATTAATATGAAATTACATACCGGATATTGTGGCCATCTGAATTGTATGCCTGTGACAAAATAATACATATAAATCATCGTGTAATAACCGCATTTCCAACTGGCCTCCTGTCGCGGGCACTGAAATTTATATTTAGTGGCCTATGTTAGAATGACAATAATTGTTGGAACAAATTAAATATGAAATTATAAAATTATAGTGTATGCTCACATCGAGCCACTTCCAGTTCAATCTATTTTTGTTCTTGCCCGCATTTTGTAATCCTCCCTCTTGATTATATTGCGTAAAAGCCCTTACAAAATTGAGTGATTGTAATTAGCAATTCCAAAATTTGTTTGAAAGAAAATCAAATCATGTGAATTATTATTACTTACTTTGATAGGCTTGTGCAAATATGTTTGGACTGCTGAGGAGTGATTTTTCCTCGGGGCCGTAAAGAATTCATTATAAAAACAACATTCTCAAGTGGCACAATCACAATCAAATACCAGTGGCCCCTGTCGAAGGAGAAAAATTATAGTACTTTAGCGCGCATATAATAGTGACATGTATATTTCAGCATATAATAGTGACACAAGTGTTTGCTATGGTTCATGGTGTGATTTCAATCTTTTATATTTCACTTTTATTTTCTTTTTTTAATTCTTTAATTGAAATATAAACAATACATAAGTTAAGGCTAGAAGTAACCTACATTTGGTGGTATGGCAGGAGAATAAATTTTTTGCGCTCCTTACGAGCTTGATGCAACGCTTTACACATGTACTCGACAGACGCATCCTCATATCATTTCACCATCGAAGCATTAAGTCTGCTGGGGTCCAAAAATGCACACAAGTTCACTTTACCTTTGGAATTGATCTCACGGTATTTTTGAACTAGGAACCTGAAAAATCATCATTTCACATTGGAATATATATATTTGAGTGCTATACACATGATATAAATAATTTTTGGTCACTAACATGAGAAAAACAGTGATGACTCCCACATCGAGCCATTTATCTTTTGACAAGGTGGCATGTAGAAAGTCATTGAATTCTTTGAAAGGTAGCACGACCTCCCCGCCTTCGTGTAGAAACATCTCGGGGGGGGACAGTGAATGTAACACCCGTCATGCCCTCGAGTGCCTTAATCAAGCAAGTGTGGAGAGCCCGCAAATTATCAGGCAAACGGCTAACCTCTTCTTCGGTTAGCCCCGTACGGTCTAGTGGCGCATCTACTGGCATAATTGATGTACCTGGCGCATCAGCCCCGACGACTGGCCCATCTATTGGCGCATCTACTAGCGCATTAGGAGATTTTGGCGCATCAACCGAGATGACTATTTCTTTGCCCCCCCCCCCGTATCGGTGACAAAGCTTCGTCCGCATCATCTCTTCGTGTCTGTATCAAATTTTGTACATTTTTCAAGTATTTCAAAAGAATGATTTGAATGTAACAAACGATATTGATTATTTAGAGACTACCTTATCCAAAATAATTTGACTCTTGGGCCATTGGACATGCATGTGGCGGGCATCATCAAGCACGGACATACCCTCTCCAGGGACAGGAAGAGGCACCCTCTTAGCCCATTCCTCTACGATCATGTCAATAAAAATACAGAGATGGTTGGGCCTTAGCTGAGCACCGACTGCAGGAGGATGTACAATGCCCTTAGCAATGGTCAGAGGAGTAGCACCGAGATATATAACGAGGTCGCATGCTCTGGTCTCCTGCAATAATTATCAGCAACTAGTTATTTTTAGAATGAAATATTGTCTAACAAGTTAATCAAAATTATCTTTAGATTATGAACAAGTAGTGATTACCTTTAGATTGTCGAAATCGCCTAGCACTTCGGTCCCGGATGCTTGACTACTTCGCCAAATTTTCAGCAAAATGGGAGGTTAATGCACGGATGGCTGCAAAATTTGGTTCATTTGGTTCTGAAATCTTGATTCCAGCTCAGCCAGCATTCCGTCATACTCCATTCTAATCTCCTGGCGTACCTCCTGGCGCATCTCCTCCAACCTTGATTCCATCTCGTCTTTGTTAACTTTGGCACGAGGTCTTCTTCGGAGTTTTGGTCCGTCGAATACGTCCTTCCAGCCCCTGTAGACCGATACACCCCTGACTCGACCTGTGTGTTCTTTATCCCCGAGCGCTGCGGACAAGGAATCATCCACTCTTTTGATAGTTCGGGAGCCCGAATTTACCTCCTCCTCCACATCCAACTGGTAATAAAAAATATATATAGTTACAACAAAAGACAAAGTAATGTACACAAAATTATAATTTTGTTTGAATGACACAAAGTTATAACAAAAGACTGTTACCATTTTCTGAGCCACGGGTTGCACATCTTCTGGGAGTACTATCCTCCCGTCAGAGGTTACCTCAGATCTTCCCATGAGCCAGACTTAGGCCCTATAATTTTGGAACCTAAGCACGGGTGAGTCAGAATCTTTATTTTTCTCCAGAATTTTTGCCCATTCTTCCTCCTTACCCTCGTAACCACCTGACCCTAATTTCTGTGGGTACTTGTTCATTTTCACGATCCTACTGCTCTCCTCACTTTTTTTCTTCACACATCAAAGTAAATCAATTAGCTCAAGGAAGATAAGTACAGATCGAGAAAGAACAAAAACTAAGTTAATGGCTACATTTATATACCTTGAATTCTTCTGTGGACTTCAAAGCTTGGAACTTCTCCCACTCCTCTTGTTTCAGCCAAGGATAGTATCCCATTGGATTTCTCCCTGTCTCCATGAAATTTTTTTTCAGCATGCTTTTGTATTGCTTCCAATCTTCATTCATTATCTTCAAAGTCTTTATCTTTTTCGTGGACTTTGGGTTGTCATCCTTGATGTTCCACTGAGCCTGATTGACAACAAAATTACTGCATGTAATTAGTTCATGTACAATAATCAAAATAAAAAATAGAATTGTTAAGTACTTTACCTTCACAATGTTCCATCATTTGTTCTTATCTTTGTTATCGAACTTATCCCAACTCTCAACCAAGATAGAGGCATTTTGCTTCGCCAAAAGGCTACACCAATTTGAGTACTCTGACCTATTTGAATCCTTCGCAGATCTGTCTTTCCTAAACTCGATTTGCAAATCCTTCTTCTCTGAGGTCTCCGTGCACATTGTCGGACCTCTTTTCTTTTTTGCATTATGAGCCTGCAGGTCCTCTACTTCCAATATCAGATCTGCCTACGGGCCCTCTTCTTCCAATATTATATTTGCATGTGGGTCCTCTTCTTCCAATGTCATATCTACATTCTCACTTGAATGTGATATGGTTCTTTCTATAAAAAAAAATATTACTACAAAACAAGCACAATTATCATTTGCATAATTCAGTAAATTTTTTTTCTTTTTAGGAAAATGTAAATGAAAGTCTAAACTACATGCTTGCCAAGTTTTAGGATTTTTGTAATTTTCTAGATACTTTTAATAAGTGTTTGAATACAGGGGGCAGATTGGTAAATGATGCAGAAAACAACAGTTTTTGAATTTTCAGAAAGCAAACTTTAAAAATAGCTAGTAAATCATAGAAAAATACTATGAATGTAAAATTTAGGTCTAAAGTATGTCTAAAATAGAGAGAGAGAGAGAGAGCAGAGACCGAGAGAGCGGAGCTTACAAACTCAATGGGCGAGGTGAGAGGAGAGCGACAGAGAGTGGAGACAGAGCTAGCACCAAGAGAGAGAAACACCAACAGTGGCAGCACAAAGAGAGAGGCACCACCAAGACACAGAAAGAGAGAGGAAGAGACGTGGGGGTTTAGGGTTTAGAGGAGATGAGGAGATTTTGAAAGGAAGACAGAGACGAAGCGCACATCTTATTTTGCGTAAACCATTTATACACGTACGTTTAATTAAACGTCCGTGTACGAAATAATTTCTACATGCTTATTTAATTAAAAATTCATTTAGCAAACTAAGAGAGCTACATGGATGTTTACATAAACAACCGTTTACAAAGGTAAGAGAGCTACACGTATAATATTAAACAACCATTTAGAAATATGATATATACGCGAAATAAAATGCGCGCCTATAGTTTTCCAAATTTTACAAATTCCACAGTTGCATTTATTATTTCAGAGTTTTATAGCGATGTTGTTTCGCCTTTCCACAACAAATGATACAATATCATAATATATTTAATATTTAACAACAGATCATACAAAAACACACAACATTATAAAATTATAATATATTTAACAATGATAAACGTTTCCAGATTATTTTTTAAATTCCAGATTTTAAAATAAAAGACACCTTTTTAAGTTTTGCATTTAAACTGCAATAAATAAATTACATTTAAATAAATTTGTATTTATTATTTCAGAGTTTGAAGCGATGTCGTTCCGTCTTCCAGGGTAAATAATAATTTAAAATGAATATTTCAGTTTAAATAATAAATACCAAACTTAAATATTTAAAATAAAATATCCATTTAGAAAAACTATCGTACTTAATTAAACAACTGTGTCGAAAAGATATAGGAGCTACACGGATATTTAGTTAAACATCCATGTACGATAGGTTTTCTACACGGTATTTTAATTAAATGACCGTGTAGAAAGTTAAATTTTAAATTAAATATATTTTTTATTAAATTTTTTAGAAGACAAAATGACTCATCAAACTTTCTTTTAATCTGAGAAACTCCCTCATTTCGATCAAAATTCTGAGATTTTATAAGAATTAGAAATGGCAGCTTCCTCAAATGTGCCACCGGCCCCCGACCCCTCAAATGTGCCATGGCCATGGCCCCCCGGCTATGTCCCTCCCGAAGTCTCTCAAACCTATTTCCAACTCTCTCTCCGGCTTTGAAAGGCCTCGTTCCAACTACAGGAGGACATGGCCATGACCGCCATCAAAAGACGTGCCACAACAAAGCCCAAGGTGGCACCCACCACCAAAGCCCTACAAAAGGAGTGGCGATCGATTGATCTTGCCAAAGAGACCCTGGATTAAAAGGAGGGGGTCAAATCAAGGGGCAATCAATGGCAATCCATTTGAAGCCCCTTGGCCTGATCCTAATTAATTTAGCTAGCTAGGATCCATTTTTTTTGTTTTCTTCTTCCATATTTTGTTTAATCAGTTTTTTTTGGTCTATGGAGGATACTTTTTTTTGTTTTCTTCTTCCATATTTAGCTAGCTAGGATTCTTTTGATGTAATATATTTTGTTCTTAATTTAATCAGCATTGTGTTTTTTATAAATTTTTCTTTTTTGTTAAATAATTGATGTTATCTAAATAATTAATACTGTTATAGATATAAATTAATTAGTAGTACAAAACAACCAACAAATAACTATCTAAATAATTAATGTTGTCTATATAATCTGATTTGAAAACATAAATTAACATTTTACTTGATATGAAGAATAATTTCTGGATTTACAAAATAATTATAAAAATATAACATAGAATACCTATTTGCACGGATGTTTAATTAAATGTCCGTGTAGAATATATGACAATTAATTATTTTTAATTCAAAGTGATTATTATGAGTTCGATCCATTTTATTTTATGACATTAATTTCATTAAAATAATATAATCACGTTTCTAATAATTTTTTAAATGCAAAAAATAAAATCATACTGGCCTAACTCTTCATGAGTAGATAGAATCGTACTGTCCTAAACACATTAAAATTAATTTATAAACTACATATCTTTATTTTGACTGCTTGACTTTATACTAAATTAGTTCAAACATTTATAAATTTGACATGTAAATGCATTATTCATGAAGTAGCTAGTTTGGGTACATTACACATGCAAATATACACACTATGTGTAATAACATAGCCTAATATGTATAATGTATACATAGTACCAATTTGAGCCAATAAACTCACCACTGACAAACAAATATAAAAAATAAATTAAATTTGATTGAAAAGAAATAAGATAAATTAAATTAAAAAAATAAATGTACTAAATACAAATATAAAAAATCTAAACCTAATCAAATATAAAAAATTTAACCAAATCGATACAATTAAACAATAAAAAAGATAAATTAATCCAAACTTGTTCGATTATGTATACATTAGTAAAGAGATCATAACTGGCGACATGCCAAAAAATAAATATTATAAAAGAAATACAAAATTTTAAATGAGAAATAAATATCCAAAGATAGATAGAATCAACCTTAAGTCTTTAGTCTAACTCTTCATTTGTCCTTCATCTCTGAAATATTATAAAAGAAATAAATATTATACACCTTCATTTTTTTTTTCAAAAAAACAAATATTAAAATTTTCAAGTTTAAAAGGAATAAATATAATACATTGGATTTTTTTTTCTTTTTTCTCTTTTTTTCCACTGTTTGAACATCTTCCCATAATCCTTCACTGTGGTCAGATCTCATGTAATTTGCTTCGTCTTGTTCTTCAATAATTGTTGTTATCTCAGCTTGCACAACTGTAGAAAATGGAGGTATCTCTTCGAACTGGTCGTACTCTTCTTCGTCGGTGACGTTTTCTACCCCAACAATCCTTCTTTTTTCGGATAGGACGACGCTCCACCTACCATCACTCGGGTCAGTGACATAAAAGACTTAGGTGGCTTGCTTGGCGAGTATGAACGGATCATCAACATAACCGACTCTATTAAAATCAACGAGTTTGAACCCGTCGTTATCAACTTTAACACCCCGGTCTTCGACCCATTGACACCAAAACAAGGGAATGGTAAGGTGAGGATTGTAAATGAGCTCCCAAATTTCTTCAATAATACTGTAATATGACTTTAATGCTATTACAGGACGGGCATCCCTCGATCTACTAAATTCTTGAGACGTTGCCACCAGCGTCCCCCTACTATTTTGCATGGTGCTCTTATCACTTTGTAATTAAGTGTAAAATATATATCCATTAATCTCGTATCCTTGGAATGTTCTAACAACCATCTGGGGTCCTTCGCCCAGCAATCTAACAGTTTCACTTACGGGCAACCTTTCAGGGTGTGACTTCACTCTTTCTTTCAGCCATTCTATAAAAGAACGGTTATGCTCGTCAGTAAGCCACTTCTGACTTCTCGTGTAGTTCTATTGTCGAAGGATTGCCATGTGCTCTTCTATATAGGGAGTAACATCTGCCATGTGCTATAGTACAATAAAATGTGCCTTTAGCAGTTCATCTCTATCAGCAACTATGGCTTTCAATCCAATAGTCCCTACTCCTTGAAGCCTTCCATCGTATTGAGATTTTAGAACTCCAATAGGACCCACAACGGTCAAGTAGTTGGTGCAAAACTCAATCACCTCTTTCGTGGAATATCCTTCTACAATGCTACCTTCGGGTCGATGTTGGTTCCTTATGTAACTTTTCAAAATACCCATGAATCTCTCGAATTGATACATATACTGTAGGAACACGGGACCACAGATCTTAATTTCCCTCACAAGATGAACAACAAGGTGAACCATAATATCGAAAAAAGATGGCAAAAAATACATCTCAAGATGGCAAAGAGTAACGACGACCTCCTTTTGCAAAGCATTCAATTTTAGCGGGTCTATCACTTTGGAATTAATTACATTGAAGAAAAACCAAAGCTTCATGATGGTTTGCCGAACGGGCTTTGGTAAAATTTCCCGAATTGCAACAGGAATCATATGTGTCATTAAAACATGACATTCGTGAGATTTTGGACCAATCAATTTCAGGTCCTTCATCGACACCAGCTTCTTAATATTCGAATAATACCCTGATGGGACCTTAATAATATGAAGGCATTTACAAAAGCTTGTTTTCTCGATCTTCGACATTGTACACATTGCGGGGGGTAGGTATGTCTTTTGCTTCCCTTTATCCTGCGGTGCAAGCTCGGGTCGTATTTTCATTTCTACCATGTCTTTTCAAACTTTAATACCATCTTTAGTCTTCCCCGGAATGTTCAATAATGTGCCAATCAGACTGTCGCAGACATTTTTTTCAACATGCATGACATCTAGGCAATGTCTCACTTCTAAATATTCCCTGTATGGTAGATCCCAAAATATGGACTTCTTTTTCCAAATATTTTTCGGTGGTGCTTTGGCACATTTTTCAAAAATAACTTTAACGTTTTTAACCCGCATGAAGATACCATTCCCATCTAACGGATGACGTGCCACTCCAAGTTCAGTTTTCCCGTTGAATACCGTCTTCTTCTTACAGTATGGGTGATTAATAGGAAGAAACCTACGGTGCCCCATAAAGACATTATTTTTACAATTTTTCAACCTCAGCACCTGCGTCTCATCTTCACAGATAGGGCACACTTTTGCTCATTTAGTACTGTAGCCCAATAAATTCTCGTACGTGGAGAAATCATTTATGGTGTAAAAAATCATGGCTCGCAATTTAAATTGCTCTTTGCCGTATGCATCCCACACCCGGACGCCATCCCTCCCCAATTTTTGGAGTTCCTTAATTAATGGTGCGAGATATACATCTATGTCATTTCCAGGTTGTCTAGGTCCTTCGATTAGTAATGACATCATTATATACCTGCATGTCATGCACAACCAAGGAGGAATACTGTGCCGACTGCTCATGCTTCCAAACGGACTCATTCCGTCTGTGCTCACCCCTAACCTAAGGTTTCGTGATTCACCACCAAACCCTTTGAAATGTCTATCAATGTTTCTCCATTGAAGAGAATCAGCCGAGTGTCTTAGTTTATCATCCTTTTTGCGCTCTTCTTCATGCCAACGCAACAATTTCGCATCTTTGGGATTTGTAAATAATCGTTTGAATCTCGGTATTATCGGGAAATGCCACACCACCTTAGCCGGAGGTCGACCCTTTTTTTCTTCATCGTTACAATCATCAGTGTCCTGGTCCTTACGTTTGTAACGTGAAACACCGCATTTAGGACAAACATGCTGTTGCACCAGAAAGGTATAGTACAAAGTTTCAGTACAGCAAACTGTACCTTTTAACCTTAAATACACTTTCAGTTCATATTGCAAGTATACAATCCTACCGTGTAGTATATTATCGGGTATCGATCCACAGGGAATATGGACAATACTAGGTTTAGACTTTATTAATTAATTTCAAAAAATAATAAAAGTAAAAAGAAGTAAGTGCAATAAAAGTAGAATTGGGGGGTTTATTTGTTATTACTTCCTAAGGTTTGGGTTCAATACCCGAGAAGATGAGGTTTAAAATAATAAAAGTAAAAAAAGGAAAGTAAAATAGAATCTTGGTTGCTTTCAAGAATTGGGAAGATCTAGGGGCATTTGGTCTACAATCCCTTGTTAATTCTATCTATTCAGTATTGTTTAAGTTCATGTATGATTTGATGAGGTTTCTAACCTAATATGTCATTAAGGGTCACTTTCGTGAATTAATAACGTGCCTAAGTAATTCGAACTTCACAGTTACGTCATTCATCCTAGCTACCTAGACCATAAGCTCTTGTTAGCCTAATTCAACTAATTATTGATACAAGTATTTTGGTGGGTTGGGTTAATTTTCCTCGAGTTTTAGGGCTGTCACCATCCTAAAGGGATATTTAACAATCACGTTCACACAAAATACATATCAATACTTAAATAATCTAGGTGTCCTAATTAGGGATTGACTTCACAGTTACGTCCTTCACCAAGTCCCTAATCCTAATTTCTGTAGTTCCGATTTGATTTCACAGTTGGTTAGACCTTAATCAAACCTAAGATATTTGTGTTCATAATTGGTACTCTCCTCTCGTCCTAACTTCTTTGGTTCTTTCGAATCCAAAGCGGAACTACATCGATTTTAAGTACTAATTATGTAATCAACACAAATGATAAATCTCAGAAATTAACAATCAAATCCCAATAAACAATCATAATAAAAATAAATAACCGAATAAGATAAAATTAAACAAGTTCATGCATTGACCTAAGCCCCTAGAGAGAAAATTAGCATCTCATGGAGATGCAAGTATTCAATAAAGAATTCATTACAAAAGATTGGCTAAAATAAAGAGAAATTAAATAGAGAAATAGATTACACTCTTCTCTAGATGAAGAACCTTTATTCTTGCCTTTTTCTTGAAATCTTCTTCTTCTTCCTCCTTGAATTGCTTCATTGATTGCAGAATTTTACGCTAAGTATTGGTGGAGAAGAGATTTTGAGAGATGAGATTGATCTTTTTGAAGAGATCTCCCTCCGAAGAGAGATGCCCCTCCGAAGAGAGTTTTTCCTCCGAAGAGAGATGCCCCTCCGAAGAGAGCTTCCCCTCCGAAGAGAGATTTGCTTGAATGGGAAAGAACCCCCTCCTTTATAGCAAAAGACTATGCCCAATCAAGAGGCATAGTCGTGGAGTGAGTGGGTGATATTTTTGGATTGTTTCCCAAGTTGCCTTGTCCAAGTTTAGCTGTCAAAAAGCATCCATGGCTCGCTAAAAATAGAAACCGTGTTGAAAACGTGTATTTCTGGCTGTCTGCGGATCCACTGCATCTGTACTGACTCCAAGTTTCCTTTTTTAGATTCTCAAGTTGTAGATCTTCTCGTTGGTTTTCCGAAAAGTGGTCATATGCCCAAAACGGAGTTACGAGTCAAAAGTTGTGGCCGTTTTAAGTTCATACTCTATTTTTGGCTCTGCTACAGTGCGTCCGCACTGGGCTCGGTTTTTCTGTGTGACCAGAGTGCGGCTGCATCGATATCCGTGCGGCTGCACGAATTTTGATGAATAACTTATTATATCTTTTTAAAAATGGCGCGCGTCCAGAAATCCATCTAAGTACTTAGTACGTCCGTATCGAAAACCATGCATCCGCACTGGGCATTTTTCTTCGTTTCCTGCAAATTAAAATCAAACAAATGCAGTAAATTGATTCTAAGTGTATTTTATTCTCTTTATATTCAAAATACAAGATATTTGGTATTATTTCATGATGAAAACTAGATCGAATATGTATATAATTTATGCTTATCACATGCATGGCCTTGTACTCTCCACGGTACAACACACAGTCATTTGGACATGAATGTATTTTTTCGATCTTCAAACCCATTGGATAGATCAACTTCTTCGTCTGATATATTGTACAGGGTAACTCGTTGTTATCTGGTAGCATTTCTCATAAAAGCTTTAGTAAGGACGTCAAACTCTTATCGCTCCAACCATTTCTGCTTTTAGGTTCAGTAATTTCAACACAGCTGACAATTTTGAAAATTTGGTACACCCAGGATATAACGGCTTTTTGGATTCATTAGACAGATACTCAATTTTTTTATAATTTTTATCACTAATTTCTTCTTCCACATCACGTAACATGTCATCTAGATTTTCAGTAAAATTGAATTCTGCATTTTCATCAATATTCTCACAATCATCCTCGTTACAATCAAGTTCAAGTACATTATCAAAAATTTTGACATTCTCAAAATCATCGTTGGAATCAAGTTCAAAATTATCAACAATTTCTTCTACATTATCATCATTCTCTTCCAAAACAGAATTTCTATTGGTACCACTACAATTCTCAATTTTCTCACTATGCATAAACCAACATGTATCCCCGACAAATCAAATGAGCTCTAATTTCTTCCGAGTCCCCAAATATTATAACATTTTTACAATCTCTACAGGGACACGAGATGTCGTCATCGTTTGTCTTCACTCTATAACTCTCAGCAAATTTTATGAACTCATCAATGCGAGCCAAATATTCTGTACTATCACGTCGCAATTCATACATCCAACTTCGATCCATCTGTAAATTAAATTAAAAAAATGATTCCAATTAATCATGGTGGTTAACATATATATTGTTCTAATTTTTTGGCTTACAAAGGGCCAGTTTACAATCTTAACACATTCTTTGAATATTATGCCTCATATGTGAACACATATTAGCGAGATTTAATTAGTACTTGAGAAAAATTCGGCAGCATTTTCCCTTAACTCCCTAAGTATGCGTAAAAACCACATACTCGTAGGAGCAATAAGGAGAAATACTGTCGAACTTTTCTTAAACAATAATTAAGTCCCGCTAATGTGTGTTCACATCCTAAATGAGACACAATATTCAAAAAGCAGCCCCAAACGGAGGACTATCCAAAATTAATCCCCTATTGGATTAATTTTGAACGGGCATGGACCTAAAAGCATCAATAAGTCGGTTATTGGACCACAATACACTAATTATTTACATTATCTAAACAAATCAAGCATGTATGCATTAATTAATAACTAACTAAATAAGCAATAATCACAGAAAATTAAAGAAAGAAAAGAGAAATATATATATACATGACTGACCTTAGCAAGATAAAGATGAGAAATACAAATTAACTTCCAAGATCTTAGCTTCGACCTCCAATACAGAGAGAGAGAGTATTAATCGATCAGACCATTCAATACAGAGAGAGAGAGAGAGAGAGAGAGAGTACTAATTGATCAAAACGCGCAGCGCTAGCTGGAAGGAGAAGGCCTTTTATATAACGAGAAAATAAATCTGCTGCGCGATCCTACATGATCGCAGGGTCCCTGCGATTCCAATCTCAACTATTTGTATATTTTGAGATTCGTACACAAAAACTCTTTTTTATTAAGATTCGTACAATCTAATAAATGAAGGGTTGAGATTAGAATCGTAGGACCTTGTGATCCTGTAGGAACGTAGCAGATTTGCTTCCATATAACGAAACCCTACAATAACCTTTTCTACACGGATTATTATGTAAACAACCGTGTAGCTCTCTCAATGTTTTCTACACGGGTTATTATGTAAACATCCGTGTAGCTCTCTTATTATAATATTTTATCCTCCTTTTAAAATAAATAAATCTCCGTACACGGATTTTCGTTAAATATCCGTGTAGAATTGTCTTTTTTTGTCTAGCTTTAGTTTTTTTTCTATGTTTTCAGATATCAAAACAAACAATTTCCAAAAGAGAGGAATTTAAACTAAAAATTCATGTACACTAAATTATACAAAATTATACAAATTCATATTGAGCATTACAAAAGTTGGAATAAAAATTCATATGCAGACTAAAAATTTCCACTCAGGACTGGAAAAAGGGACAAGTGGGTGGTTCTTTCCTTTTGGTGCCAGTAGGGTTTACAGAGGGTAATATGAAGATACATGTTCTTTCCTTTTGTGCGCAGCAATCAGAAGCACAATGTTTACAGAGGGTAACTGATATCACCATATTTGATCTATTGTTCAGACCAATTCCCATACCAAAATTTGCATTTTAAACAATTAAATAGCGTCTATTACATTGAATATCTATAGAATGTGGTACTGTTGCGTTTTCATTCTTATTTGCAGATAAATTGGCAAAATCAGGAGATAACTGATAATCTGAGACTGTGCATGCGAGTCGCATCAACCCTGACGCGAGTCGCATACCACTCTGACGCTACCACAGATGCTAGCCGCATCAGACAGACTTGGATGCGACTCGCATCCATGCCACGCAACCCGCGTTACCACTCTGACGCTACCATAGATGCTAGCCACATCAGACAAACTCTGATGTGACCTGCATCAACACTGACGCGAGCCGCATCGGAGTTTTCCAGAGCAGAAGGCGGAGGCCCAAAGATGAAAGGGTCGTTTGGGAAGGCTATAAAAGGACATCCTCTGCCACTAACAAAGGGGATCGAAGAGAATCTAAGATAGAGCTGAGCAGTGAAGATTAGAGAGCTTCACAGATCTTCTTTCCTTCTTCTTCGGGTTTTATTATGATTTGTTCTTTCTTTATTTTCTTTCTTTATTTCTTTTGTTGATCATGATTGAGTAGATCTTTTAGTTTCTAGGGTTAAGATGTAGTCTGAAACTCTGTTTTGTAATGCATGATGTTTAGATCTAAGTTTATATTTGTGTTCATTTGCCTGAGTATTATTTCTATTGCTTGATTGAAATTACTTGAATGAATCTTGTTGTCTACTGTTGAATGTCTATAGCATCTCTTCTAGTATTTTGGCCTTGATGTTTCTTACAATTAGATCAAGTATTTGAGGTAGATCTTTGATCTGAGAGGTGAGATCAATAGTAACTGAGAGGTGAAATTTTCATATATTGAGAGATAGTTGATACCTTTAGTAAACCAGACAAATGACATAGAATTGAATACTCTAGAGGTATGAGATCTAAGAAGGTGAAGTTGCATTTCCTTACCAAGTTCATTAAGTCATATAACGAGAGTTGAGGTTTAGAAACTTTAGGTACAGCCAATGAATCCTTACACAAGTAAACAGCTAAAGAACAGACACATGCTGCATTCACTCGAGGTCCACGCGACTCGCGTCACACGGGTCGCATACGAAGGTATGCGAGTCATGTTAAGGGGTCAGAGAGGCAAAGTTGAAAGACAAAATCCAAAACCCTGGAAACTTCATTTTATAATCAAGTAAAACCAAACTTTTAATTGCTGTCATTTACTGTTATCGAACTTAGGAAATATAAACAAACCAAATCACTTTTTCATTACTTCTAGTACCTAACTGAGCTAAGCAAAATTCCAGAATTGAACCGTTCCCTGTGGATCGATACCTGATTATACCATTCGATAAGGGTTGTACACTTGTAATCTAATTCGGGAGCTAAATCAAGGTTTTAAACAAAGTACAGCTCGCTGTACTGAAGCTTTGTGTATATGCTTTGCGCATAACAAGTTTTTGGCACCGTTGTCGGGGAACGGCAATCATTTTTTTGGGTTTTAGCCTATCCAGGTTAATCTAGATTTTAATCTGTATCATTTCTTTTATTATTCTTATTCCAAAATTTGGCTTTCTTACCACCTTCCACAGACAACTATCAATTGAGGATCAAAAGTAACTACCACCTGAGGAGCAAAGGACTTGTTTTTGACGAAACTCCTCCAAGCAACATTGATCCTGCACAGTCCTCTCTAGACGCGACTAGTGTCCCAGCTGAAGCGACTTGCATCAAGCTTGACGCGACCCACATCAAGGTAGACGCGACCCACGTTAAAGAGACAATGTCAGCACATCCGAGCAGGGAAGACAGGGAAGCAGAGGAAAGAGATAAGAAAGACCTGACTGACCAGTCTAACGATGACATGGATATCTTCATGCCAAGAACTTTACGCGAGTTTAATGTGCCAAGGGCTGGAGATGTCAGAGGTGCAATCAGGCTGCCAAGAGTTTCTAGCCAGCAACCAAACTTCAATCCGGGAGTTGTCAACATGGTTCAGCAGAACACATTCAATGGCTTGGATCATGAGGACCTGCATTCTCATCTCCAAACTTTTCTTGAATGCATTACAACCATTAAGACTAATGGGGCAACAGCTGACTACACCAAACTTACTTTATTTCCTTTTACTCTTAGAGACAAGGCTAAGAAATAGTTAGGGTCTTTACCAAGGGACTCCATTACCAACTGGAGAGAACTGTCTAAATTATTTCTGACAAGGTTTTTCCCTCACAAAAGGATTGCAAAGGTACGAAACCAACTGACCAGTTTTAGGCAAAGGTCCGATGAACCACTCAATGAGTCCTGGGAAAGGTTTAGGGAATTGTAATACTCTTGTCCTCACCATGGTGTTCCAGATTGGCTGTTGATTCAAACTTTTTATGATGGCTTGACTGAAAGCACTCGTACCACTATTGATGCAGTTGCAGGTGGAGCACTGATGTCAAAGGAACCTCTTGAGGCCATGATTTTGATTGATAACATGGCACAGAACCAACAGTGGTCTGGCCGCGACAACACCCGACCAGGAGGTGGCGGCAAATATGAGGTTGATCACATCACTGCCCTAACCGCCAAGATGGATGCTATGCAGAGGACAATGGATAAGTTCAGTGTGAAGGTAGTCGAGCAGCAGCCGCAAACATGTGTCATGTGTGGAGATGAAAGGCACACTTATGAGCAATGCCCAAGTGTATCAGCTGATTGTTCACACAAAAGCGTATGGTACAAAGTTTCAGTACAGCAAGCCGTACCTTTTAACCTTTAATACACCTTCGGTTCAGACTGCAAGTGTACAGTCCTATCGAGTAGTATATCATTGGGTATCGATCACAGGGACGGTTCAAATCTAAACCGGACTCTACTTAAATCAGTTAAAGACTAGAAGTGAGAAATGGTTGGTTTTTGGTATTTAATTCCTAATCAGTTCAATAACAGTAATTAAATGAAAGACAGTAAATAAACTTGGTTTAAATCAATAATAAAAGGCATTTCCAGGATTTCAGACTTATCTCAGTTCTGCCTCTCAGTCCCTGACACAGACCGTGTAGTTTCCTACATGGGTCATATCAGCTTACACGAGTCGTGTACTGTCGTACATGGGTCATGTGGACTTCGAGTTAATGCACCAATCACTGTTTCTTTACGTGGTTCCTTTGTGTAGGGTTCAACTGACCAGACCTAATGTTTCTAAACCTCAACTGTCGTATGTTGGTTTATTAACTTGGTATGGAATCTGCAATATCTGCCCTCTTTAGGCTCTAAACCTCAACTATCGTATATTGGTTCGAGTTACCAAGTTACTTGTTTGATCTGTTGATAAGAGGAAATGTTCACCTTTCGGCTACTAGTTGGTTTCCCCTGTCGGATCACTAATCCTACCTCATATACTTAGTCTGGTTAAAATATCAAATTGGACACAGTACCTTATAGATGTGGCCTCATCTAGTGGTCAAACCAAATAATAATCAAACAATTCAAACTAAGCAATTAAAATCAATCACAATCAAGCAAACATAAATTTCAACGTAAAAATCCAATAACTAGATGCAAAACAAAACATTCGATTACATCTTAACCCTAAAAACTAATAAAACTACTCAAACATAGTACTAAAATAGATAACAAAGATAAAGGAATAAGAATTCATTCTAAAACCCGAAGTACAAAGAAGATCCACAATAAAAACTCATGTCTTTTGCTTCTCAACTTCGTCTCCAAGCAATAGCCGTCAATCTCTAACCCTAGAATTGTCTCTCTGCTCCAGAATTCCTCTCTTGTGCAAGAAATTCCATTTATATATACTTTGGCCGACTTTCCTTCCTTTAGATTTCTTTCAAGAACTCCAGATTTCTTTCTGGATTTGTCTGATACGGCCCGTATCAAAATTGACACGGACCGTACAGAATTTCCAAAAATGCGAGATTGTAGATCTTCTCGCAAGCTTTTCGAAAAGTGGTCATACACTCAAAACGGAGCTACGAGTCAAAATCTATGACTGTTTTAAGTTCGGATGCTGAAATTTCAGCATTGTTCTGGTCTGGTCGAGGCTGATAAGACCCGGACAAGATATTGTAAGACCCGGACAAGATATTGTAAGACCCGGACAAGATGTTGTAAGACCCGGACAAGATGTTGTACGACCCGGACAAGATATTGTACAACTCGGATAAGATGTTGTAAGACCTGGACAAGATGTTGTAAGACCCGTGTCAGAACTTCTCAAATCCAGATTTCTTCTCGATTTCATCTGATTCCTGCAAAGTAAGAAGAAACTTGCAGCAGTACCATATTCTATAGATATTCAATACAATATGACTAATTTAATGATTCTAAACACAGGTTTTGGTACAAAATATAGGTCGAAAAGTAGATACGTTTGTGAGATATCAAATTCTCCCAAGCTGAAATCTTGCTTGTCCTCAAGCAAAAATCCCAAATCAGGTACCAGGTAGGTCTTTAAACTAACTAAATGCAAAATGAATTCCTAATTGTGAAAGCTTACATGAGTTACTATTATCAAGAACCTCGAGAATCACTTTGACAACAATTTGGACTTTTTCTTAACCAATTTTGATTCACCCCACAAATTTACTAATCAAACTTTAAATTATGAGATGTTTTGATATTTGTAAAGACTAATTACTTGAATTTATCAATATTTCACTTTTCTTCTGAAACAATGCCCTCGTTTGTGGTGATTTTTTTTTTTTTTTCGTCCCCCCAAGCTTGAACCAAACTTAAGTTAGAAAGCCGCGGACTTCATATGTTGATATATGCAAAAGTTTTTTAATTTTTTATCTAGCTCAAAGGCATCCAGATGGATTGTGCCAGTACTCTATTTTATTTTTCTAAAATTGGAAGACGAGCTCAAAGGCGCCCCTAAGGACTTATTGCCAGTACTCTTATTTTCTCCATCTTTTTATATGTTTTGTCCTCATTTTTTTTTCTTTTTCATTTGCATATATCATGAATACACACATCCACTGGTATTCTCTCATATCAATGGATATCCCAATCTTTCTATTATTTAAAATCTCATTTTCTTATTTTTAAATGCACAATTCAGTTTCAAAATGCTTTCTCGACATGATTCAAGTTTTCATATTTTTAAGTTCTCAAAACAATCTTATTTAAAGCAGTTCTATGGTAAAATATGGGGTTAGTTCTAATTAATTTGGGGTCATCCCAGTCATAACCAATTTTTTTCACAAAAATCCTTAATTCTAACAATTCACACAAGTTTTCCACTTAAAAATGCAATTTTTTTTAAAAATAAACATGTCCTAAATGCAGATACAATTTTCTTCTATTCAACCCCCCAAGCTTGAATGAAACATTGTCCTCAATACTTGAATTCACACAAGAAAAAGTAAATAGAAGAAAACATAAAAACTAACCAGACATGGAGTGAGGGGTGAAGCGGGGGCACCTCACCGATCGGTGGGAGGTGGGTCGGGTGGTTTTTGGTGGAGTGCTGTGTCAAATGTGTCGAATGAATACACCATTCTTTCTTCATACGGGTCAGGTGGTTTCTTCTTTTTAACGCACCAAGGGACATAATTCATAGACCATGTTGGTTGTGCACGGCCCGTATCCTGGTCTGCACGGTCCGTGTGCCTGTGATCATCCGCTGGTAAGGTCTTGTGCATGCATGTGGCTGGGTTTGTGCCCATCAGCTTCTCAATCAAGTTTTCGATCACAGTTCACTGAGTTTGGAAATCCTCCAAGAGTCTAGCAGTGCGATCGAGGGGTGGATCTAAGCGGAGGGCCGTGTTCTCAAACACTTGCAAAAGAAAAATCCACCCCATATCTTTCAAGTCCTTGTTCGAGCACCCGATCGCGCTTATGTGAGCTTTCAATTTCCCCAAGAGCATGGCAGTCCGATCAGGGTTGAGATCTGCATTTAAGATCACAGGACAAGATTTATCTAGGTCTAGGAACTCATACCTGAGGTTAGATGGAAGAGGCTTGAGCTCAGGAGTTGGCTACTCTGTCTGGCCGTTTGCACGGTCCGTATCATATGCGTTCGACCCATGTAGCATCCTTGTGTTAGCCTTGTCCGACTCGGCCTCTCTGTTCTGCTTCTCAGAAAGTGATGTACGGTCCATATGGGATCCATCCGGTCCGTGTCCAAGTTCCTCTAGATTATCAGTTCTCACATCTGCTACATAAACTGATTCCAACTCGCTTGTTTCAACCTGCAACTCAGATGAATAATCAGGGTAATTTTTAACTGAGCTCTCGTATCCCTCGCGGAGTTGTCCCTTAGCCAATTGATCCACTACATTGACTGTGTAGCATGTTTCTGGTTCAGCTAGCCTCTGAGGGAAAGAAACAGGTGGCCGGTAGGGTGGTGGTTGATTAAAGGTAGCAAGGTGAGCCATTTGCATATTTATCATCTTGCTTCGAGCAACTAATTGGGCGTTGATTGCTTGCATTTGCTCGAACATCATCTGATTCATCTTCCTTTGCCCGTGCATGAAGTCACTCACAGCGGGATCAATGTACGGCTCGGGTGAATCGGATTGGAATGGGTGGTTGTTCGAGTTGTCAAATGAAGCATTATTGTAGAAGTTGTGGCTGTTGTTGCTACTCAAGGGATTGTTGAATGGTGGTCTCGAAAAGTAGGATGATTCATTGTTGAGATAGTTGACCTGCTCGGTTTCCTCATCCATTTCCGCATGTGGGCAATGCTCGTAAGAATGCCCCTTGTCTCCACACATGACACAAGGTTGTGGTCGATGGTTGACTACTGCCTTCACGCTCATCTTGTCCAAAGCCTTCTGCATAGCATCCAGTTTGGCGGATAGTGCAGCGATCTGATCAGCCTTATATCGACTGCCTCCTCCTCGAGAAATCTCGCGGCCTAACCACTGTTGGTTTGATGCCATATTATCGATCAGATTCATAGCGTATTGGGCTTCTCTGTCCATCAGGGCCCCAAATAAAAGAAATAAAAAAAAAATAAAGATACAAGTTAAAATCTAGATTAAATAAAATAAGCAAAATCGAGAAAATAATGATGCCGTCCCCGGCAACGGCGCCAAAAACTTGTTCACACAAAAGCGTATGGTACAAAGTTTAAGTATAGCAAGCTGTACCTTTTAACCTTTAATACACCTTCAGTTCAGACTGCAAGTGCACAGTCCTATCGAGTAGTATATCGTCGGGTATCGATCACAGGGACGGTTCAAATCTAAACCGGACTCTACTTAAATCAGTTAAAGACTAGAAGTGAGAAATGGTTGGTTTTTGGTATTTAATTCCTAATCAGTTCAATAACAGTAATTAAATGAAAGACAGTAAATAAACTTGGTTTAAATCAATAATAAAAGGCGTTTCCAGGGTTTCAGACTTATCTCAGTTATGCCTCTCAGTCCCTGACACGGATCGTGTAGTTTCCTACACGGGTCGTATCAGCTTACACGAGTCGTGTACTGTCGTACACGGGTCGTGTACTGTCGTACACGGGTCGTGTGGACTTCGAGTTAATGCACCAGTCACTGTTTCTTTACGTGGTTCCTTTGTGTAGGGTTCAACTGACCAGACCTAATATTTTTAAACCTCAACTGTCGTATGTTGGTTTATTAACTTGGTATAGAATCTGCAATATATGCCCTCTTTGGGCTCTAAACCTCAACTGTCGTATATTGGTTTGAGTTACCAAGTTACTTGTTTGGAATACTAAAGGTAACATCTTATCTGTCGATAAGAGTAAATGTTCACCTTCCGGCTACTAGTTGGTTTCCTCTGTCGGATCACTAATCCTACCTCATGTACTTAGTCTGGTTAAAAGATCAAATTGGACACAGTACCTTATAGATGTGGCCTCATCTAGTGGTCAAACCAAATAATAATCAAACAATTCAAACTAAGCAATTAAAATCAATCACAATCAAGCAAACACAAATTTCAACGTAAAAATCCAATAACTAGATGCAAAACAAAACATTCGATTACATCTTAACCCTAGAAACTAATAAAACTACTCAAACATAGTACTAAAACAGATAACAAAGATAAAGGAATAAGAATTCATTCTAAAACCCGAAGTACAAAGAAGATCCACAATAAAAACTCGCGTCTTTTGCTTCTCAACTTCGTCTCCAAGCAATAGCCGTCAATCTCTAACCCTAGAATTGTCTCTCTGCTCTAGAATTCCTCTCTGGTGCAAGAAATCTCGTTTATATATACTTTGGCCGACTTTCCTTCCTTTAGATTTCTTTCAAGAACTCCAGATTTCTTTCTGGATTTGTCTGATACGGCCCGTATCAAAATTGACACGGACCGTACAGAATTTCCAAAAATACGAGATTGTAGATCTTCTCGCAAGCTTTTCGAAAAGTGGTCATACACTCAAAACGGAGCTACGAGTCAAAATCTATGACTGTTTTAAGTTCGGATGCTGAAATTTCAGCATTGTTCTGGTCTGGTCGAGGCTGATAAGACCCGGACAAGATATTGTAAGACCCGGACAAGATGTTGTAAGACCCGGACAAGATGTTGTACGACCCGGACAAGATATTGTACAACTCGGATAAGATGTTGTAAGACCTGGACAAGATGTTGTAAGACCCGTGTCAGAACTTCTCAAATCCAGATTTCTTCTCGATTTCATCTGATTCCTGCAAAGTAAGAAGAAACTTGCAGCAGTACCATATTCTATAGATATTCAATACAATATGACTAATTTAATGATTCTAAACACAGGTTTTGGTACAAAATATAGGTCGGAAAGTAGATACGTTTGTGAGATATCAAATTCTCCCAAGCTGAAATCTTGCTTGTCCTCAAGCAAAAATCCCAAATCAGGTACCAGGTAGGTCTTTAAACTAACTAAATGCAAAATGAATTCCTAATTGTGAAAGCTTACATGAGTTACTATTATCAAGAACCTCGAGAATCACTTTGACAACAATTTGGACTTTTTCTTAACCAATTTTGATTCACCCCACAAATTTACTAATCAAACTTTAAATTATGAGATGTTTTGATATTTGTAAAGACTAATTACTTGAATTTATCAATATTTCACTTTTCTTCTGAAACAATGCCCTCGTTTGTGGTGATTTTTTTTTTTTTTCGTCCCCCCAAGCTTGAACCAAACTTAAGTTAGAAAGCCGCGGACTTCATATGTTGATATATGCAAAAGTTTTTTAATTTTTTATCTAGCTCAAAGGCATCCAGATGGATTGTGCCAGTACTCTATTTTATTTTTCTAAAATTGGAAGACGAGCTCAAAGGCGCCCCTAAGGACTTATTGCCAGTACTCTTATTTTCTCCATCTTTTTATATGTTTTGTCCTCATTTTTTTTTCTTTTTCATTTGCATATATCATGAATACACACATCCACTGGTATTCTCTCATATCAATGGATATCCCAATCTTTCTATTATTTAAAATCTCATTTTCTTATTTTTAAATGCACAATTCAGTTTCAAAATGCTTTCTCGACATGATTCAAGTTTTCATATTTTTAAGTTCTCAAAACAATCTTATTTAAAGCAGTTCTATGGTAAAATATGGGGTTAGTTCTAATTAATTTGGGGTCATCCCAGTCATAACCAATTTTTTTCACAAAAATCCTTAATTCTAACAATTCACACAAGTTTTCCACTTAAAAATGCAATTTTTTTTTAAAAATAAACATGTCCTAAATGCAGATACAATTTTCTTCTATTCAACCCCCCAAGCTTGAATGAAACATTGTCCTCAATACTTGAATTCACACAAGAAAAAGTAAATAGAAGAAAACATAAAAACTAACCAGACATGGAGTGAGGGGTGAAGCGGGGGCACCTCACCGATCGGTGGGAGGTGGGTCGGGTGGTTTTTGGTGGAGTGCTGTGTCAAATGTGTCGAATGAATACACCATTCTTTCTTCATACGGGTCAGGTGGTTTCTTCTTTTTAACGCACCAAGGGACATAATTCATAGACCATGTTGGTTGTGCACGGCCCGTATCCTGGTCTGCACGGTCCGTGTGCCTGTGATCATCCGCTGGTAAGGTCTTGTGCATGCATGTGGCTGGGTTTGTGCCCATCAGCTTCTCAATCAAGTTTTCGATCACAGTTCACTGAGTTTGGAAATCCTCCAAGAGTCTAGCAGTGCGATCGAGGGGTGGATCTAAGCGGAGGGCCGTGTTCTCAAACACTTGCAAAAGAAAAATCCACCCCATATCTTTCAAGTCCTTGTTCGAGCACCCGATCGCGCTTATGTGAGCTTTCAATTTCCCCAAGAGCATGGCAGTCCGATCAGGGTTGAGATCTGCATTTAAGATCACAGGACAAGATTTATCTAGGTCTAGGAACTCATACCTGAGGTTAGATGGAAGAGGCTTGAGCTCAGGAGTTGGCTACTCTGTCTGGCCGTTTGCACGGTCCGTATCATATGCGTTCGACCCATGTAGCATCCTTGTGTTAGCCTTGTCCGACTCGGCCTCTCTGTTCTGCTTCTCAGAAAGTGATGTACGGTCCATATGGGATCCATCCGGTCCGTGTCCAAGTTCCTCTAGATTATCAGTTCTCACATCTGCTACATAAACTGATTCCAACTCGCTTGTTTCAACCTGCAACTCAGATGAATAATCAGGGTAATTTTTAACTGAGCTCTCGTATCCCTCGCGGAGTTGTCCCTTAGCCAATTGATCCACTACATTGACTGTGTAGCATGTTTCTGGTTCAGCTAGCCTCTGAGGGAAAGAAACAGGTGGCCGGTAGGGTGGTGGTTGATTAAAGGTAGCAAGGTGAGCCATTTGCATATTTATCATCTTGCTTCGAGCAACTAATTGGGCGTTGATTGCTTGCATTTGCTCGAACATCATCTGATTCATCTTCCTTTGCCCGTGCATGAAGTCACTCACAGCGGGATCAATGTACGGCTCGGGTGAATCGGATTGGAATGGGTGGTTGTTCGAGTTGTCAAATGAAGCATTATTGTAGAAGTTGTGGCTGTTGTTGCTACTCAAGGGATTGTTGAATGGTGGTCTCGAAAAGTAGGATGATTCATTGTTGAGATAGTTGACCTGCTCGGTTTCCTCATCCATTTCCGCATGTGGGCAATGCTCGTAAGAATGCCCCTTGTCTCCACACATGACACAAGGTTGTGGTCGATGGTTGACTACTGCCTTCACGCTCATCTTGTCCAAAGCCTTCTGCATAGCATCCAGTTTGGCGGATAGTGCAGCGATCTGATCAGCCTTATATCGACTGCCTCCTCCTCGAGAAATCTCGCGGCCTAACCACTGTTGGTTTGATGCCATATTATCGATCAGATTCATAGCGTATTGGGCTTCTCTGTCCATCAGGGCCCCAAATAAAAGAAATAAAAAAAAAATAAAGATACAAGTTAAAATCTAGATTAAATAAAATAAGCAAAATCGAGAAAATAATGATGCCGTCCCCGGCAACGGCGCCAAAAACTTGTTCACACAAAAGCGTATGGTACAAAGTTTAAGTATAGCAAGCTGTACCTTTTAACCTTTAATACACCTTCAGTTCAGACTGCAAGTGCACAGTCCTATCGAGTAGTATATCGTCGGGTATCGATCACAGGGACGGTTCAAATCTAAACCGGACTCTACTTAAATCAGTTAAAGACTAGAAGTGAGAAATGGTTGGTTTTTGGTATTTAATTCCTAATCAGTTCAATAACAGTAATTAAATGAAAGACAGTAAATAAACTTGGTTTAAATCAATAATAAAAGGCGTTTCCAGGGTTTCAGACTTATCTCAGTTATGCCTCTCAGTCCCTGACACGGATCGTGTAGTTTCCTACACGGGTCGTATCAGCTTACACGAGTCGTGTACTCGTACACGGGTCGTGTGGACTTCGAGTTAATGCACCAGTCACTGTTTCTTTACGTGGTTCCTTTGTGTAGGGTTCAACTGACCAGACCTAATATTTTTAAACCTCAACTGTCGTATGTTGGTTTATTAACTTGGTATAGAATCTGCAATATATGCCCTCTTTGGGCTCTAAACCTCAACTGTCGTATATTGGTTTGAGTTACCAAGTTACTTGTTTGGAATACTAAAGGTAACATCTTATCTGTCGATAAGAGTAAATGTTCACCTTCCGGCTACTAGTTGGTTTCCTCTGTCGGATCACTAATCCTACCTCATGTACTTAGTCTGGTTAAAAGATCAAATTGGACACAGTACCTTATAGATGTGGTCTCATCTAGTGGTCAAACCAAATAATAATCAAACAATTCAAACTAAGCAATTAAAATCAATCACAATCAAGCAAACACAAATTTCAACGTAAAAATCCAATAACTAGATGCAAAACAAAACATTCGATTACATCTTAACCCTAGAAACTAATAAAACTACTCAAACATAGTACTAAAACAGATAACAAAGATAAAGGAATAAGAATTCATTCTAAAACCCGAAGTACAAAGAAGATCCACAATAAAAACTCGCGTCTTTTGCTTCTCAACTTCGTCTCCAAGCAATAGCCGTCAATCTCTAATCCTAGAATTGTCTCTCTGCTCTAGAATTCCTCTCTGGTGCAAGAAATCTCGTTTATATATACTTTGGCCGACTTTCCTTCCTTTAGATTTCTTTCAAGAACTCCAGATTTCTTTCTGGATTTGTCTGATACGGCCCGTATCAAAATTGACACGGACCGTACAGAATTTCCAAAAATACGAGATTGTAGATCTTCTCGCAAGCTTTCCGAAAAGTGGTCATACACTCAAAACGGAGCTACGAGTCAAAATCTATGACTGTTTTAAGTTCGAATGCTGAAATTTCAGCATTGTTCTGGTCTGGTCGAGGCTGATAAGACCCGGACAAGATGTTGTAAGACCCAGACAAGATGTTATACGACCCGGACAAGATGTTGTAAGACCCGTGTCAGAACTTCTCAAATCCAGATTTCTTCTCGATTTCATCTGATTCCTGCAAAGTAAGAACAAACTTGCAGCAGTACCATATTCTATAGATATTCAATGCAATATTACTTATTTAATGATTCTAAACACAGGTTTTGGTACAAAATATAGGTCGGAAAGTAGATACGTTTGTGAGATATCACTGATGACGAGACTGGGCAAGTACACTCCCTCAACAATGAACCATCCTTCTTTCCTAAACCTCCTTTCAACCGATCCTACTCCAAGGACCCGGTAGAGCAACAAAACTGGAGGTGGAATCAGAATAACCCAGCACCATTCAACAATCCTCCCAGACCTTCTTTCACCAACTCTTCTGGCAGTAACAATACCAACAGGAATTTCTACCATAATGCTTCATTTCCAAATCAGACCAACCGAGCACCTCAAGCTAGTTCTTCCAAATCATATGTGCCTCCCTATGCCGATAACTTCACTCATGAGCAAGGTAAAATGAATCAAATCATGTGGGACCAAATGCAATCTATGTCTGCTCAATTAGCTGCTCAGAACAAGTTGCTGGAGCAATTGAGTCACATAGTCACATCGAGCCAACCAACATGGAAAGCTACCTACTCAACCAGAACCCAACCCCAAGGGAGAAGCAAAGGCAATTACTCTGCGAAGTGGGACGCAATACAAAGAACCATCCTACCCATTAGATCAGACCCCAGTCGATGCGACCCGCGTCAACCTCTGAAGAGGTGAATCTGGGCCGCATGGAAACAACTCGACCTGCATCCCAAATTAAGGTACCGGTGAATACGACTCGCATTCCTGACATGCGACCCGCGTGTCATGAATCTGAGAGTCAGAAAATGAAGGAGATTGAGAAACCACCATTATACAGACCACCTGTACCCTTCCCCCGAAGACTAGCTGAGACCAAATTGAACGCACAATTTTCTAATTTTGTCGAGGTTCTTAAGGGACTGCACATCACAATCTCATTCACTGACGCCTTGACCCAAATGCCCACCTATGCCAAGTTCCTGAAGGACATCCTATCCAACAAGCGAAGCTTGGGGGGGCACGAGACGGTGAAACTGACAGAACAGTGCAGTGCAATTCTGAACAGTGAGCTACCACCCAAACTGGATGACCCTGGTAAATTCTTTATTCCTTGCATTATAGGGAAAGCCACGATCAAGAGAGCTCTTTGGGATTTGGGAGCTAGTGCGAGTCTCATGCCTCGCACAATCTTTGATCGATTGGGAATGAGTGAGCTTCGACCTACTTGAATGACCTTACAGCTAGCAGACTCCTCGGTAAGACTTCCACTCGACATAGTGGAAGATGTGCCAGTTTAGGTTGGAAAATACTATGTACCTGTTGATTTTGTAGTGATGCAAATAGAAGAGGATAAGGAAGTTTCCATCATCCTGGGACGACCTTTTCTTAGAACTGCAGGTGCAATTATTGATGTGTTTCAAGGAACACTGACCTTGAATTTTGGAGGGGAGAAGGTGCGATTTCAACTTGATCGTACCATGAAGTATCCTTCCCCAACCGAATCTTGTTTCCGAATAGATGCGATCGAAGAATGTTTAACAAATTTGGCAGAAGGTTACTACTTGCTTGAGGAAATCAACAAGGATAGGGATGCACATGCTAATTTTTGGTCTGAGATGAAGGATGGACCAAACCACTTAGAATCAGATGTGGAAACGTTTGACCTGAGAAGACCTAGATGCGATCCGCATGGACCTTACGCGAGTCGCGTTCAAAAGCTTGAAGACCTGAAGGCCAGAGGATGCGAGTCGGACGAAACCAACGCAGGTTCCGCACGCGAGTCGAGTGCTTCTGATACAACCCACATCAAGGCTCAGATAGAGGGAATGCTTCCTGAGCTCAAGCCTCTACCAACCAACCTCAGGTATGAATTTCTTGGCCCAGACCGCTCTTTTTCCGTTATTGTCAGTGCAGATTTAAATCCCGATCAAACCGCCAAACTTCTCGAGAAGCTGAAACTTCACCAAGGCACAATCGGGTATTCAATTAGTGACCTGAGGGGAATCAGCCCGTCCATCTGCTTACACAGAATCTTCCTGGAAGACGATCACAAGCCATCTGTTGAACACCAGCGACGGCTCAACCCAAATCTAAGAGAACTAGTCAAGAAAGAGATTTTCAAGCTTCTTGATGCAGGTATTATCTACTCAATTTCTGACAGTTAATGGGTGAGCCCTATCCATGTGGTGCCCAAAAGAGTAGGCACGGCAGTGGTAACCAATGAGAAGAATGAGCTAATCCAAACACGTGTGGTGAATGGGTATCGAATGTGTATTGATTACAGGAAACTCAACGCAGCCATACGCAAGGATCACTTTCTTCTACCATTTGTCGATCAACTCTTAGAAAGACTTGCTAACCACTCCTACTTTTGTTATCTGGATGGTTACTCTGGTTTCTTCCAAATCCCAATTCACCCAAAAGACCAAGAGAATACCACTTTTACTTATCCGTATGGTACATATGCATACCGTAGAATGCCTCTTGGTCTTTGTAATGCACCAGCAACTTTTCAGAGAGCCATGATGGCCATCTTTTCTGACTTCATTGAGCATGAGGTTGAGATTTTCATGGATAATTTTTCTGTCTATGGTTCATGTTTTGACTCTTGTTTAACTAACTTTTGCAAAATTTTACAGAGATGCGAAGAAGTTCATTTGATTTTGAATTGGGAGAAATGTCACTTCATGGTCCAAACAGGTGTTGTCCTGCGACATGTTGTGACCTCCAAAGGCATAGAGGTTGATAAGGCAAAAATTGAAGTGATTGAGAAACTTGCAGTCCCAACAAATGTTAAAGGGATTCGAAGTTTCTTAGGTCACGCAGGATTCTACCGTCGCTTCATTAAAGATTTTTTCAAAATTGCAAAACCACTGATCAATCTACTCATTAAGGATTCTGAATTTGTTTTCACTGATGATTGTGTCAAGTCTTTTTGTAGCTTAAAGGAAGCCCCCATTTCAGCACCCATTTTGCAAGCACCTGACTGGCCAATATATTGCAACCGCATATGACCGCTTTGATCTCCAATAACCAAACAGCCTTTATCCGAAATAGAAACATCGCGGATAATACAATTCTGGTAAGGGAAATACTTCATTCTTTTCAATCTAGAAGCTATAAAGAAAAGGCTTTTATGTTGAAAGCGGATATCACGAAAGCCTTCGACACGGTCAAATGGGCATTTGTGGCAGAAGCAATGAGTATGGTTAATTTTCCTACAAATTTAATTAGTCTAATTCAATCATGTTGGAGTCAAGCAAGAGTTACAATTTTGGTGAATGGCAGCGGGCAGGGATTCATCTCTCCAACCCGAGGCTTAAGACGGGGTTGTCCTTTGTCGCCCTACCTCTTTATCCGTGCGATGGAGCTTCTAACTAAGCAATTTCAATCAGTTTACTAGCAGGCAGCATAAGGGGTATCAAATTGGCAAGAAGTGCACCTCCAATAACACACATCCTATATGCAGATGATCTCATGGTTATGGGCCGAGCGGATGAGAGTGAAGTGCAGACAATCAAACAGATTTTTGATGTGTTTGAGAGGCAATCGGGTCTGGCAATCCACCCGGAAAAGTCAACAATATGGTACAGTGCGAGGTGCGATGAGGAGTGCAGAGAATTGCTCACACAGCAGTTTAATGCCAAAGTGGGTGAGGAACAGGAAAAGTATTTAGGGGTTATTGTTACACAGTCAAACCGCCAAAATGACCTTACTCACAATCTGCTAGTTGACAAGTTATATGCGAAATTATCTGGTTGGAAAATAAATATGCTTTCACTAGCGGGTCGGGTAGCATTAATTAAGTCTGTTTTATTTTTTATACTTGTCTACTATATGTCGGTTGCGGCACTGCCGGCTAAGACGGTAAAAGAAATTAATTCGGTACTTAGAAGGTTTTTATGGGGAAAATTGGGTACAGAGAGATACATTGCATTCATTTCATGGCAGAAAATCTGTGGAAGCACGGAAACAAGGAGGTTGGCAATAATAGACATAAAGAATTTCAATCAGGCCTTGCTCTTGAAATTAGTTTGGCAACTAGCTTCAGGAACTGACAAACCATGGGTTCAGATTTTCCGAGCCAAGTATTTCACTAGAATTGGATTTTGGGCTGTAAAGCGAAGGTCGGATGCGAGCCCCCTATGGAGGGCGATGCAGGACCTTAAAGGTTTTTTCAGTAACCGATTACAGTGGCATGTGGGGGCAGGGAGGAGATGTACGAATTATAAATGAATCATGGTATCAAGGGTGGGAAGTTCAAAATGTGACATCAAATGCTCAAAGGGATACAAAAATTGCGGATGTGTTTGATCTCAATCAGAACTTTTGGAATTCACAAAAAATAGAGGGTCTGATGGGGATGCAAGCACTCCAATGTATCATTGCATCAGCACCAATGCCATCAAGCGACCCATTAGTACAAGACAGACTCATTTGGACAGAAAGCAAATTGGGTATTTACACAACAAAGGAGGGCTACATGCTCCTGTTACAAAGAAACTGGTACCAACCACAGGTATGCCAACACAAAGCACAAGCATGGCAGCGTCTTTGGGCCTGGAAGGAGGTGATACCACGAGTAAAAACCTCTATTTGGCGGGCGATCCACAGTGGTCTAGCAACTGCATCCGAAATCCACAGACAGATCCAATCAGTTAACCCAGTATGTCCCAGATGTGCACAGGAAAATGAATTTCTAACTCACACTTTATTTTTTTGTCACTTGTCTAGAGTCACATGGTATGCTTCTCACTTTGCTCTCAGAACTTCTGATTTACCACTTGATTTTACAATAGCCTTCTTAGCTATTACAGATCACATGGATATAGCAAATATCATAAAGTTGTGTAACATTATGTGGTGCCTTTGGAAGGGAAGAAATGAAGCAATCTTTCAAGGAAAGAAGCACACTCCACAAAAAATGGATCTCTCAAATTTTTCAGAAGTGACCTCGCAGGGCATGCTAACAACTCGGCCTTGTCATACAGTGCCAATCCCAACGGGCGCAGAGGTACTTTTAATTGATGCGTCATGGTAAGCAAGCAAGAAGGCGGGGTGGGGGGCCACTTGGTATGACACGAGGGGAATACTCAAGGAGGTAGGTTTTAGTAACATGACTACGGCAGACCCTTTTCATGCGGAGGCAACAGCCTTGTTGCAGGTACTACAAGCTGGTATAGCAAGAACGGGAGGTAGTGCAACACAACAAGTTTACATCTTCTCTGATTGTAAAATACTAGTTATGGCAATCAACAACAAAATACTGATTCTTTACCATCATGGAGTGCGACCCAAACAGTGGTCAGGTGTGTGAGATTAGCCCAAGAAATGCATCAGGTGGTTAAAATTCTGCACATTCAGAGGGAGGCGTTACAGGGTCCCCATTTGTTAGCAAACTGGGCAAGAAATAGTGGGCAGCAAGGATGTTATACGAGTATGGAGAAAATTCTAACTAGTTTTCAAATCCCACGCAATATTCAACAAGAATTCTTCAATATGAAGTCTCCAGTAATCAGATAGTTCTGAAAAATTTCATCTCATATTATGTAGCTTCTTCTTTAGCCGGGCTACAGGGGTATATGTCCTTCATACCTAAGTTAGGCTATAGTGTGTTTATTTTTGCATTTCCTAGAAGGTCGCGTGTCAACTATTTTAATTGCTTCATTTTTATATATCTTAGTCTAATTGTTGAACTTTGCTTGTAATCGTTGTTTAAGATTCAATAAAATAATACCTACGGGTTTCTCATCAAAAAAAAAAAAGTCCAACGCATGCAGACGAGAAGAGGGGCGATCGCCTCTCTTAAGGTTTTTCAAAGAGGTACAGCGAAAGAGAGAAAGAGGGACATCGGGACCCAGAGGCAGGGACGGGAAAAGAGAGGGGAGAGAGTTGAGGGGTTTTATTGTAAATGCCCTATTATCTTGCCATCTGGAGACACTACTAGGGTGCTCCAAACACAATCAATTGTAATGTTGTATTGTAGTTGTAAATGCCCTATTATCTTTCCATATAGAGACAGTACTACAGTGCTCCACAAACCATCAATTAGAGTTTTGTATTAGATTTGCAAATGCGTTATTATCTTGCCATATGGAGATGCTACTAGAGTGCTCCAAACACCTTCAATTGGAGTGTTGTCTTAGAGTTGTAAATGCCCAATTATCTGACCAATTGGGGACACTACCAGAGTGCTCCAAAGTCCTTCAATTGGAGTGTTTTCTTTGGGTTGCAAATGCCCAACTATCTTGCCACATATAGATGCTACGAGAGTGCTCCAAACACCTTCAATTGGAGTGTTTTATTATGGTTGCAAATGTCCTATTATCTTACCATTTAGGGACACTACTAGTGTGGTCCAAACACCTTCAATTGGAGTATTGTTTTTGGGTTGTAAATGCCCTATTATCTTGTTATGTGGAGACACTACTATAGGGCTCCAAACACCTTCAATCGGAGTGTTGTATTAGAATTGCAAGTGCACCATTATCGTGCCATATAGAGACGCTACAAGAGTACTCCGAACACCATTAATTGGAGGGTTGTATTAGGGTTGGAAATACCCTATGATTGTGCCAACTGGAAACACTACAAGAGTGGCTCCAAACACCATCAATTGGAGAGTATTATTAGGGTTGCAAATGCCCTATTATCTTGCCATCTGGAAACACTACTTGAGTGCTCCAAACACCTTCAATTGGAGTATTGTATTAGCTTTGTAAATGCCCTATTATCTTGCCATCTGGAGACACTACTAGAGTGCTTCAAACACCTTGAATTGGAATGTTGTATTAGCTTTGTAAATGCCCTATTATCTTGCCATCTGGAGACACTACTAGGGTGCTCCAAACACAATCAATTGTAGTGTTGTATTGTAGTTGTAAATGCCCTATTATCTTTCCATATAGAGACAGTGCTACAGTGCTCCACAAACCATCAATTAGAGTTTTGTATTCGATTTGTAAATGCGTTATTATCTTGCCATATGGAGATGCTACTAGAGTGCTCCAAACACCTTCAATTGGAGTGTTGTCTTAGAGTTGTAAATGCCCAATTATCTGACCAATTGGGGACACTACCAGAGTGCTCCAAAGTCCTTCAATTGGAGTGTTTTCTTTGGGTTGCAAATGCCCAACTATCTTGCCACATATAGATGCTACGAGAGTGCTCCAAACACCTTCAATTGGAGTGTTTTATTAGGGTTGAAAATGCCCTATTATCTTACCATTTAGAGACACTACTAGAGTGGTCCAAGCACAATCAATTGTAGTGTTGTATTGTAGTTGTAAATGCCCTATTATCTTTCCATACAGAGACACTACTACAGTGCTCCACAAACCATCAATTAGAGTTTTGTATTAGGGTTGTAAATGTGTTATTATCTTGCCATATAGAGATGCTACTAGAGTGCTCCAAAGTCCTTCAATTGGAGTGTTTTCTTTGGGTTGCAAATGCCCAACTATCTTGCCACATATAGATGCTACGAGAGTGATCCAAACACCTTCAATTGGAGTGTTTTATTAGGGTTGCAAATGCCCTATTATCTTACCATTTAGAGACACTACTAGAGTGGTCCAAACACCTTCAATTGGATTATTGTTTTTGGGTTGTTAATGCCCTATTATCTTGTTATCTGGAGACACTACTATAGGGCTCCAAACACCTTCAATCGGAGTGTTGTATTAGAATTGCAAGTGCACCATTATCTTGCCATATAGTGACGCTACAATAGTACTCCGAACATCATTAATTGGGGTGTTGTATTAGGGTTGTAAATACCCTATGATGGTACCAACTGCAAACACTACAAGAGTGCTCCAAACACCATCAATTGGAGAGTATTATTAGGGTTGCAAATGCCCTATTATCTTGCCATATAGAGACACTACTTGAGTGCTCCAAACACCTTCAATTGGAGTGTTGTATTAGGTTTGTAAATGCCCAATTATCTTGCCATCTGGAGACACTACTAGGGTGCTCCAAACAGCTTCAATTAGAGTGTTGTATTAGGGTTTTAAATACTCTATTTTCTTTCTATTTGGAGACACTACTAGGGTGCTCCAAACACCTTCAATTAGGGAGTTGAATTTGGGTTGTGAATGCCCTATTATCTTGCCATATAGGGACACTACTAGAGTGTCCCAAATACCTTCAATTATAGTGTTGTACTAGGTTTGTAAATGCCTTATTATCTTTCAATATAGGGACACTACTAGAGTGCTCCAAAGACCTTTAATTGGAGTATTTTATTGGGGTTGTAAATGCCGTATTATCTTGCCATATAGAGATGCTACTAGAGTATTCCAAACACATACAAAGGAGTATTATATTAGCGTTGTAAATGTACTTTTATCTTGCCATATATAAACACTACTAGAGTGCTCCAAACACCATCAATTAGAGTATTTTATTTGGGTTGTAAATGCCCTATTATCTTGCCATCTAGAGACACTAGTTGAGCGCTGAAAACACATTCAATTGGAGTGTTGTATTAGGGTTGCAAATGCCTTATTATCTTGTCATGTGGAGACACTACTATGGTGCTCCAAACACCTTCAATTGGAGTGTTGTATTAACTTTGTAAATGCCCTATTATCTTGCCATCTGGAGACACTGCTAGAGTGCTGCAAACACCTTCAATTGGAGTGTTTCATTAGGGTTGGAAATGCCTTATTATCTTTCAATATAGGGACACTACTAGAGTGCTCCAAACACCTTCAATTGGAGTTTTGTTTTTGGGTTGTAAATGCCCTATTTTCTTGTTATGTGGAGACACTACTATAGGGCTGCAAACACCTTCAATCGGAGTGTTGTATTATAATTGCAAGTGCACCATTATCTTGCCATATAGAGATGCTACAAGAGTACTCCGAACACCATTAATTGGGGTGTTGTATTAGGGTTGTAAATACCCTATGATGGTGCCAACTGGAAACACTACAAGAGTGCTCCAAACACCATCAATTGGAGAGTATTATTTGGGTTGCAAATGCCCTATTATCTTGCCATATAGAGACACTACTTGAGTGCTCCAAACACCTTCAATTGGAGTGTTGTATTAGCTTTGTAAATGCCCTATTATCTTGCCATCTGGAGACACTACTAGGGTGCTCCAAACACCGTCAATTAGAGTGTTGTATTAGGGTTTTAAATACCCTATTTTCTTTCTATTTGGAGACACTACTAGGGTGCTCCAAACACCTTCAATTAGAGAGTTGAATTAGGGTTGTGAATGCCCTATTATCTTTCCATATAGAGATGCTACTAGAGTATTCCAAACACATACAAAGGAGTATTATATTAGCGTTGTAAATGTACCATTATCTTGCCATATATAAACACTACTAGAGTGCTCCAAACACCATCAATTAAAGTATTTTATTTGGGTTGTAAATGCCCTATTATCTTGCCATCTAGAGACACTAGTTGAGTGCTTAAAACACATTCAATTGGAGTGTTGTATTAGGGTTGCAAATGTCCTATTATCTTTCCATACAGAGACAGTACTACAGTGCTCCACAAACCATCAATTAGAGTTTGGTATTAGGGTTGTAAATGTGTTATTATCTTGCCATATAGAGATGCTACTAGAGTGCTCCAAAAACCTTCAATTGGAGTGTTGTATTACCTTTGTAAATTCCATATTATCTTGCCATCTAGAGACACTACTTGAGTGCTCCAAACACCTTTAATTAGAGTGTTGTATTAGGATGTAAATACCCTATTTTCTTGTCATTTGGAGAAAATACTAGGTGCTCCAAACCCCTTCAATTAGAGAGTTGAATTAGGGTTGTGAATGCACTATTATCTTGCCATATAGGGACACTACTACTGTGTTCCAAACACCTTCAATTGGGGTGTTGTATTAGGGTTGTAAATGCCCTATTATCTTTCCATATAGGGAAGCTACTAGAGTATTCCAAACATTTACAAATGAGTGTAGGATTAACATTGTAAATGCACTATTTTCTTTCCTTATATAAACACTACTAAAGTGCTCCAAATACCATCAATTAGTTTGTTTTCTTTAGGTTACAAATGCTCAACTATCTTGCCATATATAGATGCAGCGAGAGTGCTCCAAACACCTTCAATTGGAGTGTTGTATTAGGGTTGCAAATGACCTATTATCTTTCCATGTGGAGATACTACTATAGTGCTCCAAACTCCATCAATTGGAGTGTTGTATTAGGGTTGTAAATGTCCAATTATCTGACCAATTGGGGACACTACCAGAGTGCTGCAAAGTCCTTCAATTGGAGTGTTTTATTAGGGTTGTAAATGCCCTATTATCTTGCCATCTGGAGACACTACTAGAGTGCTCCAAATACCTTGAATTAGAGTGTTGTATTAGGGTTGTAAATGCCCTATTATCTTTCTATCTAGAGACACTACTACAGTGCTCCAAACATTTTGAATTAGAGTGTTGTACTGTGGCTGTAAATACCCTATGATCTTGCCATATCGGGACACTACTAGAGTGCTCCAAACACATTCAATTAGGGTGTTGTATAGGGTTGTAAATGCCCTATTATCTTTCCATTCAGAGATGCTACAAGAATATTCCTAACACCTATAATTGGAGTGTTGTATTAGCGTTGTAAATGCACTATTATCTTTCCATATATAAACACTACTAGAGTGCTCCAAACACAATCAATTAGAGTATTTTATTAGGGTTGTAAATGCCTTATTATCTTGCAAAATAGAGACTCTACTAGTTTTCTCCAAACATCTTCAATTGGACAATTGTCTTAGGGTTGTAAATGCCCTATTATCTTGCCATCTAAATACACTACTAGAGTGCACCAAACAACTTCAATTGGAGTGTTGTATTAGGGTTGTAAATGCACTATTATCTTGCCATCTTGAGACACTACTAGAGTGCTTCAAACTGTTATACTAAGTGCACCACTAATTACTCTAAAAAACTGAAAATAATTGCAATTAAAAGTAAATAGATGTGTTTAGAGAAATTTGACACGGAGTTTGACAAATCAAAGGCCTACGTCTCCGGGGCATCGCAACCTCTTCTAGGTGTGCCTTTCTATACCTAACGAGAAAGGATTACAACTTGTGAACTGGTGAGCCCTTACAAGACCTTCGGGATGTCACACGGCCAACTCAAAGAGAGAACAAGGTCTCAAGTTTAGAATCTCAAGAGAAACACTCTAAATCTCACTCTAACCTAATCTAACTCAAGATTAGTGAAGTGTATTTGAGGTTATTTGAGAGATATTGAAGTTTTAAGCTCAATCAACAATGGAGGAACCAAGCTCACAAAAAAATCACTTTTTAGAAAGTTAGGGTCGACTGCGATAAGTGGGGAAGAGACCCCTCTGCTCTATTTATAGAGACAGCTTCAGAAAGAGCAATTTGACTTAAAACGTTACCAACGTTTTATAAAACATTACAATATTTTATTTCAAAATTCAAATTAGATTTTCTTTTTCTACGATTAATCAAATCGTTACCAACGATTGTAAAATGTTATGTAATATTTTGCATTGTAAAAACTTGATCAAAAACAGAAATTTCTGAAGCTTGGATTTAATTAAAATGTTACAACTTTTGTCAAACGTTACAACACTGATTTAATTAAATCGTTGTAACGATTGTCAAATGTTACCAACGTTTGTAATTCAATATGAGTTTATTCTAACTGTGCTTCAGCATTTCTAACAGGCTGAAATCGTTATAACGTTTTACAAACGTTAACAACATTTTAAATTCCTTCTGAGTTTGATCAAGTTATTAATTAAGTGTTTCTGACAGGCTGAAAATATTACAATGTTTTACAAATGTTACCAACGTTTATCCCTGTTTAAACAACATCAAACTAACTTTACCAAGTTTAAGATTTAACAATTTGTATTCTTGATAAGTGTCTTCATGATTTCTTTAGTTCAAGTATTTCATATTACAATTTCATTTGATTTGAACCTGCATATCTTTCAAAAATAGAATAAATCGTAAAATTCAATAATTGTATGTTTTTGCAAATTAGTTAAACAGACGAAAAAAATTATTGCTATAACAACACAAACACCTTCAATTGGAGTGTTTTATTAGGGTTGCAAATGCCCTATTATCTTGCCATATAGAGACGCTACGAGAGCGCTCCAAACACCTTCAATTGAAGTGTTTTATTAGGGTTGCAAATCCCCTATTATCTTGTCATTTAGAGACACTACTAGAGTGGGCCAAACACATTCAATTGGAGTATCGTATTAGGGTTATAAATGCCCTATTATCTTGTCATGTGGAGACACTACTATAGTGCTCCAAACACATTCAATTGGAGTGTTGTATTAGAATTGCAAATGCCCTATTATCTTTCCATATAGAGATGCTACAAGAGTGCTCCAAACACTATCAATTGGAGTGTTTTATTAGGGTTGTAAATGCTCTATTATCTTGCCAGCTGGAGACACTACTAGAGTGTTCCAAACGCCATCAATAAGGGCATTGTATTAGGATTGTAAATGCTATATTATCTTGCCATACAGAGACACTACTTGAATGTTCCAAACACCTTCAATTTGAGTGTTGTATTAGGGTTGTAAATGTCCTATTATATTGCCATATAGAGATGCTACTAGAATGCTCCAAACACCATCAATTGGAGTGTTGAATTAGGGTTGAAAATGTCATATTATCTTGTCATCTGGAGACACTACTAGAATGTTCCAAACACCATCAATGGGTGTGTTGTATTAGGGTTGTAAATACCCTATTATCTTGTCATCTGGAGACACTACTAGACTGCTCCAAACACCTTCAATTAGAGTGTTGTATTAGGATTGTAAATGTCATATTATCTTGCCATATTGGGACACTACTTGAGTGCTTCTAATATCTTTAATTGGAGTGTTGTATTAGGGTTATAAATGCCCTATTATATTGCCATATAGAGATGCTACTCGAGTGCTCCAAACACAATCAATTGGAGTGTTATATTTGGGTTAGAAATGCCCTATTACCATCTTAGACCCAAAAAATGGAAAGAAAATGATCAAAATCAAAATTTTGAAAAAAATAGTGAGAAAAATAGAAGTTTTGTTGCTTTTGTTGAAGAGAAAGGGTTTGATGGGCTAGTGGGTTCATTTGGAAATGGATTCGGACCCAATAACACTAGCCAAACTACTAATGGATTCAATTACCACCCTGGAGGACCCAATAAGGAGACCCCCAATGGACCCTCTATTCCAGGCGCTGGCGGGTCACTCTGGAACAAGTCAGGCTCTGGCAGGTCACTCTGGAACAGGTCGGGCGCTGGCGGGTCACTCTGGAATGGGTCGAGCGCTAGCGGGTCATCCTGGAACGGGTCAAAGGTTAATTTTGGCGCAAATGGGTCATTTTGAAGCGGGTAAAGTCCTAGAGATCAAATGCAGCACTATTTTTAGTAGTTTTATGCAATGATGAACAATAAGAACACTCCTAGCATATGTGGTATTGCTTCTAATTATTATAGATTGTGGTACAACAGATCATATGTTTGGGAATAAATGTTGTAATTCTGGACTAGGAAATTGGGGTCAAGATTGGTGAAGAATTTCTAAAAAAATGGACATTATCTTTTGAACTCCGAATTAAATTTCTGTGCTTCTGCAAAAGTCGTTAATTCTGATCTTTGGCACAAGAGACTTGGACATCCTTCCGACAATATTTTAAATAGTATTTTAGATTTTAAATATTTAAATTATACTAATTGTGAAATTTACAAGTTAGCAAAATAAACAAAGCTTCCTTTTTTTTCTCTTTCTATTAGCAAAAGTAAAGCTCATTTTGATTTAGTACATTCTGATGTATGGGGGACTGGCTCCAATAGAATCATCTAAACATGAAGTATTTGATTGTTTTTATGAATTTTTATGTCTCATAGAAATACAATTGAATGCAAAATTAAAAAATTTTAGATCAGATAATGGAACCGAATTTATAAATAGAAAGTTTTCAAGTCTCTTTAGAGAAAAATGTATTATACATCAAACAACTTGTATAAATACTCCCAAACAAAATAGTTTATTGATAACGCCAAGACATATAGCGAAAATTACTATTTTTTAGTACAAAAAATGGCGAAAAAGCATATGCAATGTACCCATTTTTTCTAAATTATTCACCGCAAACTTGTTTTTAGGCTATTTTGGCAAGTTTTGGAGAAAGTTGCGAATTTAGGCTGAAAACGGAGCAAAAAAGTCATATTTAGGCTGATTCTGAAGAAGGCGTCAAAATAGGACAACACATAGAGTATGCAAACACCTCACATGAAGTGCATAACATTCAACATGGTGAAATTCACTGAAATTTGGCTAAGTACAGTACCCTGCGGCCTCAGCTATGTTGCATGCGGCATAAATTCCTATGCCGCAAAGGCACACAGATTGAATCTGTGGACTGTCTAATTTGGATTAAATCTCAGTCGTTGGACATCAACCTTCTAGAATGACACGTTTCCAGATGTGGCAGGCCTTGCCTCGCCTTGAAGTCTAAGTTTAGCGCTCTAAATATATAATTTTATGCTATATTTGGCACCCATGATCTGCCATGATCTCCATGTTCTCCATGACTCTTTACCCTAGGCTAGGCTATATAAACCCCTATTGTAATAGGAATTAGTGTCCATGTTTTAGTTGTGTAAGTCCATAGTTTAGAGCAGAATATTGAGTGAAATATTTGGAGTCATGGAGAAGAAGAGGCACTCGAAGTCCAAGGTGGAAGAAGAATGAGTCTTCTAAGGAAGAGGTGTCTAGGTTCTGAGTTATGTCTTTCTTTTATTACTCCTTTTATTTTGTCATGGCTTTGGGTAGCTAAGCTCCTCCTCTCTAGGAATGGATGTAATAAATTCTAATTGCTATTTACTATAATATTTATTTTTCTTTATGTCTATTTGAGATTTCGTTATACTTAGAATGCTATTGAAATACGTCCTTGTATACATAGTTCTGTCTATAGATGGTCCACTGTCTTCCACATACCAATAGGTGTTATAAGTCGTTGTACCTCGGTGTGAGAGGGGTACATGTAAGTACTATAAACACTTCGGCTAACAAGACCTGGCCGCAGTTCAAAGGCTAGGGATCGAACCCAGTGGGCTCCCTTGGCAGGATATAGATTAGATAGCATCTCGAGGTTTAATTAGGAATTTATTTTATTACTTGTAATGAATAGGGTTTAGGGTTATTACTTAGCGAGTAATAGGGGAATATAATTAATTAGATTGGTGTGAGTGGTTTAATTACATTATATCCTGTGATAATTAGAATTGTCCCCCACAAGCTGGCATTAGAACCGGAGAATCTTTCAAATATGCATAGAATTGAACCCAAGTAATCCGTGGGGAATAATAGTACCGATATGTGGTTCTGCTCTGCGGGGTAGTCTATATCGCAGAAGGCCATAGGCGAGGCCATATGTGGTAGTGACAGTGCCGTATACAGATAGACATGAGTATCATAAATATTGTATTGAGTTAATTAGAAGGAATTCGTCTAAAACCCTAGAGGCTCCCTAAACTTGGTTTACAGCAATTAGCATCTCCACCTATAAATTCGCCAGAGTAAACTGTAAAATCATCCTGTTCCATTATTATTATTATTATTATTATTATTGTTATTATTGTTATTATTGTTATTATTATTATTATTATTATTATTATTATTATTATTATTATTATTATTATTATTATTATTATTTATTTATTTATTTTAATTAGTATTGACGCAACCCAAACAAACCCGAAGAACATAGACTAGTATTATTGTTGTTAAACTACTAAGATCTATCTCTGTGGATCGACACCCGACACTACTACACAGTATGATTGTGCGCTTGTAATCCGACAGAATTACATTAGGGTAACTAAGTATATATTTATATATATACTAAAAGTTAGTAGTACTTATTTAGAGTCATCATGTATCGAAAAGGAAAAATAGATATTTATTAGAAATGACACGATCTTTATTATTTCAAAATAATGTTCCTAAAATTTATTGGTCGGATGCCGTACTTTGTGCCATTCATTTAATCAATAGATTACCTAGTGTTAATTTATAAAACAAAAGTCCATTAGAAATTCTTTATCAACAAAAAATCACTTATGACCATATGAGAGTATTTGGTTGTACAAGTTTTGTACATATAAAAAGAAATGACAAGCTTGATTTTATATCACAAAAAACTATTTTCTTAGGATATTCATATTATAAAAAGGGCTATAAATATTATGATCCAATTAATAAGAAATTATATCTTTGTAGAAACGTTTCTTTTTTGAAAATGAACCATATTTCAAAGAAAAAGAAATACTTCATCAACTATATTTAAATAATCAAAATGACAATATAGTTTTGTCTTACTTAGATGATTTGAGTTTTATTCCTAAAAATAATCATCAAGTTGAAAATAATCAAGAAAGTGAAACTAATGATGATATAAATGAAAATGAAACAAAAAAAAATTATCGATTAGAAGAATATCATCTAGAGAATGACAACCATCAACTAGACTTAGAGAATATGTGACATATTCGGTGCAATACCCAATTGAATATTTTGTTTCATATGACAATATCTCAACCGAGTATCATACATTTCTCACCAGTATTGAAAAAGTATTAGAACCAAAAAATTACCAAGAAGCAATTAAAAGTCCAGTATAGTGTAAGGCTATGGATGAAGAATTAAAAACCTTAGAACAAAATGAAACTTGAAAAATTATTTTCCTACCAAAAAAATAAAAAACCAGTTGGTTGTAAATGGGTGTATAAAACCAAATACAATAGTGATGGAACCATCGAAAGGGATAAAGCAAAACTTATAGCTAAATGATTTATCCAAACCTATGGATAGACTATAACGAAACCTTTGCACCGGTTATAAAAATGAATACCGTAAGAATTTTATTTTCTACTGCCGTGAACAATGGCTGGGACCTCTACCAAATGGATGTTAAAAATATATTTTTTCAAGGAACACTTGAAGAAGAGGTGTATATGACATTACCACCTGGCCATAAATTAGAAACTAATTCTAACTTGGCTTGTAGGCTTAAATAATCAATTTATAGATTGAAGTAATCTCCACGGGCATGGTATAGCAAGCTTAGCTCATATTTAATTTCTTATAATTTTAAAATCAGTAATGCCGATCATTATTTATTTACAAAATATGACGGTTACAATACTACTCTTATTTTAGTATATGTAGATGGCATCATAATTACCAGAAATAATTTCGAGCAAATTCAAAACATTAAGGAACAACTCAAGGAAAAATTTGACATAAAAAATTTAGGATACCTTAAATATTTTTTAGGAATAGAGGTAGCCACTTTGGATAAAAGACTTTTTATTTGTCAAAGAAAATATACACTTGATTTGTTAAAAGAAACCGATAAATTAGGATATAAACCGGCCTCTACCCCGATTGACAACAAATACAAATTAAATAGTGAAGATGGTGAACCTTTAAAAGACATAAATCAATTCCAATGACTTGTAGGAAAATTGATATACCTAACGGTTACACGTCCGGATATTTCTTTTTTCGTAAGTCAAATTAGTAAATTCATGTACTCACCAAGAACACCACATTTAGAAGCCGTAAATAGAATTTTGAGATTTTTAAAAAGTAATACCGGCAAAGGTATTTGGATGAAAAATAATAATTCTAATGATATATGTAGCTATTCCGATGCAGATTGGGCCGGAAGCTTTGATAGAAAATTGACGATCGGTTTTTGCACATTTGTAGGCGGAAATCTAGTCACATGAAAAAACAAGAAACAAAATATTGTAGCACGATCAAGCGCCGAAGCCGAATATCGTGCTATGGCATCAACCGCAAGTGAATTAACTTGGATAAAACAACTCCTATTAGACATGAAATTTAGAACTTAAGCTCTAATGAATATATATTGCGACAACAATTCAGCACGACACATAGCTTTTAATCCCGTGTTTCATGAATGCACAAAGCATATAGAATTAGATTGCCACTTTGTTAGAGAAAAAGTTCAAGCAAAAGAAATTGAAACACCATACGTAAAAAGTGAAGATCAACTCGCGGATGTCTTCACTAAAGGCTTGGATCCAGGTTCATTTGAAAAAATTACAAGCAAGTTAGGATTGTACGATATTTACATTCCTAGCTTGAGGGGAGTGTTGAAAATAAGTGACTAATTATTATTATAAGGGCTAGTTTAGGAAGTTGTGTATAACGGCTAACTTAGAAAGTTGTGTATTGTAATAAATAAATTAGGAGATAGAAGCTAGTGGTAGTAGTTGGTAGTTGTAATTAATATGCAACGGCTAATTTTTAAATTCTTCTATAAATAGAAATACATGTAAAGCTAAAAAAAATATTGTAATAATAAAATTATTTTCTTACATCTATTCTCTATTACAAATTCTAACACATAATTCCTTATGATTGCATAGATAAATTAAGAACAATAGACTATCCCAATCAAAGAATTAGTGAGCATGTTACTTTATTTTGGAGTAATTAAGCTTTTTTGGCTGAAACTCCTAAGTCTTGCCTTACGCACGTTCTTCTTGTTTTAATTTTTTTTTTATTATATGTTAGCTCCTGTTTATTCTGTAGTTACTATCAGTTGTTAAAAATTGATTAGTAAATTCCTCGTTCGGTTTTTAGATATAATATATTTTGCTAATTTTTATTTCATGGGACAACTTTAGTGTTCTCATACTGATTTTTAATCACCAACGGCTCATTACACATGGATAAGAGGAATTATTGTAATATTAGTGTGTAAATTAAGATGGCGGGTGGCACGAAAATGAATCATCCGTGTATGAATGTTTACACACTGATACTTACTAAAAATCCATGTATGATTATTCCGAAACACAAATGAATGTGCAAGAATCGATTATCAAAAACTTCCGGTCCAATATTCACTAGTGGAAAATATAGAATCAGGATCGGTTATATACACATATTAGTATCGGAATACAATCGATCCTAATGAAGGCGATACAGATAGTACCACAATCTGGATCGGTTAAATAACCGATCTAGATAAGAGACTATCTGGATCGGTTTTAAAAGGAACCGATCCAGATATTTATTTTCTGAATTTAATTTTTAAAAACTTGTTAATATACATCTGGATCGGTTGTATAATAGTGAACCGATCTAGATAACTAACTATCCGGATCGGTTCCCTATTATACAACCGATCCAGATGTATATTAACAAGTTTTTAAAAATTAAATTCAGAAAATAAATATCTGGATCGGTTCTATTTAAAAACGATCTAGATAACAGACTATCTGGATCGGTTCTTAATCTAGAAACCGATCCAGATAGTTATTTTTAATTATTTTTTAATTTTTTAAATTCAGATTATTGACTATCTGGATCGGTTCTTAGCTTAAGAACCGATCCAGATAGTCAAATTGAATAATTTTTTTTTTTTATTAAATGACCAGCTTCCATATTTTGCTGGCCAAAATTCTTGCCAAATTATCACACATTTTCCGAAAATCTCCCAAGCGTTGTACATTATGTTTAGTGGGAATATCCTGCATTTTTAAAAAGATAGAATAGCATGCACAATTAATTTTATATTTTATTATATTTGAAGCAACAATTTATCATTACTTTTGAAAAATATATAAATGCATATATACCCTTAAGTTCGGAAAAGAATCGAGTTGTTCGCTTATTATGTCTTGCATGAGCAACATGACATAATATGCACATTCCCAGCCGGCTGGTTGTTGTGGGCACTATATAACAAGTTTGTAAAAAATAAAATGTAAGTTAATGAGCATACCAATGATTTATATGTTTAGATATTCACAAATTTTTGCATCTAGGTCCTAAAAATTATATCTCAATAGAAACTATTACCTTGCAATCATTATGAATCGTTAAAGAAGTACCCATTTCCCTGGTGAAGGCACTGTTGAAATATGAACAAATTGAACAATCAGTACTTACGAGAGATATTTAAAATGATAATATAATAATAAAATCATTAGAATTCTAAACAAACGTAAAATTAAGAAAGTCACTTACTCCTCGACCGCAGCAGTGATCATTAGCATTTTTTTGCTCTTCTTATCGGAATCGTACACGTACAATGCACGTTCTCTTGGTATAAGCACGGTCAATATCCAATGATTTCTGCATGTTAGGTTTGTAGCATGTCATATTCTATAATTTATATGAATTGAAAGAAATATAATAAAATTATAATATATATATAACACTAACATCTGATGGTAAGGTATGAAGATCAATCTCTTGTCCCGATTCTCTTGGAGTGCTTTCCTAATGTATTGAAGAACACCTCCCCGGTCATCATGCAGCAAGATGGCATTTGTTCGCTGGGGGTCCATGAAACCAATCTGCTCATCGGGAAATTCCTCCTTGATGAATTTGTGCCAATACCTAAAAAAAAAAGACATACATGTGTTCACAAGTTTGTAAATTTTGAATTAAAAGTACTGAATTATGCAATTATTACGAATATTAAACTCACAGCATCCATATCTGAATGACTGGTCCAGTGAGCCACTCCTGTGGTGTAAGCAAGGCCGCATAATCATCTGCATAAACGTATATGGACTCTGCTGAACAGAAAAGATCAAGTGGCGGATCGATTTTGAATGGACTGCCATGTAGCTCTGAAAATCGATCACGCAACTGCTTGAATGTTCGTCCCAGCTTTTCAAAATTGATATGATCAAATGCCTTGATGTGACTCGGTGTTTTCTGATCTCCAGGAACTTGGACCTCTTCGCGTGGTTCCTGCAAAATTTCATAATAAATTGAAATAAAATCCAAAATCAACTATAACTCTATCATATAGATACAAATTAAGAAGGCAAAAAACTTAATAATAATATACCTCATCTGAACCTGTCAATATCATGGACATCGGCCATGCAATGAAACTGCCGAGGACCGATGCAAGGGTTAACTGCTAGCCATTTGGTACAGGTAAGGGGAGTTCTATGAAGTCTGCATCACGAATAACATCCACTGTTACTCTTGCATGGTCGGGCAGCATAGGCAAACCGTGAATTGTTCCACCTTGTACAACTGGAACATGAATTGTCCCTAAGGCCACTACAAGAGTATTCCCACCTACATTCGCCTGGAGTCTGCAGCTTAGTTCTGCCTCCTGTACAAATACATGTATTTACTCGAATAAAATCTAAATATGTATGAAATTAAAGCACAGGCCTACTGATTCAAATCTGAATTTGCATTACCTCAGTAAACTCAGAAAGATTTGCATATGCTTTGACTGACTGACAGCTGCTCTGAACGACTGTTGGGCTATACGTCTTTTGGCCCATGGTCTGCTGAAGCATTATTGCAAGCTCAGCTTTCATTTCTTCTTTCATTTCTTGCCGCAACCTCTGCTCCATTCCTCTTACTCTCTCCTCCACTCTTTGATCCACTCTCGCATCAAATTCTTCTGCGGATCTCGAGTAAGTAATAGTGGGTCTCCTCCTTATCGAGCTCTTACCGAATATTGTTGTAATTGGAAGCAGACCGCCCACTCCTCTCACCCTCCCGGGATGTTCCCGATTTGGCAGAGATTTTCCCAGAACATCATCGTATCGTACGACGGCCAACTGGCCTTGTTTAAAAGCTGCTTCTTATTCTTCCTGAAATGACAACATAAATGTTATAACAAAATAAATTAAAGTTGAAGTTTCAATTAATGACAATATCTAAATACTCATAATTCTGTTGATGACCGGTAAGTATGTTTCTGGATAAAAGCGTTCCTTGGTCTCGTCTGAGAGCTTCTGTCTTGCTAGTTTCCATGTGACGTGCCTATGCTCAACCGACAAATCAATAAGCTCTTCTGGTGTCAATGCAGTACTAGTTGACCCTTGGGAAGACGGATCACTAGATGCTTTCTCATTTGCAATCGTCTGCATAGCTTCTCTGAGTCTACTATGAAAATCCTCACCATTATAACCTCTGGATCCTAAGAAATGCGGATACTCGTTGTGGACCTGATTCGCCTTTCCAGTCTGGCTGGCATCCTACAATTTGAACAAAGAAACAATTAGCCTCAATTATACAAAAATTTGAATTCTTAATTAATTATAGATAAGGTAGGTGGTCCATAGTAACTATCATACATCAAATTTCTCCGTCTCTCGGTACTTGCAAAATTCTTCACAGTCTTGTTCTTCAATCTGGAGCTTACCAAAATCGGGCGTCTCACCCTTGCGCCACACTTTAGTCATTTCGGTTCGCCACTTCCGGTGAAAAGTAGCCATTTTCTGATAATAATATTTCTGCACCTCTTCATGGTCGACTATGCCCCAGTCCACCTTACAAACAAATAGAAATAAAAAATTTAGAGTTTGTTAATATCAAATGAAATCTTACCGATCATTAGTACCAAAATTTGTTTACCTTAAGTATTTCCCATATTTGTTGTTTTTTCTCATCTGGAACATCTTTCCATCATTGGAACCTTAGAGAAATAATCCTTCTTACCAATATCCCAAATTCCGTTGCAAAACTCGTCGTATCTCGAGTAACAACCGGCCTATAAAATTTGTCAAGTTCCAGCTTTTTCCCTTTCTCGTTAAACTTCTCCTTAATTTTGTTAGGCCCTCTTCCTCGTTTCTTAGCCGAGACTATCTCACCTTCACCTTCCATATCTGAAGCAAGAATTAGCAACTAGGGTTAACTCAATGCCAAATAAAATTACCAATACTTGAGCGATACCATATAAAATTAGCAATATAATTTGCAACAATTAAATAGGCATATTTGAGTAAAAAGGTTTAACAATATTTTGATTATAACTCAATTAAGCAACTAGGGTTAATAATATTCCGAATGAGCAACTAGGGTTAACTCTATGCATGCCAAATAAAATTACCAATACTTGAGAAATACCATATAAAATTGTCACAATGCTTTGGTACCAAGTATACTTAACTAACTAGGGTTAACAAACAAGGTTTAACAATTTCAAATAAGCAATTTCTAATAAGCAAATAAGAGGATTGCTAACAATTTCTAATAAGCCTTGGTACTAATTTTTTTAAATAATTTGTAATAAGCAACAATTTCTAATTAGCAACAAGACATTGTGAGTTTGTAATCCGAATTTCTAATAAACCAAATTAGCAACAATTTATAATCCGAATTAACAACATTTCTAATCCGAATTTACAAAAATTTCTAAACAATTTCTAATAAATTGATTTTGTTAAAGGGAGAGGGAGAGGGGACTTACCCGAGTTTGAGAAGGAGAGGGAGGCGGAGCCAACGAGCCGACGGTGGGGTGGAAGAGAAACCTTGAACGTAGGAGAAGAAGAGGAAAGGGAACGAGCCGACGGACTAGGGTTTTGAGAAGAAGAGGAAGAGCTAGGCTATGTGTTTGAGGAGAAGAGGAAGAGAGAGGCCACGGTTTTGAAAATTTCCAATTTTTGGCTAAGTAGTGAACCGGCGCCTAACCTTATCAAGATCGGTTCTAACTTCAGAACCGATCCTAATGTGTATCTGGATCGGTTCCTAAGTTAAGAACCGATCTAGATACGCATCTGGATCGGTTCTGAAGTTAGAACCGATCTTGATACTTTATTAAATTTAAAAATTAAACGGCGCCCTAATCACTATCTGGATCAGTTCCTACCTTCGGAACCGATCCAGATTCCTATCTGGATCGGTTCTGAAGGTAGGAACCGATCCAGATTCCTATCTGGATCGGTTCTGAAGGTAGGAACCGATCCAGATAGTGTATTTCTTACAATATGTGTGTTACATTTTTGTGTGTATACTTTTTAAAAAAATGAAAATCAGAATGTGTATGTGTTATATTTTTGTAAATTATTTTAATCGTAAATTATTATAAATAATTTTATTATTTTTAGTGGTTTGAAAATATCAAAACTAATTAAATTTCATGCTTTTTTGAAACTTGTATGATGTAACCAATTTTTTTAGCTTACATTTAACAATATAATTTAAAAGAAAAAGCTTTTTTTTAAAATAATTTTTAGGGAGTAATTTTGTTTAACATTTCTTATTAAAATAATTTATTAAAATAATTTATAAAATAATTTTTAGAAGTAATTTATTTCTATGGAATTTGTAAGGAATTTGTAAGAAATCACTATCTGGATCGGTTCTGAAGATAGGAACCGATCTAGATAGTGTATTTCTTACAATATGTGTGTTACATTTTTGTGTGTGTATACTTTTAAAAAAAATGAAAATCAGAATGCGTATGTATTATATTTTTATAAATTATTTTAATCGTAAATTCTTATAAATAATTTTATTATTTTTAGTGGTTTGAAAATATCAAAACTAATTAAATTTCATGCTTTTTTGAAACTTGTATGATGTAACCAATTTTTTTAGCTTACATTTAACAATATAATTTAAAAGAAAAAGTTTTTTTTTTAAAAATAATTTTTAGGGAGTAATTTTGTTTAACATTTCTTATTAAAATAATTTATAAAATAATTTTGTAGAAGTAATTTATTTCTATGGAATTTGTAAGGAATTTGTAAGAAATCACTATCTGGATCGGTTCTGAAGGTAGGAACCGATCCAGATAGTGTATTTCTTACAATATGTGTGTTATATTTTATATTTTTTGTGTGTATACTTTTTTAAAAAATAAAAATCAGAGTGTATATGTGTTATATTTTTGTAAATTATTTTAATCGTAAATTCTTATAAATAATTTTATTATTTTTAGTGGTTTGAAAATATCAAAACTAATTAAATTTCATGCTTTTTTGAAACTTGTATGATGTAACCAATTTTTTTAGCTTACATTTAACAATATAATTAAAAAGAAAAAGTTTTTTTTTTAAATAATTTTTAGGGAGTAATTTTGTTTAACATTTCTTATTAAAATAATTTATAAAATAATTTTGTAGAAGTAATTTATTTCTATGAAATTTGTAAGGAATTTGTAAGAAATCACTATCTGGATCGGTTCCTACCTTCATAACCGATCCAGATGCCTATCTGGATCGGTTCTGAAGGTAGGAACCGATCCAGATAGTGTATTTCTTACAATATGTGTGTTACATTTTTGTGTGTGTATACTTTTTTAATAAATAAAAATCAGAATGTGTATGTGTTATATTTTTGTAAATTATTTTAATCGTAAATTCTTATAAATAATTTTATTATTTTTAGTGGTTTGAAAATATCAAAACTAATTAAATTTCATGCTTTTTTGAAACTTGTATGATGTAACCAATTTTTTTAGCTTACATTTAACAATATAATTTAAAAGAAAAAGTTTTTTTTTTAAAATAATTTTTAAGGAGTAATTTTGTTTAACATTTCTTATTAAAATAATTTATAAAATAATTTTGTAGAAGTAATTTATTTCTATGGAATTTGTAAGGAATTTGTAAGAAATCACTATCTGGATCGGTTCTGAAGGTAGGAACCGATCCAGATAGTGTATTTCTTACAATATGTGTGTTATATTTTATATTTTTTTTTGTGTATACTTTTTAAAAAAATGAAAATCAGAATGTGTATGTGTTATATTTTTGTAAATTATTTTAATCGTAAATTCTTATAAATAATTTTATTATTTTTAGTGGTTTGATGTTCGCGTAATTTGGTATAGATAGTCTCTATAGTTTATACACGTTATCTTTTAAAATTTATAAACCACAATATACAATCAATAGGCAGTTGCAAGCGCACAACCTATCGTTTGCAGTATTTAGGTATCGATCTAAAGGGAAGTAGGAAATACTAATTTTTACTAAAGTAAACTACTTTTAACATTGAACAATAAAAGTAAAAAAGGGGGGTTTGATGTAATTTCGTTTTTTAAGAAAATCTAAGATTCGTAACAAAAGCAAGTGAAATTCAGATGTAATTCAATATTAGGGAAGTCTAGGGGCTATTGGTTTCACTATTCCTTAGTTAATTATGTAGTTATTTTGTTTCTGAATTCATGTTGCATGGATTGGGTTTCTGACCTACGATGTAAGTTAGCCTATTTTGACTAGATGTTGATACAATTGTTTTGGTTCTATGAGCTAACGTTCCTCTAATTTAGGGCTGTCACAACCTAATTGGGATATTTAACAAATACATAAAACCTTTCAATTAACCAGCAATTAATCTACTTTAGGTGCCCAAGTTAGGTTTTAGGGTTTCTCAATTAAGTACATCACCTTATCCTAACCCTTTATTTCTGTGGTTCTAGATTTGAGAAGAGAATGGTATGTTCAATTCTAAACCCTAAGTTAAATTCTAGCACATAGTAAGGTATTCTCAATTCTTGATCCTAGCAAATTTAAGTCATAAGACCTAAAAGGGACGTTTCCAATCAAATACACAGATTATGCAATTACTAGAACTAATTAAAATAACAGAAATAAACAATCTCAACAACAATCATAATCAAGAGGAATAACCAAATAAACTACTTCATTAAACTAAGTTCAAGTACAACCTCAGCCCCTAGAGAGGAATCTACTCTCTCATGGCTGAGTTAACAAGCATGATTGAAATAAAACCTAAGTAAACAGATTCAGAAAAATGAAAGAAAAGAGTAAACCCTAGTCTTCAGAATTTCTGCCTTCTTGTTGCTTAGCCCTTCTTCTCCTTTTATGGATTGCTATCTGGATGTGTATGTGGAGAGAGATGATATATGAGATATCAGATAGGAGATAGGAGATCGATTGGGTGTCTTTATATAACCTCCATATGCATCAGATGAGACATAGGGTCTATATTTGGCATCCATTAACTTGGCAATCAGTTATAACTCCCCAGGTGTTTTTCATGATTATCCTACGCTCCTGGTGACTCAGGGGATCTATTTTTTGCGTCCACTAACTTGCCAGTTATACACCTTCCAAAAATAACTTTCCAGCCCATTTTACACGGCCAGGGATACGGCCTGTCTGGCCGTGGGCTTGGCCGTGATTTTCCTCTGATTGGGCTATTTTCTTCACGGCTGGAAATACGGCCTGGCTGGCCGTGGGCTTGGCCGTGATTTTCCTCTGTTTGGGCTCTTTGTGCTTGTTTTTCTGTAATTAAAACAACTTGAAAGCAGTAACATATTTCTTGGGTATACTTGTACTATAATTAAGCTAAAAACAAGGAATTTGGTGCAATTTATGAAGTAGAACTCTATCCAATAATAGATATAAATTTGGCTTATCAAAATCCCCCAAGCTTAAACCTTGCTTGTCCTCAAGCAAAAATCTAAACTTTGAGCAATTGGTTTACCTCTAAATTTAACCAGATTACCTTGATACTCTAATTATTGAAAAATTCACATGAGCTTGCTAGGTTTTGAAGAAATTCTCGTGAATCCTTTTGAACAATAATACATATTTCATTGAATCAATCTTACTTCACCCCACAGTTTGACTTAATTAAATTTCATATTCAAAGATGTCTTACTATTTGCAAAAACTACTTATTTTGGATTTATCAATATCTCGTTTTTCTTTCCAAAAATATACCCTCATTTTGTGGTGATTTTCTGAAATTTTTGCCCCCCCAAGCTTGAAACAAGCTTGGGTTAGAAAGTTGTGGACTTCGTGTGTTGATATATGCATTTAGGAGACGAGCTCAAAGGCATCACATAGGATTTATTACCAGTACTCTTATTTTCTCCATTTTTTTTCTTCTTTTCTTTTTCATTTGCATACATCATGAGTACACACACCCAAGAGTATTTTTTTCATACCAAAGGATATCCCAATCTTTCTATATTTTGAAATCCAATGTTTCATTTTTTCAAAGTCCTAAAACATCTCATCCTATGCAATTCTTTTTTAGTCAAACATGGGGTTATTTCCAATTTAATTCAATGTCATCCATATTTTTGTCAAAAAGTTCCAATCAAATCTTCAATCCTGGCAATCACATAAATTTATCAACAAAATGCATGACATAAAACTAGGTAAACATCCTAACAAGTCGGACTGGACCCTATTCAAGGTTAGGTAAAACCCTAGTTTCACACAAAAAAAAAAATTTAAAATTTAAACATGCCTAAACTCAATGCAAGATACAACTGTGAATTTCAGTTTTTCATTTATCCTCCCCCCCCAGCTTAAACAAAACATTGTCCGCAATGTGTAAATTCATACTAGAAGAGAAAATTAAAAGAAAAATAGAAACTCACAACATGGCAGAAGTGATGATGGAAGGAGAAGCGCTTGGCGCCTAGGGAGGAGGGTGGCCTCCCTGGTCTGCTGCCCTTCTTGCGTGGCGTCGGCGGCGTTCAGCATGAGGCGTTGGAGGTGGATCTGATGGCTCCATTCCGGTCTGCGTGAATGCCATCTGGGCGTAGTAATGCGCCATTTGGGCATCATTTTCAATATTGTCCATGCGCTGATTGAGAGCCTCGAATTGTTGCACCATGTAAGCCATCAGTTGTTGGTTGGTAGGACCAACATTTTGGGGTTCACCGTCCTGCTGCTCTTGGGCGGGTTGAGCATCCTCAATAGCAATTGTTGGCTCGTTTCGCAGCAGCCATGTCGGTAGAGAGTGGGGGTTGATCGTGTCAACAGTGAGCGGTAGGGCGTAACCAACTGAACTGGGTCCTTTGCTAAAATACCCTTCCCCAACCTGGTTTCGGCCAATTAGGTGCATGTGCATCAGGGTGGGTATGTCGATTGTAATAGGACCATCGATCGGCTCATCTTGGGTGAGGTCGAGTCGGAGGGCAGATGCTATTTTGGTTATGATCCCTCCACAGGAAATGATCCCATTACCCCTGGTAGATGTTGCAACATGTTGAAAATGTTTGGCCAAGTGATCGCCAAAATGAGGCATGAAGTGCATCTCTCCGTTATTCCTGCGCAACATACAATACAAATAAAATAATTCAGGTTTGTAAAAATTGCATTGGGTCTCACCTCGACCAAAAATGGTATGTGCCAATACGCGCTGGATGTAGCGAAGGGCCGGGTGTACGATCTGGCTGGCCTTTTGCGTAGGACATGCCCCACATATTGCCCTCTTGAAAGCATCTTGGCTGAGATCCCGCTGGAATGTACATGAGTCGTTCATCTCGCCTTCATTTGTAGAGGGAAAACCGAGCAGCTCCATCAATTGCTTCGTGTAGATCATATACTGCCGGTTCTTTATAATGAAAGAAACAGTATCTGTTTCTCGGTTGTGCTCAAAGGTGGCTAGAAATTTGATGGTGAGACCCTTGTAGGTAGGGACAGCGTCGCACAAGAAATCCCACAGGAACAGTCGCTGAGTTAGCAATTCAACCTGACCAGTAAGTCCCAGCTCATTTAGGGTTGGCATGTCCACCCATCTTGATGGGTGGAAATCTCGATTGTTGCGGAGGAAGGTTAATCTTTCCAACATTTGGTCAATGAATGGTAATGGAAAATGGTCTTTTCTAGTTGCTGTGTTCAGTTTCCTATAATCTATACACATTCTCCAACCTGTCACTACCCTAGTTGAAATCAACTCATCATTCTTACCTTTCACCACTGTTGTGCCACTCTTCTTTGGAACTACATGAACAGGGCTTACCCACTTTGAGTCTGAAATTGGATAGATGATGTCAGCATCAAGGAGTTTGATGATCTCCTTCTTGACTACTTCCTTCAAGTTTGGATTAAGCCTTCGCTGAGCTTCGATCGTAGGTTTGTAGTCATCCTCCATCAGGATTCGATGCATGCACAGATTTGGGTTGATTCCAGTCAAATCTTCTAGTGTGTAGCCTATAGCCTTTCTGTGCACCTTTAGTTCATGTAGGAGTTTGTCGGTTTCCTCTTGGTTCAGGGCGGCATTGATTATGACGGGATATGTCTCATCTGGGCCGAGATACTCGTATCTGAGAGTTGTTGGCAAGGGTTTTAGTTCGACCTTCGGAGGTTCAGGCGTCATGCATGCTGAAACGGCAGAAATCGAGTCCACCAGAGGTTGACACGGCCAGATACACGGCCTGGCCTGGCCGTGTAAAATTCCTATTTTTGTGTTTTCATCATCCAGCACTGTTTCTTCTTCAGTTTCTTCCAGGATTTGATCCAGTTGTTCTCCTTCCATTAACCTATCTAAATGTTCATCAATTATAGTTTCTAAAACATCTACCCTGCATATAGAATCATTTTCATTAGATGGGTATTGGAGAGATTTAAACACATTGAATTCAACCTTTTCATCACCAACTTGGAAAGAAATCTTTCCATCTCGAACATTAATTGTGGCACCTGCTGTGATTAGGAAATCACGCCCCAATAGAAGGGGAGTTTGTGTATCCTCCTCCATCTCTACAACAACAAAATCTACCGGTATGAAAAACTTACCAATTTTAACAATCGCATCTTCCATAATTCCCACCGGATACCTAACAGATCTGTCCGCTAATTGCAGCGACATTCTTGTTGGTTTTAATTCACCTAGACCCAGCCTTTCATAAACAGCTTTTGGCATTAAACATACGCTAGCCCCTAAGTCACACAAACATCTATTAAATTCGGTCTCCCCAATTTTGCAAGGTATAGTGAAACTACCTGGATCCTTGAGTTTAGGAGGTAATTTGGTTAAGAACAGCGCACTACATTGCGCATTTAGGGAGATTGTTTCGACCTCTTCAAGTTTCTTTTTGTTGGAAAGCATTTCTTTCAGAAACTTGGCATATGTAGGCATGTTTGCAATTGCCTCAGTGAATGGTATAGTTATGTTTAATTTCTTGAGGTGTTCAATGAATTTGGCATATTTTTGGTCTAGTTGGGTTTTGGCTAACCTTTGAGGAAAGGGTATGAACCTGTGAGGAGGTACATATTTTTCAGATTTAGATACCTTTGTAGGAATAGCTTTACCCTTGTCTTGTGGTTTCTCAGATTGGTCTTCTATTTGTTCGGAAATTGGAATTGTTGCAATTGGCTCCGTTTCAGTTGTTGGTGATGGTGTATCATCAGTTGGCATAGCTGGTCCATCATACTTCGTCCCACTCCTGAGTGTAATGGCGTGTGCTTGCTCCCTAGGGTTGTTTTCAGGTTTGCCCGGTAGCTGTCCTTGTGGGCGAGAGGATGAAACAGCTTGCTGCGCCACTTGGGTCTCAAGCAACTTTGTTTTAGTTGACAGAAGGTCAACCCTATCATTCAAATTTCTCAAGGAATTGGAAAATTCCGTTTGGTTAGTAAGAAATTTATTTTGTGATTCTACCAAACCTTCTATCATTTTTTCCATCTTGGTCATTTGTGATGGGGCTTGGTTCTGATATTGGTTATTTGGACCTTGATATGGACGATTTTGGTAAATTTGGCCATTCCCTTGGTTCTGGTTGTAAGTGTTCTGATATGGTCTATTGTAATTGTGCTGATTGTAATTGGGATATTGTGGCAGATTTCTTTTATCCCCTTCATTGTACAATAAAGCATTCACTTGTTCAACCTGATTTTCCCCTATGGTATAAAATTGGCAAGTCATGGTTATGTGGTCATTATTACCGCAGATATCACAAGGGGGAGTTTGGACAGCTTTTACCTGTTGCAGTTGTTTGATTGTCACCTGAAGAGAGTCTATCTTGGCTTGCATGGCGGTCATATCATCCACCTTAAGCACGCCAGATGGGGTGTTGGTGTTCCTTGCATCTCTCGCAGATGTCCATTCTCGCTGGCTGATTGCCATGTCCTCTATCAACTCCATTGCTTCTATCGAGTCTCTATTCGCGATGTTTCCTCCAGCAGCTGCGTTTAGTTGTGCTTTTGTGGCATATGTGCAACCTGCATAAAAGAACTGGAATAGAAGCCATACATCGATTCCGTGATTTGGGCATAGGCGCAGTAATTCTTGCCATCGGTCATACGCCTCACTTAGGGATTCGTTTTCTCCTTGTTTGAAAGTTGTGATCTTCTGTCTAAAGTGTTGCGTCTTGGATGGTGGGAAATACTTGCCCAAGAATAACCCTTGCACATCCTGCCATGTTCGCGCCATGGCTGGATTCAACAATCGTAGCCATGTCCTTGCATCATCTGTAAGAGAAAGGTGAAAACAGTTCAGTTTTAAAGCATCTAATTCCTCACCTCTACCTGCAAATGTTGCACAATGCTCTTCGAATGTGGCCAGATGTTGGTGCGGATCTTCATTCAACCTCCCCCCAAACCTGTTCTGTCCTAATAGATGTATCAAGGTAGGCTTCAAATTAGGGTTTGTTCCTCCATGGGCGATATAACCAAATTGCTGACCCGGCTGCATTCGATTTACGAAATCCCGAATGGGGCGGCGGTCGTTTGGATTCGGTGGATGAACTTGATCATTTGCGCCATAGAGCGGATTATTGTTGAGGATTGGCTGATTGTTAGGTGGTGGGTTTTGTGGATGAACTAGATTGTTGCGAGGTGGATCGATTGAGTTGTAGCGTGGATTGTTGATAGGTACATCGAGATTAGTAAGGTCAGGGTCTTCTTCGTCCAAGCGTGGCATTCCAAGTTGTCCGTCGAAAGCCATCTGTGGAGATGGGGGAGGACAAGATTTCGCTTTGTCTTTGAGCTTCAAAGTTTGGCTTCTTGTTTGTGGTGCCAGCGCTTTAAAATCTGAGAAAGGGAGAAGAAGATTGAGTAAAAAGAGATAACAGGGAGTAAGGGAAATTGGTTTACACGGCCAGACTCACGGTCTACTGGCCGTAAAAAAAAAAAAAAAAAAAAAAAAAAAAAAAAAAAAAAAAAAAAAAAAAAAAAAATTTTCTTTTTCTGTTTGAAAGCAGGTAAATAAGGAAACAAATAATTAAAAGTACTTTCCTAAAATAAAAACTAGAATCTAGCCTAGTTCCCCGGCAACGGCGCCAAAAAGCTTGTTCGCGTAATTTGGTATAGATAGTCTCTATAGTTTATACACGTTATCTTTTAAAATTTATAAACCACAATATACAATCAATAGGCAGTTGCAAGCGCACAACCTATCGTTTGCAGTATTTAGGTATCGATCCAAAGGGAAGTAGGAAATACTAATTTTTACTAAAGTAAACTACTTTTAACATTGAACAATAAAAGTAAAAAAGGGGGGTTTGATGTAATTTCGTTTTTTAAGAAAATCTAAGATTCGTAACAAAAGCAAGTGAAATTCAGATGTAATTCAATATTAGGGAAGTCTAGGGGCTATTGGTTTCACTATTCCTTAGTTAATTATGTAGTTATTTTGTTTCTGAATTCATGTTGCATAGATTGGGTTTCTGACCTACGATGTAAGTTAGCCTATTTTGACTAGATGTTGATACAATTGTTTTGGTTCTATGAGCTAACGTTCCTCTAATTTAGGGCTGTCACAACCTAATTGGGATATTTAACAAATACATAAAACCTTTCAATTAACCAGCAATTAATCTACTTTAGGTGCCCAAGTTAGGTTTTAGGGTTTCTCAATTAAGTACATCACCTTATCCTAACCCTTTATTTCTGTGGTTCTAGATTTGAGAAGAGAATGGTATGTTCAATTCTAAACCCTAAGTTAAATTCTAGCACATAGTAAGGTATTCTCAATTTTTGATCCTAGCAAATTTAAGTCATAAGACCTAAAAGGGACGTTTCCAATCAAATACACAGATTATGCAATTACTAGAACTAATTAAAATAACAGAAATAAACAATCTCAACAACAATCATAATCAAGAGGAATAACCAAATAAACTACTTCATTAAACTAAGTTCAAGTACAACCTCAGCCCCTAGAGAGGAATCTACTCTCTCATGGCTGAGTTAACAAGCATGATTGAAATAAAACCTAAGTAAACAGATTCAGAAAAATGAAAGAAAAGAGTAAACCCTAGTCTTCAGAATTTCTGCCTTCTTGTTGCTTAGCCCTTCTTCTCCTTTTATGGATTGCTATCTGGATGTGTATGTGGAGAGAGATGATATATGAGATATCAGATAGGAGATAGGAGATCGATTGGGTGTCTTTATATAACCTCCATATGCATCAGATGAGACATAGGGTCTATATTTGGCATCCATTAACTTGGCAATCAGTTATAACTCCCCAGGTATTTTTCATGATTATCCTACGCTCCTGGTGACTCAGGGGATCTATTTTTTGCGTCCACTAACTTGCCAGTTATACACCTTCCAAAAATAACTTTCCAGCCCATTTTACACGGCCAGGGATACGGCCTGTCTGGCCGTGGGCTTGGCCGTGATTTTCCTCTGATTGGGCTATTTTCTTCACGGCTGGAAATACGGCCTGGCTGGCCGTGGGCTTGGCCGTGATTTTCCTCTGTTTGGGCTCTTTGTGCTTGTTTTTCTGTAATTAAAACAACTTGAAAGCAGTAACATATTTCTTGGGTATACTTGTACTATAATTAAGCTAAAAACAAGGAATTTGGTGCAATTTATGAAGTAGAACTCTATCCAATAATAGATATAAATTTGGCTTATCATTTGAAAATATCAAAACTAATTAAATTTCATGCTTTTTTGAAACTTGTATGATGTAACCAATTTTTTTTAGCTTACATTTAACAATATAATTTAAAAGAAAAAGCTTTTTTTTAAAATAATTTTTAGGGAGTAATTTTGTGTAACATTTCTTATTAAAATAATTTATTAAAATAATTTATTAAAATAATTTATAAAATAATTTTGTAGAAGTAATTTATTTGTATGGAATTTGTAAGGAATTTTTACCAGATGATACTAAATAGTAACATTAAAAATTGAGAAATTAAAAAATAAGCTTATAAATTTACATATAACGTGAAAAGAAATAAGTTACAAGAAACATTGAAGAATAACTTGCATGCATGCTTTTCATTGTCTAGTGTTTCAATGCATCCTGAAAAAAGAAAAATTTCTTAAGTCAGCGATATTAAATAATAATAAATCACATTTTTTATATTTTTATATTTTGACATACCAATAAAAATTTAGGGATTACTGCCAGTGGGAACTTCAATCCATTATCCTTCGTTATGATCGTTGCGCGTGTGACTTGTCTTGTTATCCTCACCGGTTGGTAAAGATGCCATGCCAGTGGAAAACGGTGGTATCTCATCAAAATGATCATACGCTTCTTCGTCTTCGATATAATCAATCCCGATGATACGTCTTTTACCGGAGAGGACAACATGTCTTGAAGGATCGGCCGGATCAGTAACGTAGAACACTTGCGTGGCTTGTCTTGCAAGTATGAATGGATCATCCTTGTATCCAGCCTTACTGAAATCCACTAGAATAAAACCATCTTCGTCGACTTTAACCCCCCTACGGTTATCGACCCATTTACACATAAATAACGGAATGTTAAATTTTCTATAATCTACCTCCCAAATTTCTTCAACAAACCCGTAATATGACATTGATGCATGCGATGGTCCGGCACCTTTAGGATCTAACAAATCACTCGAAACGGCTACTAACGTCACTCCACTGTTTTGCACGGTACTCTTTGAGTCTTGATTTCTTGTGTAAAATGTGTATCCATTGATGTCATATCCTTGGAAGGTCCTCACGACGTGGACTGGACCAATAGCCAATAATTTCACAGTTTCAGTAATATTTTCTCCCTCTGGAGCTTGCACGACTCTCCGTGTAAACCATCATTCAAACTTTTTATTGTGTTCGCTGATTAACCACTTGTCGGATTTCTTAGGATTCTGTTGCCGCAAGAGAGTCATATGCTCGTCCCAAAAAGGATGAACGTCAGTGAGGTGTTGCAAAACATGAAAATGTGCTAGTGACATCATTGTACTATCGGGCTCGAATAATTTCGCACCAATTGTGCCTACCCCGTGAAGTCGGCCCTCGTGCCGAGATTTAGGGATGCCTATAGCTTTGACATCATCCATATAATTAGTACAAAACTCAATAACCTCTTTGGCAGCATAAGATTTTACAATGCTTCCCTCAGGCCAATATCGATTCCTGACATATGCCTTTAACAATCCCATGTATCTCTCGAACGGATACATGTACCGCAAGAAAACAGGTCCGCACATCTTAATTTCTCTAATTAGGTGAACAATTAAATGAACCATGATATCAAAAAAAGACGGCGAAAAATACATTTCAAGACGACAAAGAGTGACAACAACCTCCTTCTGCAGAGCATCTAGCATATCGGGATCACTTACTTTGCAACATATGGCATTAAAGAAAAAACAAAGCTTCGTTATGGTCTGCCTAACACACTTTGGCAATATGCCCCGAATTGCAACAAGAAGAAGCTGTGTCATTAAAACATGACAGTCGTGAGACTTCATTCCTGTCAATTTTAAATCTTCCAGTGAAACTAGGTTTTTAATATTCGAAGAATATCCAGATGGAACTTTGACACCATGAAGGCATTCCAATAAGCTTTTTTTCTCTGCTTTCGACAGCGTATGCATTGCAGGTTTTAGATACGTACAAAATTTTCCATTTTCTCTTTCCTTCTCTGCTGGTTGTAGATCCGACCGTATGTTCAGGAATTGCATGTCTTTTCGAGAATTGATACCATCCTTAGTCTTACCCGGAATATTCAATAGTGTTCCAACTAGGCTATCACACACATTTTTAACCACATGCATCACATCGAGACAGTGTCGAACATCTAAGTGCTGCCAGTATGGTAAATTCCAGAATATTGACCTCTTCTTCCAACTAATTTTCGGTGCCCCTTTCTTTCTCACCACCTTTTTTTAAAATTTTCCAAATTGAACTTTGATATCCTTCACTCGCGAATAAACAACTTTATCGGTCAACTGATAATTTACTCTGGTATTCTCGGTCTTTCCATTGAATTCTTTCTTTCTCTTTCGGTGTGCATGGTTGGCAGGAAGAAATCTACGATGGCCCATGTACACATTTTTAGAGGAATTAGGTAGCCACACATCGACTGTATCGTCTAGGCAAACAGAGCATGCTTTCTCTCCTTTGACACTGTAACCCGACAAATTTCCATAAGCCGGAAAATCATTAATGGCGCAGAAAATCATGGCCCGTAAAGTGAATTTTTTCTTGCTGTATGCATCAAATATCTGCACTCCGGGTTGCCATAATTCTTTTAAATCATCGATCAATGGCGCTAGATACACATCTATGTCGTTCCCGGGCTGTTTGGGTCCTGATATGAGCAAGGTCAACATAATGTATTTGCGTTTCATACATAACCAAGGCGGAAGATTATAAATGCACAATAAAACCGGCCAACTGCTGTGCTTGCTGCTCATGCTACTGTGCGGATTTATTCCATCTGCACTCAGCCCAAGCTTAAGATTTCTAGGGTCACATCCGAATTCGGGAAACTCTCTGTTAATATTTCTCCACTGAGGAGAATCAGCGGGGTGCCGTAATTTCCCGTCTTTTTTTTCGATTATCGGCATGCCAACGCAATAATTTCGCATCTTTAGCATTTGAGAACAAACGTTTCAATCTCAGTTTCACGGGGAGGTACCACAATGCTTTTGCCGGAGGCCCTTTATTCGGTTTGTAATCATCACTTTTATCGCCGGTTAACTGCTTTGGTTTGTAACGTGATGCACCATATTTTGGACACTCGTGAAGATCTTTATACTCGGATCGATATAATATACAATCATTTGGACACGCATGTATTCTTTGAACTTCCAAATCCACTGGGCACAATATTTTCTTCGCTTCATAAACATTTGGTGGTATCTCGTTTCCATCCGGAAGTATTTCTTTTAAAGTTTGTAATAACTCAGTAAAACTTCTATCACTCCAACCGTTAGATGCTTTAAGGTTATACAATTTTAATACACCTTTCAATTTTGAAAATTTAGAACAATCAGGATACAATTCCTTATTAGAATCTTCATACAAATTCTCAAATAAACAATACTGCTTATCATTATCAAAATTCTCTTCTAAATCACGTAACATTTGATCAAAATTATCACATCTATCTACCACCATATCATCATTTTCTTCGGTATGGTATTCCTGATCCTCAGTACGAACGCATATATCGGTTTCCAATCCCCGTAGATCATTCCCATCATTTCCACCGGTATGGTATTTCTGATGCTCAGTACCAGTACCTATGTCGGTTGACAAACTCTCACCGTGCCATAACCAACACTTATATCCTTGCTTGAATCCATGACGGATTAAATGGTTCCTCACTTGGTTCGAGTGCACTCCCCTTATTCGCCATATCTTCCGTAGCAACTCTGATAAATTCCTCGACACCTGTCATATATTCATCAGATAGACGTGATACTTCTTACATCCAACTGCGGCCTATCTGCAATTATAATAAAACACAATTAATTAAGAACAAGGTTGGGGAGCTTAGTTCTGTTCACAATATGGCTTACATGGGGCCGGGTTACCATCCTATCCCACTCTCTGAATACTTTGTCTCAGTAGTGGCCACATGTTAGTCGTGTTTTAGCATTTAAGAAAATTTCGGCAGCATTTCCCCTTAGTTCCCCGAGATTAGGGAAACTAAGTGGAAATGTTGCCAAAATTTTCTTAAATGCTAAAACACGACTACATGTGGCCACATCCTAAATGAGACAAAGTATTCAGAGAGCAGTCCCAAAATGGGGACTATTCAAAATTAATCCCTAATGGATTAATTTTGAACGGGTATCATGACCTAAAGGCATTAATAATGCGGTTGTGGCTCATAAGACAGTACTCTAGCTACATATCTAACTAATATAAATACATCTCTTACAAAAAAAAAAAACATTAATTAATGCACAAAAATTATTAAACATGAAACTTCTAGGTTGTACTTACAACTTTTTTGGATGACGGATCGAGTGAGATGAAAATACATCGCTGCACCAAATATCTCAATAATAGCCAATCTACAAAATTAAACCATCGATCGGAACCTAATTAAGAGATGTACATAACATGCATGTTATATATCCTATAACTTGAAATAAAAAAAATGCTCATATAGCATATATATAGAAAACTCAAAAGCGTGTGCATGCAAATCTTGAAATAAGAAGAGATATTCAAACTTATAAAGAAAATCTCCACATATAAAGAATAACTCATATGTAGCTCATATATTAGCTCATATATAGCATATATGCATATATATATATATATATGCATGTGCATCCAAGTCTCCACATATAAAAAAAAACTTGAAATGAAAAGATGCTAGGTATTCAAACTTATAATTAAAAGCTTGTGGAACTAACAAAAGAGCTGAATCAAGGCTATAAGGTTTAGATTTTGAGCGGGCCGGATCATAACTCACTTCTCATATATATATAGGATTTAGGATTTAGGGTTTGAACCGAATTAATTATAAAGCCAATAAATGGTGCTCTACTAGTAATAACAAACTTGAGAAAAGAGATGATCAAATGTACCTCAGAAAAGAGAAGTGAGATAGCTGAAGTAATGTAGGGCGAAATAACTGCTGCGCTAATTAAGAGAGGCGATAGAGGAAGAGAAACGAGATTCTGACAATAATGGGACCGAATTAACTTTTCATATGCACTATTAGGATCGGTTGTTTATAAAAACCGATCCTGATAGTATCAGGATCGGTTGCTCTAAACAACTGATCCTGATAGTTCAATTATCAGGATCGGTTTTTATAAACAACCGATCCTGATAGTATCAGGATTAGTTTTTATAAACAACCGATCCTAAAAGTATATTTCTTAAAAAATAACCAAAAATTGATACTAAAAAAATATTCCTTAAAAATTGATACTAAAAAAATATTCCTTAAAAATTGATACTAAAAAGAATTATTTCTTAAAAATTGATACTAAAAAGAATTATTTCTTAAGTTATCTTATAAATTATTTTTTAAATTATTTTAATAAATTATATTAGATAAAAAATTCGGGCCTAATCCTTATATCAAATAAAAAATTCTGGCATAATTCAAATAAACTTGAAATTCGATAGAGCTTTTGGCAAACTGAAAGAAGAAAGATTTAAATTTTCAGAGAATAACATTAAAAAAGTAATTACTTGATTAAACGGACAGTACATGAGATTGAAGCAAATTGAGCACTTCAGGAAGTCGGTATGGATTGTGGCTATATCTCTTTCTTCTCTAATATCATTTTGAGGAGATGTAGGGTTCAAAGTCTTTCCACCCTTGGTTTTACTCTGAGATGGAGAATTCAAAGTCTTTCCTCCCTTGATTTTACTCTGAGAAGACGGAGGATTCGAAGTCTTTTCTCCTTCGTTAGCCTTTCTCCGCTTAGCCATTTCGCCTTCGCCTTATGCGTTTATTAATGTTATGATCTGATTAGATTTGTAAACAACGGTATGTGCTAGATTCGGGCAATTTTGTATAACTCATATGTTTATTCTATGGAATCAAAAAAAATTATATCTTTCTAGTTTCTTAAAAAAATCTATTACTTTAAAAAAAAAACTACAATCTGTTAACTATCAGGATCAGTTGTTTATAAAAACCGATCCTGATAGTTAGTTGTTTCTGATAGTTAAACTATCAGGATCAGTTGTTTATAAAAACCGGTCCTGATAGTATCAGGATCAGTTGTTTAGAACAACTGATCAGGATCAGTTGTTTATAAAAACTGATCTAATTAACCATTAGGATCGATTTTGTTCAAAGAACCGATTCAGATAGATATTAGTATCGGTTGTTTCATATAGCCGATCCAGATAGGCCAATCCTGATTCCATATTTTCCACTAGTGATTCATCATAGTCACATATATCATTACAATTGTTATTTGTCAATGAACACCCTTTTCGGAAATTCTTTTTAGATATCTTAAAATTATATTTATTACTTCTAGTATTCTCGAGGTTACACACGGACGTTATTCTTACATGTATATATCTATTAGTTAAAGACATCTGAATTTTTAAACCCGAAGGATAAATAAATACATGTAAATCCATGCACCAATAAAAATTTCAGAAGTGCATGTGCATATCGCTTCTCGAAGCATAGTAATTTCGTAGTAGCATATTGACTGTTAACTTCAGAAAATAACATTTATTTTAAGGATTTTAGAGTAGAAAAATTATATTATATAATGTCTTTTGTTTTATTTTCCTTGCAACCCATAATTAACGGACCAGTTTATACTTTTCTGGTTTAGCTCTGGATAAAAGATTGAGCCCATTCAAAGTCTGGGTCAAGTCCAGGAAACAATCAACTCATTAGTTGTTACATGTCGGCCTATTGAATCAAAGATGTATGCACGCACAAACACACCATTAAAACTGATGCATATGGGGAGACACTGGTTATTCGCGCATTGCAAAATTAAATCACACAAAAGACTCCGAACAAACAAACCATTAATTTGATTATGATGCCTATGGAAGTACTTTAAACTTGTCTCTATTTTTAATGTAATTTAACCTTCCCTGAAGGAGCTTTTAATCTTTTGGATTTCTTAATTTTTGTTAAGAATCTTGGCATGGGAATTTCTTCGCAAAGAAATCCATGCCATCATGCCAATTGTCTATTTGACAGTTCTGCTGATTATGGGCTCTATTGCAATTAGTACTTATAAACAGGAATTTAGCTATTATTTTTTTGCAAAAGTCGGTAGGTGATTACAGGAATTTAGCTAATTGAGCAACCTCCATACTGTTCTATTTGACTGTTTCGGGTAATTTGAACAACACCTATAATTTAAGTTATCGTTTGTAAATAATTTCCCAACATAGAGCCGGTTGGGTATAATAATTTCCCATCATCATCGACTATGAATGATCTTGAAACAGATCTATGTTGCCAACAATGCTAGCAATTCCGTTGAATTACCATGATAGTGTATTTTGAATTTTTGAATTTATCAGGTACCATTGGTGAAATGTTGCATTTAACTGTGTTTTTTGAAACAATTTGTTGCATGTCAGCCTTTTTTGTTCTTTTGGTATCCAGAAATTAACAAAAAAAACATCAGATCAACCTTGTAAAGGAGACATGAAAATGGATTTTGGAGCAAATCTTGTGATTGAGCTTGAAATTAATGAAAATAGAAAAAGGAGAGGAGATTCTGCAGTAAATGTGCCACACTCGATTGGTATATTACATAACGAGGCAATTTCCATTCCTGGTTTAGCTCTGTCTGAGAGAATGGAGCCATTGAAATTGTGAATCAAATCCGTAAACAGTCAGCCAATTGCTGTTGCATGTTTGTCAGATGAAGAAAAATTTAATTCTATTAGCACTGGAAATAAGCCCTTCGTTATGGCCTTGGTGGTGCCCACCTTTTGACCTTGCTGCAGGTGAGTGTACGAACACAAACACACTGCCAGGAGACCCAAGAACACACACATACAGAGACAAATTAGCATTTCACAGGCTGAATATCACACAAACTATGCACGCAATACCTGAAAATATATTGGCAATCACCACAATCCTGTACCGCTTAATTACCACACCTCCAAAGTAATTGTAAATAGGACCTTCAATTACAGACGAATTAGACAATGCAACAGGCTTTTCTTCCGAACAAAAAATAAAAAAACAGAGATAAACAAAACGAAAAATACAATGGAGAATTCAAAAAAATATGGAATACTTGGTGGAAAACATCTGCCTATCAGAAACGCAAGCACCGAGTCATCTCATGTTTCACACTTTCACTTCTTCCTGCACATCTTGAGGGGCTGGGGATGAAGTCGAACAGCAGTTTGGGCGAATTTTCTTAAAGATAGTTATCAGAAAGTGGTCGGTAAGCACAAAAAGCAAAACCGCCGCCGCAAGCCCAATTACATAAATAGAAGTGGAGATTCTCCTTGCACAGCCTGCCGCATAGGCAATCATCAGGCTGACCAAGTCGAGCACCATGGTGATATACATCACTATGAACCTAGACCGATGATTAGAGACATTCTCATTCATTATAAGTATTATTATTACCAAAGATGCCATGAAAGCGGTCCCATTGGCATAGAAAAATGTTGTATATCGATCTGGAAATTTGTCATGAAGAATTGAAGATCCAGCTTTGTGACTGTTGAGGTCGTCTTGCCATAATCCACCAGGTGGACTTAGACCAGTTGTATATGTTACGGATGCGGCTAGAACAGCAACGACCATGATTGCATCACGCCTCTTATCAAACCAATTTCTCGCCTTATCTTGTTCATCGACTGTGTCTGATTTAGGGTCATTTGATGTTAATTGAGCCATTTTTAGCTTGGAAGTAGGCAGATAAGAAAGAGGAACAAAGACGGGTTGTTTTCTCTCTGAGGAAGGTTTTTGGCTTTACAATCACTGCTCTGAGCTAAATATTTGTATTTTTTTGTGGAAGTTTAACCCAATTTGACATAAAAATGTATTTGTTGATTTAATTCTAGTGTGGACAGCAATGATCAGATGTGACATTGGTAATATTAATTAAAGACTTCAAATAGATGAGCCATCAGCAGATGAACCTTACCCTAGCTCTCACCATTCTGGGCTAGTGATGACTAGATAGATAACAGTCGACAAATTAACACACCACGAAAATAGACGCATAAATCGCACATAAGACTCCGCACAAACACACCATTAATTTAATCATGACGCCTATAGAACTAATTTGAATTTAAAGTCTTTTTTTATTTTTTTTATTTTTGTAATTTAATTAAACTTTCCTTGAACTATATTAAGAATTGTTAATATAACAGTTTGTATTCTTTTTTAGATTTTTTTTTGGAGTATTTTTAATTTTAAGTCAGCAATATAGTTGTAAGTGGTTCAGGTCTGTAGAATAATGTGATCGATATTTTCATACTTTATCTGTGATTTTGTGATTGTGATTGCTAATACTTATTAATTTGTAATTCATGATCATCAATGAAGAGTGAAAAAGGAACCACGCCAAAGTGCAAGTTGCAATAAGTTTAGAATCATAGCTGTCATCCATGTCATTTTTTCTTCACTAATATAAGCTTGATCTATGCAAATTAGTTGGGACTTCGCTAGGACTTGTTAAAATAAATAGATAAATATATGGTTAGGTAAATAAACGCTCCCCCAGTAATTCATGTTCTTGGTCTGTAGAATATAAAGCCTGGCATTAATCATGTGCTGTAAAAAACAACCATAGAATAAAGCAATGTTTGACCTAGCTACCTAGCTTAGCATTAATTATTGTGCTAAAACTTCAGTGTCTCATTCGAATGAAAACCACGCTTTTATGCTAATAATTGTCAAAGGAAATATGTTATATATGATGCCTAGTAGTAATCTTATTTTCTGTTATAGGTTCCATCAACATAATTGAACGAAGCCTGTCTAATTTATAAAAGAAAATAGTTTACTACCTATTGCAACATAAAAGTGCATTCAATTGCATGCTTTTAACTCTTAATTTGTTAAGGGGAATTAAATGCATGCAAGAGCTGATCATATGTCGAGAGTTCAAACCTAATAATTTTTTAAGTTTAATTTGGCCTTGAACTTTTTTTTTTAATTGAAAATTCTTATCGATGGGTGGATTTGTATCACACTGCTTTTAAATTTATAAACTCGGTTGCACTAGATTGGATTACAAGTGTATAATTCTATCGAGTAGTATAATTGAGTGTCGATTAGTAGAGAATAAGGTTTAGAGTCTTAAACAACTAAATCTCAATCTTTTGAAATGCTAGACAAAATCAGATCTTGAGAGTTATTGATGATCAAAGATACAAATTAAAGAAAATCAAAGATAAATAGAATAGTACAACATGAGATATTAATTCTTATAGTTTTGGCACACCATTGTTACTCCAATCCTCTTTGATTCTTACTTTGGTTTAATGTTAGTTTTCAGTTATTGTCAAAGGGTTTCTAATCCTAACACTGTTACAGCTACACTACTAATCAAGCATTTGATAACTCTAAATGAGTACTACTAACTTTTAGTATATATAATATATATACTTAGTTATCCTAATTCTAATCTGTCGGATTACAAGCGCATAATCCTACTATGTAGTAGTGTCGGGTGTCGATCCACAGAGATAGATCTTAAGTTATGTAATAACGTTAGCACTAGTCTAGGTTCTTTGGTTTGTTTGGTAACGTGTATACTTAATAAATAATAATAATAATAATAATAATAATAATAATAATAATAATAATAATAATAATAATAATAATAAAGGTACAAGTTGATTTTACAGTTTTCTTTGGCAAAGTGTAGGTGGAGATGTTAATTGCTGTAACTCAAGAATAGGGAGCATCTAGGGTTTCAGATGAAATCCTTCTAATTATCTCAATACATATTTATGGCACTCATGTCTACCTGCATACACCCTTCTGTCACTGTCACATACGGACCCGTATACGGTACTGTCACTATCGCATACGGTATAGACCACTCCACAGACAGAGCTGCATACCGGTACTATTATTCCCTACGGGTGCCAGGGTCTGATTCTATACGTATTTGAATGGTTCTCCTACTCTAAGGTCGACTTGTATGGGACAATTCAGATTATCACAGGATGTAATATAATTAAACCACTCACACTTATCTAATTAATCACATTTCCCTATTACTCGTTAAGTAATAACCCTAAATCCTACTTATTAGAAGTAATAAATAAATTTCTAATTATAATTCGTGATGCTATCTAATCTATATCCTGCCAAGGGAGCCTACTGGGTTGTAACCCTAGTCTTTGAACCGCTGCCAAGCCTCGTTAGCTGAAGTGTTTATAGTACTTACTTCTATCCCCTCTCATACCGAAGTATAATGACGAGTTTGGCTAGTATAACATCAGTGTCATTTCAACCTATATAACACCAACTCTAAAATCTATCAAATCGACTTCAAACGGTAAATCCAAACCGTTCAAACCGATCTACTTCATTAGTTGTGCGTTTACATGCAAAATTTATAACTTTTAGAATTTATTTAGTATTAGGTCAAGCGGTCAAATATGTGAGTTTTTAAGTTAATTTTAATACATTAATTTTTCAATATTTTTACCGCTTGATTTGATACCAAAATAACTCGAAAATATAAAAACGTTGTATGTAAACGCATCACACATAATGTAAATTGATTTGAACGGTTTGGATTAGTCGTTCGAAGTCGATTTGATAGGTTTTAGAGTTGGTGTTATATAGGCTGAAATGACACTGATGTTATACTAGCCAAACTCTATAATAACTTAATACCTATAGCTATGTGGAGGACATTGACATATAGTAGACAGAACTATGTATGCAATGACATATTTCAATAACATTCAAAGAATAATGAAATCTCAAATAGACAAAAGAAAAATAAATATAATAAAGAGATAATATAGAATCATTACATTCAAATCCTAGAGAGGAGAAGCTTAGCTACTCAAAGCCATGACAAAATGAAAGAAATTAAATAAGAAAGACAACCTAAAACCTAGAGAAACCTCTTCCTTAGATGATGTCTTCTTCTTCTGCCTTAGACTCCGAGCGCTTTCCTTTCTCCAACTTCAAAATTTACATGCACTATTCTACTATAATCTATGAACTTACACAACTAAAACATGTACACTAATTCCTATTGCATGAGGGATTTATATAGTAATTCTCAGCGTGTAGTCATGGAGAACATGGAGGCCAATTATAGCCTCTCATGCCATATTTGGAGGCTCTAAACATAAATCTCTTCCTAAAATAGAGCGCTAAAAGTAGACTTTCAATCATAGCAAGGCCTGCCACATCTGTAGATTTGTCCTTCTAGAAGGTTGCTGCTTAACGGCCGAGATTTCATCCAAATTAGACAATCCACAGATTGGATCCATGTGCCCGTGCGGTACTGGCCTGAACCAGCATACGGTAAAGGTATTTATGCCGTATGCGACATAGCTGAGGCTGTATGGCACTGTACTTAGTCGAATTTCAGTGAATTTCATTATGTTGTATGTTGTGCACTTTGTGTGAGGTGTTTGTATACCCCATGTGATGCCTTAGTTTGACGCTTTCTTCAGAATTGACCTAAATATGATCTTTTTGCTCCATTTTCAGTCTAAATTCGTGACTTTCTTCAAAACCTGCCAAAATAGCCTGAAAACACGTTTGCGGTGAATAATTCAAGAAATTGGATACTTTGCATACGTTTTTTCACTATTTTTCGTACTAAAAAGTAGTTATTTTTGCTATATAAATTGGTGTTATGAGCATTCCTTTAAGGCTTGATGATATCTTACAAACGTATCTACTTTCCGACCTATATTTTATGCCAAATCTTGTGTTTAGAACCATTAAATCGGTCGTATTTTATTGAATATCTATAGAATATGGTACTGCTGCAAGTTTGTTCTTACTTTGCAGGAATCAGATGAAATCGAGGAGAAATATGGATTTGAGAAGTTCTGACACGGGCCGTACAGCATCTTGTTCGGGCCGTATCAGCCTCGACCCAATGATCGCACAAGAATATATGCCAAAAAGTCTCAGTATAGCAAGCTATACTTTTTAAACCTTTGTTATACTCTGTCAATTCAGATAGCAAGTGTACTATCCTGTCGTTGAGTATGCTCAGGTATCGATCCACAGGGACGGAAGAAAAACACTAGACTTATCCTAAAATCACTTGGAATTCTAGAAGTGAGAGAAATTGGTTTGGTTTTAGTTCTAACAATTCTACTTATTAAAAGACGATAAAAGATAATTAAAGTTGTTTTCAATTGATAAAAAGGAGTTTCCAGGGTTCAGATTTCATTTCTGTTCAGTCTCAAGGCATACGGCCCGTACAGATTCCCGTACGGTCCGTATGGGACCTCAAGTTAATGCTGCAGCTACTGTTTTCTGTGTCGATACTGTGTTTAGGGTTTTTTTTGACCAGATCTAGATACCTAACCTCAACTTTCGCATTTTGGCCTGATACCCGATTACCGGACTCAAGTACTTTCCTCTTAGATGCGTTAAACCTCAACTTTCGCATTTTGGCCTAATTTATCTAAGTTACTTGTTAGTTTACTAAAAGTATCCAAGGACTTTCGCCTCAAGGAAAGTTTCGCCTTTCGGGTACTCCTTGGTTTCACCCTACTTCATATACTTTATTCGGTTGGAATGAATTTCATAGACTTGGCTCCTAACACTTAGATGTGCGCATTCATCTAACGGGGTGACTAATCAGATTCAAGCAAGCACAAATAGAGCAATAAAAATACTACATAACAAAGTAAAAACAAAGCGTTCAACAAAAAATCCAAGTAGCATACAAGCAAGACTAAACTAGAAACTACATCTTACCCCTAGAAACAAAGTAAATTAGCTACTCATATTCATGAGATAGCACAAATAACAAGAAATAAGAGAGTTCATGATAAAACAGTGGAAAATCCGAAGATCCGTTGCAAAACTTCCGTTCTTCCCTTCTCTTCTTCTTTTCCTCTTGTCCAAGTAACCTCGAAAAATGAATGGCATGATGATAGATGAAATGTTATTGATTTATCCCCCTTTTCTGCTGTGGAATATCTCCTTTAATGTCCCAGATCACGCCTCCAGGGGTTTCCTAATCGGCTCGTCAAATCGTGCTCAATTCAGATTCCAGCTGGATTTTCCGAATCAGCGTTGTACGGCCCGTACAGAATCCCGTACGGACCGTATGCCTGGGCTTTGTCTTGGAGACTTTGTGCCTCTGTTGTGGATCCTTCTGTGTGGTTGGGCAGAACTTGTACGGTCCGTACAGAATATCATACGGGCCGTATGAAAAGTAGTCAGATGCAGTTTTTCACCCTTTTTTCTGCAAAATACCAAACAAAGCATAGCAGTACCATATTTCATCGAAATACAAGTAAATAGTCCACATTCATAGGCTTTAAAGCACAGGTTTCAATGTAAATTAGGGCCATAATTTAGATATAATATGGAGATATCACCCAACCAGAACAATGCTGAAATTTTAGCATCTGAACTTAAAACAGTCATAGATTTTGACTCGTAGCTCTGTTTTGAGCGTATGACCACTTTTCAGAAAGCTTGCGAGAAGATCTACAATCTACACAAAAGACAAGCATTTTCAGATATTCTGACACGGACCGTGTCAATTCCGACACGGGTTGTGTCAGACAAAATATGGCAGGAAATCTAGAATTTTGGAAAGAAGTCTGAAGGAAGGAAAGTCGGTCTGGTGACCATATAAGTGAGATTTCTTGCACTAGGAGAGGTATCTGAGCATACAGGAGCTAACCCTAGGTGACTTCTTGGCGGTTGACTTGGAGGCGAAGTAGAGAGGAGGAAAACGCAAAATTTCCGACGATTCTTCTTTGTATTTTCAGGTTTTGTCATGAATTGTCTTTCTTACTCTTGTTTTGCTGTTTCTAGAATGATGTTTAAGTAAATTTTTAGTTTCTAGGGTTATGATGTAGTAAAATACTTTGTTTACTTGCTATTTATTTGATTATGTGTTGATTCTTGTGTTTACTTGCTTGAGTATTATTTTAATTGCTTTTTTAAAATTGATTGATTATTATTTGGTTTGACCACTAGATGAGACCTAATCTATAAGGTATTGTGTCCAATTTGATCTTTCAACCATACTAGTATTTGAGGTGGGTTCACAAACCTAGAGGTAGAACTAATTAGTAGCCGAGAGATGAACTTTTCATACATCGAGAGATGGTGAATATCTTTAGTAAGCCAAACAAGTGACTTAGGTAATTCAAACCAATAAACAAAAATTTAGGTAATTCAAACCACTTTCTGATAACTACCTTTAGTAAATTGCAATTCTGTTATCAAGTTTATTAAGCCAACAAACGAGCGTTGAGGTTTAGAAACATCAGGTCGATCAGTTTACCCTACATAAGTCAATCGGTGCAGAAATCATATAACAGCTGTATTTACCCAAAGCTAACACGGACTGTGTCAATTCCAACACGGGTCGTGTCAGCCGAGAGACAGAGTTGCAGATGAGTCAGAAACCCTGGAAACCTTTTTAAACCAATTTAAATTACTAGTTATTTCTTATTACTGTTGTCAGAATATAAAATAATCAAATCAACTTTTCACACACTTCTAGTCTTTCAATTAATTTAGGTTAAGTCTAGTTTAAATTTGAACTGTCCCTTGGATCGATACCTTATCATACTACCCGATAGGATTGTGCACTTGCAATCCGATTCGAAAAGTGTACCAAGGTTTAAAAGGTACAGTTTACTGTACTGAAACTTTGTTATATATTTTTGGTATAACAAGTTTTTGGCACCGTTGCCGATGACAACATTCATATTTTTTCTAGATTTTTGCTTATTTTATTTTAAATTCTAGATTTTACTTTGTATCTTTTCTTTTCTTTTTCTCTCTCTAAAGAATACGCTAAAATTCGTCCCACCTCCAAAGGGCGATTACCATCTGAGGAGCAAAGAGCAATTATCTGACACTGACCGTATTGATTTTCACACGGACCGTACAGCTCCTCCAGACACCACTGTTCCTGCACAACCACCTCTGCACTCAGTCCATCCGAGCAGAGCAGAGATGAGTACCCACACGAATGATAGAGACAAGGATGAGGACTTCAATGATGCCTATTCTGATAATGACATGGCTGACTTCGTGCCAAGGACTTTGCGAGAATTCAACGTGCCAAGAGCTGGAGATGTGAGGGGAGCAATCAGGCTACCGAGGATCGTTGGGTAACAACCAAACTTCAATCCGAGTGTTATTAACATAGTGTAACAGAACACATTCCATGGCTTGGATCATGAGGACTCACACGTCCAACTCCAAATTTTTCTCGAATGTTGCACAATCATCAAGACCAAAGGGCAATTGCGGTCTGCGGATTATATTAAACTGGCTTTATTTCCTTTCACACTTAGGGATAAGGCAAAGAAATGGTTGGGATCACTACCACGAGATTCAATAAATACCTGGAGGAAATTATTTGAATTGTTTTTAACTAGGTTTTTCCCTCACAAAAGATCTGCCAAGGTAAGAACCCAACTGACCAGCTTTAGGAAAAGGTCTGATGAACCCCTGAACAAAGCCTGGGAAAGATTTAGGGAGTTGCAGTATTCTTGTCTACACCATGGTATCCCTGAATGGTTGTTGATCCAAACTTTTTATGATGGTTTAACTAATAGCACTCGCACATCTGTTGATGCTGTTGTAGGTGGAGCCTTGATGGACAGAGGAGCGCAAGATGCCATGGACTTGATTGATAACATGGCAACAAACCAACAGTGGTCTGGCCACGATAATTCCTGACCTCGAGGAGGCGACCGATTCGAAGTTGATCAGATCACTGCGCTGTCTACCAAGCTAGATGTCATGCAGAAAGCTTTCGATAAGATGAGTGTCAAGTCAGTTGGCAACCATCGACCACAACCACCATCTTGTGCCATGTGTAGGGAGGGACATTCATATGAACATTGCCCACTAGCGCAAAGGGATGAGGAACTTGAGCAGGTAAACTATCTCAACAATGAATCATTCCATTTCTCGAGACCACAATTCAACAATTCCCCGAGCAGCAACAACAACCAAGGTTTCTACCATAATTCTTCTTTTACCAACTCGAACAATCGATAATTTCAATCCGGTCCTCCCAAGTCATATATCGCTCCCGCTATGAGTGATTTTATGCATGAGGAAGGGAAGATGAACCAGATGATGTTCGAGCAACTGCAATCAATGAATGCTCAACTGGCCACTCAAAGGAAGGGATGGGAAACACAATTGAGTCAACAAGCTGCCTCTGTACAACCTCAACCTGGAAGGCTGCCTAGTCAACCAGAGGTCAATCCCAGAGGAGAGGTCAAGGCCATCACACTACAAAGTGGGACTCATTATCAAGGACCAGCCATTCCAATAGACCAGATTGCCAAACACGCGCCTCGTGTTGAGCCGACGCGCCCCGTGTCACCACTTGAAGAAGAACACCCTGGTTGTCTCGAGTCGACTCGACCAACAGTCAGCATCGAAAGTGCTACCGATGCGCCCAGCATTAAAAGGACCTAACAGTCAGGGCAGAAAGAGGGCCCAAAAACCACCATCATACTGGTCGCCTGCACCCTTTCCTCAGAGGCTAGCTGAGTCCAGACTTAACGAGCAATTTGCCAAGTTTTTCCAAGAACTTAAGCAACTGCACATCACCATTCCATTCATCGATGCCTTGACCCAAATACCATCTTACGCAAAGTTTCTCAAGGACATCCTCACGAACAAGCGCAGCTTGGGGGCACATGAGAAGGTGAAACTCATAGAGCAATGCAGCGCAATCTTTAGTAGCAAGCTCCCGCCTAAACTAGAGGACACTGGTAAATTCTCCATTCCTTACAAAATCAAGAAAACTACCATCAAACGAGCTCTATGTGACTTAAGGGCGAGCGTAAGTCTCATGTCACACACCATCTTTGAGCGCATGAGAGTAGGTGACCTCAAACCTACAGGCATGACTCTACAACTTGTTGATTCTTCTATCAGGGTACCACTTGGCATAGTGGAGGATTTGCTAGTTCTGGTCGGTAAGTTCTATGTACCCGTTGATTTTGTGGTGATGGAGATGGAGGAGGACAAGAAAATCCCAATCATTCTAGGACGATCATTTTTAAAGACAGCTCGAAGACTCATTGACATGGAGAATGAGACTCTAACTTTGCAGATTGGAGATGAGAAAGTGGAGTTTAATCTCAATCGAGCTATAAAGTGCCCATATAAAATAGAAACATGCTGCGCAATCAATGTGGTAGATCGATCGGCCAAGGAACAATCTTGTAAGCAATATGGCAGTTTATTTAAAGATTATCCTGATTATTTGGCTGATCCACAGGTGCAGAAAGAAGTTCTAGAGAATATGTGTGCAGCATAAGCAAAATTTGATAGTATGAAGGAACTCTCACATGGGCCGGATGGATTTCATTTGGGCCGTATCCCATAATTTGAGGGCCTGGAGACTAGAGGACGTGGGTCAGATGAAGCTGATGCGAGGGTTTTACACGGGTCGAGTACACCCGACGCGGGCCGCGTCAAAGCCCAAACAGAACCACCGACTCTTGAGCTCAAGTCTCTTTCAGCTAACCCCAGGTATGAGTTCCTAGACCCGAATAAATCTTGTCCTGTGATTTTAAATGCAGACCTCGACCAGGATCACAACTTCATATTCTTTGAGGATTTAAAAGCTCTACAAATGGTGATTCGAGGTATTGTAATGGAAGCTCAGCAAACTGTAATTGAGGACTTGATCGAGAAGGTGACAGGCACAAAACTAGCCACATGTGAGCTCAGGACTTTACCAACTGATTAACACACGGTCCATGCACCTTAGAAGTGGGCGCTCTGCCCAGATCCATGACCCACCTTCCACCAACCGTTGAGGCGCCCCCACTTCACCCCTCACTCCATGTCTGGTTAGTTTTCATATTTTCTTCTATTATTTTTTTGTGTGAATTCAAGCATTGAGGACAATGCTTCATTCAAGTTTAGGGGGGTAAAATAGAAGAACAATGTATCTGCATTTAGGACATGTTTAGTTTTCAAAAATTTGCATTTTTAGGTGGAAAACTTTCGTGAATTGCTTGAATCAGGGATTGTTGTGAAATTTTTTGGTGATAATTAGGATGACCCCGAATTAATTGGAACTAACCCCATATTTTACCATGCCTTAGATGAGATTGTTTTGAAAACTTGAAAAGATCAAAACTTGAATCATGTCAAAAAAGCATTTTGAAACTGAATTGTGCCTTTAAAAATAGGAAAATGAGATTTTAAACAATTGAAAGATTGGGATATCCATTGGTATGGGATAATACTAGTGGATGTGTGTATTCATGATATATGCAAATGAAAAAGAAAGAAAAATTTATTTTGAAAAGACGGAGAAAATAAGAGTATTGGCAATAAGTCCTTAGGGGCGCCTTTGAGCTCGTCTCCCAATTTTAGAAAAAAAAGTATCGGTACAATCCATCTGGATGCCTTTAAGCTCGATAAAAATCAAAAGACTTTTGCATATATCAACACACGAAGTCCGCGACTTTCTAACCTAAGCTTGTTTCAAGCTTGGGGTGGGCAAAAAAGAAAAAAATCACCACAAACAAGGGCATTATTTCAGAAGAAAGGTGAAATATTGATAAATTTAAGTAATTAGTCTTTACAAATATCAAAGCATCTCAGAATTTGAAGTTTGATTGGTCAATTTTGTGGGGTGAATCAAAATTGGTTAAGGAAAAGTCCAAATTGTTGTCAAAGTGATTCTCGAGGTTCCTGATAATAGTAATATGGTACAGCTGCAAGTTTGTTCTTACCTTGTAGGAATCAGATGAAATCGAGGAGAAATATGGATTTGAGAAGTTCTGACACAGGCCGTACAACATCTTGTCCGGGCCGTATCAGCCTCGACTCGACCAGAACAATGCTGAAATTTCAGCATTCAAACTTAAAACAGTCATAGATTTTAACTCGTAGCTCTGTTTTGAGCGTATGATCACTTTTCAGAAAGCTTGCAAGAAGATCTACAATCTGCACAAAATACAAGCATTTTCAGAAATTCTGACACGGACTGTGTCAATTCCGACAGGGGTCGTGTTAGACAAAATCTGACAGAAAATCTGGAATTTTGGAAAGAAGTCTGGAGGAAGAAAAGTCAGTCTGGGAACTGTATAAGTGGGATTTCTTGCACCAGGAGAGATATCTGAGCATACAGGAGCTAACCCTAGGCGACTTCTTGGCGGCTGACTTGGAGGTGAAGTAGAGAGGAGGAAAACGCAAGATTTTCGACGATTCTTCTTTGTTTTTTAGATTTTGTCATGAATTGTCTGTCTTACTCTTGTTTTGTTATTTCTAGAATGATGTTTGAGTAGATTTTTAGTTTCTAGGGTTATGATGTAGTCGAATACTTTGTTTACTTGCTAGTTATTTGATTATGTGTTGATTCTTGTGTTTGCTTGCTTGAGTATTATTTTAATTATTTTTCTGAAATTGATTGATTATTATTTGGTTTGATCACTAGATGAGGCCTCATCTATAAGGTACTATCTCCAATTTGATCTTTCAACCAGACTAGTATTTGAGGTAGGTTCACAAACTGAGAGGTAGAACTAATTAGTAGCCGAGAGGTGAACTTTTCATACATCAAGAGATGGTGGATACCTTTAGTAAATCAAATAAGTGACTTAGGTAATTCAAACCAATAAACGAGAGTTGAGGTTAGAACCCCGAGAGGACTAAATTATAATTCTGTTATCGAGTTTATTAAGCCAACAAACGAGAGTTGAAGTTTACAAACATCAGGTACAATCAGTTTACCCTACACAAGTCAATCGGTGCAGAAATCAGATAACAGTTGTATTTACTCAAAGCTAACATGGACCGTGTCAATTCTAACACGGGTCGTGTCAGCCGAGAGATAGAGTTGCAGATGAGCCAGAAATCCTTGAAACCTTTTTAAACCAAATTAAATTATTAGTTATTTCTTATTACTGTTGTTTGGATATAAAACAACCAAATCAACTTTTCACACACTTATAATCTTTCAATTAATTTAGGTTAAGTCTAGTTTAAATTTGAACCATCCCTTAGATCGATACCTAATCATACTACCCGATAGGATTGTGCACTTGCAATCCGATTCGAAAAGTGTACCAAGATTTAAAAGGTACAATTTACTGTACTGAAACTTTGTTATATACTTTTGGTATAACACTTGAATTGAAAAGTGCAAGGAGATCTGTGATTAGACCAAAGTCACAACCTTTACTTGACTAGGTCCCTCGATTGATCCTATAGGGTATCCCCATGGTAAGGCAAGATAATGCAACATTCGTCTTCAAACGGCGAGACTCCCATGTATACTTTTGTTGATCCAACTATTGGCTTCTTCTGTTAAGATCTCCTCCAATAGTATAGTATTTTTGTTCTCTCTTTTCCAATCTGGTTAATATAATAGTGACTAAATTTCATGTATGGGCATCACAGTGGCGGCCTAAAATAACAAGCAAAACCGAGAGAGATTGAACATAAAGTGCAAAAGTAATCAAACGACAACAGACTAAACAATGATCAAACACAAAATATATATCAAAGCATGATGAGTAATAAGTTTTATAGCCTAGCCCTAAGAAAATATACTTAGCCGCAAAACAGCATGTTTACACTCCTCTTAATAAACTATAAAAGAAAAACACAAAGTAGATCTAAGATATCTTTTTCTTCAGTCCAGATGGGTATTTATAGGAGTAAAGAGCACTGGCAATGAGTTGGAGTACAATATGAATCAGATCTGGATACAGCTAGAGCAGTTATTCTTCGAAGGGCGCCTCTAGTTACGATCAATATGAGATGATATGAACCGTCCCCATACAGTGTCGTAGCTGGATTTGGTTCTCCTGGTTCGTAATAGGCTTGACTTGGTATTGGTTGATACGGTTCGTAACAGATCCCTATAACCGATGCTGCTCTTTTTCGATTGACCTGATTCTTGTTCCATATTATGTACAATAGCCTCAAAATATGATTTATGCGTCAAAACATAAATTCAAGCAATATTAAATTAAACATAAATGTGAAAAAATAAGGTCTTGATCACCCGTAGATTTTCTATTGATAACAATAATAACAATAATAACAATAACAACAAGAATAAGCATAAGAAGAATAACAAGAATAAGAATAAGAATAAGAATAAGAAGAATAATAACAATAACAACAATAATAATAACAATAATAATAATAATAAGAGAAGAGTTGAAGAGAATAATAATAACAACAATAATAATAATAAGAGAAGAGTTGAAGAGAAGAAGGCAAGAAATGTCTGACAGTAGGACCGACCCATGTTAATTAACTGGAGATATGTTCAAATTTCCCCAAGAGTACTTGAGCCCTGACTTGTTTAAAGAAATAAATTAAGAGTCCCATACAGTAGAAAATAAAGGTTATACTGGGTCATTGCTGTTGCATGTTCGTCAATTAAAAAAGTTTAGTTAAATTAGCACTGGAAATAAGCCCTTTGTTTGGCTTGGGTTGTGCTTACCTTTTGACCTTGCTGAAGGTGAGTGTGCGAACACAAACACACCCAGGGTGGATACAGAACTTATGTTAGAGAGGAGCAGGAATCCGATTAAAATAGTTTATTGGGTTCAAATTCATTAACTAATTGGATGCTAGATAAAAAAAAACAATCAACATAATAAGAAACAATAAAAATAGTATACATAATAAAAAAATAACAAAATGATATCATTTTACATATTAAAAAACAATAAAGTTAGTTCGAATCTATAAATTTCTATAAATTTTCTATAAAGCAACACAATTTCTCGCTAATAGTGTTTTTGGATTATTTTGACAGGTTTTTAGTTTAAGAGAGAGAACAATTTTCAAAGAAGAGCAGAGTGGTACCCGAAAAATACAATGGAGAATTCAAAAGATATGGAATAATTATTTAAAAAAAATATGGAATAATTGATCAAAAACATCTGCCTATCAGAAACACGAGCACCGAGTCATCTCATGCCTTCCTGCGCATCTTGAGGGGCTGGGGATGAAGTCGAGCAGCAGTTTGGGCGAATTTTCTTAAAGATGGTTATCAGAAAGTGGTCGGTAAGCACAAACAGCAAAACCGCCACCGCAAGTCCAATTACATAAAAAGAAGTGGAGAGTCTCCTTGCACAACCTGCCGCATAGGCAATCATCAGGCTAACCAAGTCAAGCACCATGGTGAAATACATCACTTTGAACCTAGACCGATGATCGGAGACACTCTCATTCATTATAAGTATTATTATTACCAAAGATGCCATGAATGCCGTCCCATTGGCATAGAAAAAGGTTGTGTATCGATCTGGAAATTTGTCACGAAGAATTGCAGATCCGGCTTTGCGACCGTTGAGATCGTCTTGCCATAAACCTCCAGGTGGGCTTAGACCACTTGTATATGTCACGGATGCGGCTAGAACAGCAACCACCATGATTGAATTACGCCTGTCATCAAACCACTTTTTTATGGGGTCAAGTTCTTCATCGACCGTGTTTGAGTTAGGGCCACTTGGTGGAATTGTTTCATCCATTTTTAGCTAATTGGAAGGAATAGGCAGATGGGAAAGAGGAATGAAGACGGGTTGTTTTCTCTCTTGAGGAATGTTTTTGGCTTTATAATATCACTGCTCTGACCTAAATATTTTAAATTTTTTATACAAGTTAACCCAATTTGACATATAAAAATGGTTTTGTTGATTTAAAGATCAGATGTGACATGGGTAATTAAAGAATTCAAAATTCAAATAGATGAGCCATCAACAGATGAACCTTACCCAAGCTCTCTCCATTCTGGGCCTCTCATCACGACACTAATAGACGCATATAAACACGCCATTGAAATAGATAGTAAAACTGGTTATTCGTGCATTGCGCATTGCGAAATCACACATAAGACTCCGCAGAAACACGCCATTAATTTAATCATGATGCCTATGGAACTAATTTGAACTTGGTTACTTGCCTACGGGCTTAACCTGCAAAAAAAAAAAAAAAAAAAATAAATAAATACTTGAAGTCGTTAATTTTTTTTTTTTTTTTTGTAATTAACTTAACCTTTCCTTAAAGAGGCTTTCAATTTTTTGGATTTCATAATTTTTGTTAAGATTCTTGCGACGATTTTTCTTCCTTTACCATATTTGATTATATTACTAATTGTGTTTTTTTTTTTTTTTGAGGAAATACTAATTGTTAATTTAACTGTTTGTACTCGGTTTTAGATTTTTTGTAGTATTTTTATTTGTTAAGTTAGCAAAATAGTTGTAAGCGGTTCAAGTATGTAGAATCACTGATGAGATATTATGTACCAGTGTCTATTTTAGCATTATCATCAATATTGAAGAGTGAAAAAAGTTGTAATAATTTTAGAATCATAATTGTCATGTCATTTTTTCTTCACTAGCTAATATAAGCTTGATCTATATATGAAATTAGTTGGGATGATATCGCTATCACTTGTTAAAATAATAAAGATATATATATGGTTAGTTAAATATTAAACGCTGCCCCAGTAATTAATGTTCTTGGGTCTGTAGAATAATACAGACTGGCATTAATCATGTACTGCTATAAAATAATAACAATAGAATAAAGCAATGTTTGACCTAGCTAGCTTATAGTATTAATTATATATTGTGCTAAAACTTTAAAGTCTCAATCTTAGGTAGTGAAAACCACGTTTTTATGCTAATAATTGTGAATGGAAATATGTTATGGTTCCATCTCCATCAACAATAATTGAACGAAGCCTGTCTAATTTATAAAAAGAAAAATAATTTACTACCTATTGCACCAGGAAAGTGCACCTTTTCTTTTCTCTGTTTTTTTTCTCTATTTTTGTTTTCTCTCTCTTTTTTTTTTTTTTTTTTGCAATCTATAAAAGTGCACTCAATTGCATGTTTTAAACTCTTTGTTAAAGGGAATTAAATGCATGCAAAACCTGATCATACGTCGAGCTGGACTTCAAACCTAATAATTTCGAAGTTTTCTTCACATAATTTTGTACAGAACAATAATTTGAGATGAAAGAGCAATCAAAATCAAAATCAAAATTGAATCTTTTCTAAATTGTACATCGACCCTGCAGATTTCATTCAATTAAAACTAGAATATAATGCATCTTGAGCATCGATACAAGTGCTAAACGAGGTTGATCAGCAATTTACGGCTGAGCACAATAATGGATTTGTCCGACATTTTTATTTATATCCAATATTTAATATATTTTATCACAAATAACCAAAATTTTGAACTTTTAAAAAAAAATACACAAACTACAAGAATTTCCAAAATTAGAACGGGTCTGTCCGGATCGGATGCAGATCGAGTCTAGGTCTGATCCGGGTTTGTTTTTTTTTTTTTTTTTAAACAGTAGATTGTTTCTGGCCAAAACAGGTATGTTTCTGTTTAGTCCGGTCCGGTCCAGGTTTAGTCCAGTCCAAGCTTAGGGTCTCGGGTTGGTCCGAGTCGGGGTTAGTCGAGTCGTTGGGGTCGGGTTTTCGAGGGGTCTAGATCAAAAAACCGGTCCAAACCCTTGCTAGTCCCGATTCTAGGGTTGGTTCAGGTCGGTCCGGGGGTCTAGCTAGGGTCAGGCCGATTCGGGGCGGTCCATAGTTCGGCCGAGTCGGGTCTGACCTGTTTGAATTTTTTCAATTCGCTAATTTCACGTATACCCCTCAAATACTTCAAAATTACGTATTTTCCTCTCTAAACTTTAAAATCAAATATTTCCCCTTTAAACTTCAAAAAATCACAAATTTACACATTTTATTTTTTTATATTAAAACATATAAATTACCAATTTTACCCTTTTTTTAAAAGCATAAAAAAATTATAACATGTTTAAAGAAAATGTCGGTCTTATATTTGATTGGTTTTTGAGGGCACATAATTCAGTTGACGTATACACAGTGACATTTAAGTATGGGAATAAGTTGCGTATGATGGGTTCATATGACAGATCCCATTTATGACTCGTGTGTGTCACTTAAAGATCTGTGCATACTACTCCAATATATGTGTGCATCACTTCAAGATTCGTGCTAATATAGTGCGAACGGATTTTAAAGAAGATTGGTCGGTATAGAGGATTCAAATTTGAGTCCAATAGGCGTTTCGTACTTATAATATAGGATAAATGGGTATTTTATAAATTTAAAATGAGTTTTGATATAAAAAATAATAAAATTGATAAATTTCTGAGTTTTTGAAATTTAGAAGAGAAAATATGTCATTTTAAAATTTTAAAGAGAGAAATACGTAAGTTTTGTTATGAATAAAGTATTTATGGATGTCTATGTTGCAACTCTCCTGAGTAATTACTTCAAAACTTATCTTTAAAGTATGTTTCTCTCTCACATTTATCAATAGAGTTAATATTAGATGGCTTGTAATTTACATATCCTAGCCTATAAATAGAGGCTTTGTATGGATGTATTAGACACAACAAAAGCATATGAATAAAAGATAGCTAGCCATCTTTTACTTTATTTTATAACACGTTATTAGCACGAGAGCTCTACTAGTTGAAGATTCGAGGTAACTTTGATATATTTTATTTCAATTCCATTTAAATCAATAATGCTTATATTAAGTAATTATTAAATGGAATAAGTTATCAATTTATGTACATTTATTTTAAGATTTTGAGTATGGTTGATATAATTTTATATGAAGTGCAATTTTTTTAATCTTCCGATGAAGATTTAAAGAAATCTTATATATATGATATAGAAAAATTAATATGATAAGATTTTAAGAAATAAATGAAAATTTGAAAAGATATTAAGAAGGTCTTCCAGAAGAAGATTTCAAATAAATTTAAGAAGTTCTTCTTGAAGAAGATTTTCAAGAAATTTTATATGATGATTACATTATTATTATTTTTCAATAATTTAAATCTCCTGGAGAAGATTTTAAGAATTTCGATTTCATATCCAAGACCTAATCCTAACTGTAAAATCTAAGGTTGATGGTGACTATCTGCTATTTATGCTACTATGGGAGTAACATTAGCAGAAAGAAATGCACATATTGCTGGTCTAAGCATAGGATGAATTATTGCTTGGTACCAAAAGCATGTCTGAGAATAAGATTAATTGTTGCTTGGTATCCAAAAGAAAAACTTATTTGCTCCTTTGTTCGGATTGAGTGGTCTGGGACAACTATTTATAATTTGTATTAAGCTTGTCTTTTAATTATTGTCTTGTACCGAGGCTGAGGGCAATATTACTTATTTTGAGTAAAAAACTTTTGTCTCCTTATGGTTGAAAAACAAAGAAATAAAAAATATCAAGGTGTTGATGAAAAATCATGAATTTTTTTAAATCTTCTTCAGAAATATTATTATTGAAAAATAAAATTAACATGAACATCATATAAATTTGTTCAAGTAAATATATATATATATAATTTGTTCAAGTAAATTTTAATAAACTTTCATGAAAAAAAAATTCAAAGAAATTTATATGAAGCACAAATTTAAATGATGTTCATACTATTTTTGTTTTCAATAATTTAATTTTCTTGGAGAAGATTTCTAGAAATATTTTGAGTACATTCCTTGTATCCTTATGGTTGAATAAAATAACGAGTTGTTAATGATCATGAATTTAGTTCAATTAATTATGCTTTATTCTCCAAAGTAAATATAGAAACACATAATAATAATAATAATTTCTCGAAAAACTCGTAGATGTGGACACATCTTTCCACTGGAAGTGGAGAAAAAATTAGAAAGTGAAGAGAATGACAAATAAGAAAATTGATGCTATTATTGGTCACATACCAGTCATACGCCAACGTACCTGTAGTACGTTGAAACATTATATTGAACTATATCAAGCATCACTCAAAACAAATATGAAAAAAAAAGATCGAAATAAATTTTATTATGAATGTAATATCGATTTAGTCAAATGATTTGATATTATTTGAATGATGAAAAAGAGAAATATAAAATTGGTGACGATTATGAAAAATTGACCCCTTGCTGTTTGGAAAAAAAATAGTATATCAAACTTCTACAAATTTATTTGAAAGAGAGGATTTACTTTAAAAGATCATCTAATTTTCTATTAATACAATGCCCTAAAGAAGCTTGTCCGTTTCTATTAATACAATGCCTTAAAGAAGCTTATCCGTTTCATTAGAGGTACTACATTTTATTTCTTATTAAGGTGGAATTTCAATTCTTATCTTTTATGTTGTTACGGAAAATTGTAAGATAAAAAATGAATAGTTATTCATTCTTTATTTTGAAAAACGAATGAATATTTATTTTATTATTTATATTGATTCTATTAATGTAATGCATAAAAAAATGTCAGATAAAATTGCTTATTTATATTTAATTTTTTTTAAATACTACTTATTTATTCTTTTTATTGTTGATTATTATTGAAGTGATATTTATTTATTTTTATAAAAAAAAAGGAATATTCTTTAAAAAAAAATGACATCAATAATGAAGATATATGTCTCGCAGATAGTGCAACAATTCATTGTCATTTAAAAAAAAAAACATTTTCTTATTTAGTAATGCAAGAATTAAATGTTTAAATTATTTCGGGTTGTACAAAATTGATTGAAGGATCTGGAAGAGTTACCTTGTTGTTACATGGACGAACACAAATTTATATTGATGTTGCATTATATTATTCCAAGTCTCAAAGAAATTTGTTAAGTTTTAAAAATATTTGTCGAAATAGATATCATGTTGAGACAACTAATGAAAAAATGTCGAATATATTAAAAAAATAATAATGCATATTAAAAACAAATTGTATATGTTTTTCCTTCAACTTGTACTGTGTATATATTAGTACAATTAAAGCACATGTTATTGTAAACTGGCAGTTTACAGATAATAATATATTTATAGTTTGGCATGACCGGTTGGGCCATTCTGGATCGATAATGATGCGAACAATAATAAAGAATTACTGTGAACATTTATCAAAGAACCAGAAGATTTTTTAATATGATGAATTTTTTGTGTTGATTTTATTTCTAAAACGTATACAATGTGATATTTGTGGAACATTATATCCACCATACGAACCATTTAAATATTTTATGGTTTTAATTGATGCATCAACAATATAATTCACATGTATATTTATTATCAAATCGCAACCTGGCGTTTGTGAGATTACTTGCTCAATTGATTTGATTAAGAACATAATTTTATAATTATCCAATTAAGAAAATACGTCTAGACAATGTCGGAATTAATGTTGAACATCCTGTAGATGCTCATATACAAAAAGAAAATATAATATTAAATGCAACAACACTAATTCACATCATGCCAACAAGCTATTATAAAACGTTCCCTTTATAATTAGTTTTTGGTCACATACCTAACATTTCCAATATAATAATTTTTTAATGTGCAGTATATATTCTAATCGCTCCACCACAACGCACTAAAATGGGATATCAAAGAAAGTTGAGAATGTATATTGAATTTGAATCTCCATATACAATAGAGTATCTAGAACCATTGATGGGAGGTTTATTCACGGCTAGTTCTGTTGATTGTCATTTTGATGAATCAATATTCTTAACTTAGGGGGAGAAAATAATCAGCTGGGAAAAGATATTAGTTGAAATAAATTATCATTGTCTAATTTTGATCCTCATACTAAATAATGTGAACTAAATGTTTAAAAGATAATTCATTTGGAAAAATTAGTTCATCAATTGCCAGATGCATTTACAAAAAAGTGACCAAATCACATGTACCAGCTGCTAATGCTCAAATTAAAGTCGATGTCCATGTTGGACAAACTAATGAAATTATAACATGCATGAAGCGTGGAAGACCAATCAGTTTTGAAGATAAAAATCCTCGAAAATGAAAAGGAGCAAAGAATGAAAATGGTCAAATTGAGGATATGATAATTTCAGATAAAACTCCAAAAGAGAATCAAATTATAAGTAATATTGTAGTTCCAGCAGAAACTCAAGTATCTGAAATTCATAAAAGTAAAGAGATCTCGATAAATTATATCATGAATGGAATAAGATGGAACTGAGATGAAATTGATATCAATAATATTTTTGCATATGATATATAACGCTAAATATAATGAATAATAAGGATCATAACCCGAAGTCTATTAAAAAAAATCAACAAAGAAATGATTGTCCAAAAAAATAGATAGACACAATTGAAACATAATTAAATTATCTTATAAAAAAATTATTAGTGCTGAGCCTGCAGTCTCAATAGTTGAAGGCATAAATTCTAAATGATAGAAATTTATATTTATGTGAAAAAATAAAAAAGGTGAAATTTTGAGATAGACTCATCTGTGGTGGATGCAATAATTCTTTTTATAATTAATCTGGCAATACATGAAGCACTTAATTTGTGTCTAATGGATACTGTAATAGCCTATTTAAATGGCTCTCTTGATAATTATATCTATATGAAAAATCCCTGAAGGATTTAAGATGCATGAAACATGTAATTAAGGTTGTCGAGAACATTATTTAATTAAATTGAATAAATCTTTATATGGATTAAAGCAATCTGGATGCATGTGGTATAACTGTTTTAGTGAATATTTATTAAAACATGGATCAAAAATAATATAATTAATTTGTCCATGTATTTTCATGAAAAGATATGACAATCAGTTTGTTATAATTGCAGTTTATGTTGATAATCCAAATATCATCGAAACTCCTGAAGAGTTTCCAAAAGCAGTAAATTGTATAAAGAAAGAATCTAAAATAAAAGATCTTGGAAGGACAAAATTTGCATCAGATTGCAATTGAACGTTTGAGAATAAAAAATTTATACATTTAGAAAAGTATATTGCTTGTGTGTTGGACATACAAGACCTGATATATTTATTATTATATTATTAATTATAGCAATACACAAAGCAAGCCGATAATGTGTTTGGTTAAAATATGTGATTCAACACATTTGTCAGACATGTAGCTTGTCTTTTGGAGAAATGAACCTGACGATCATATATGAAGATAATGTTACATGTATTGCTAAATTAAAAGAATAATACATTAAAGGAGATAGAACAAAATATATTCTACTAAAATTCTTTTTCACCCATGATCTTTAGAAGGATAATGTTATTAATATTCATCAAATTCGTTCAAGTGAGAATCTAGCAGACCTATTAACCAAGGCGCTTCCTACTGGGATATTTGAAAAGCTGGTCCGCAATATTGGTGTTCGTCGATTTAAAGATCTTGATTAATGTTGTCATGAGGGAGAGTTAATACGCATTATATTTTTCTTAACCATGGTTTTTCCCACTAGATTTTCTTGGTAAGGTTGTAATTGTGTATTAAGAAGAACTAGGTTTTTATCCCATAGGTTTTTTTAGTAAGGTTTTAATGAAGCATATTAAGAAAAACTAGGTTTTTATATAATGGACATCCACGAAGGAGTGTTATGAATAAAGTATTTATGGATGTCCATATTGCAACTTCTCTTTAAAGAAGTATGTTTCTCTCTCACATTTATCAATAGAGTTAATATTAGATAGTTTGTAATTTACATATCCTAGCTTATAAATAGATGTTTTGTATGGATGTATTAGACACAACAAAGGCATATGAATAAAAGATAACCATCTTTATACATTCTCAATATCTTGTTTATTATTCTTTTACTTTATTTTATAACAATTTTGAAGTTATCTGAGGAGTATAAGTGTTATTCTCCCTTTAGATTGGTTCTTCAATAACAGACGAATTAGACAACGCAATGTGCTTTTCTTCCCAAAAAAAAAAAAGACAGAAAGATAAACAAAACGAAAAATACAATGGAGAATTAAAAGAATATGAAATAATTGATGGAAAACATCTTCCTATCAGAAATACGAGCACCGAGTCATCTCACGTTTCACACTTCATCTTGAGGGGCTGGGGATGAAGTCAAGCAGCAGTTTGGGCAAATTTTCTTAAAGATGGCTAGCTGAAAGTAGCAGTTTGGGAAAAAATTATTAAAGATGGATATCAGAAAGTGGTCGGTAAGCACAAACAGCAAAACTGCCGCCGCAAGGCCAATTACATAAAAAGAAGTGGAGAGTCTCCTCGCACAGCCTGCCGCATAGGCAATCATCAGGCTGACCAAGTCAAGCACCATGGTGAAATACATCACTATGAACCTAGACCGATGATTAGAGACATTCTCATTCATTATAAGTATTATTATTACCAAAGATGCCATGAATGCGGTCCCATTGGCATAGAAAAAGGTTGTGTATCGATCTGGAAATTTGTCATGAAGAATTGAAGATCCGGCTTTGTGACTGTTGAGATCGTCTTGCCATAATCCTCCAGGTGGGCTTAAACCAGTTGTATATGTCACGGATGCGGCTAGAACAGCGACCACCATGATGGAGTCACGCCTCTTATCAAACCACTCTTTTCTCGTACCAGTTTTTTCTTTTATTTTTGGAAGATTGTTGGTAGAAGCTGCCTCAGCTTTTTCATCTACCATATTTGAGTTATGATCACTTGGTTGAGATAAACGTTGTTTAGCTTGGAAGGAATAGATGGGAAAGAGAGAAATGAAGACGGGTTGTTTTCTCTGTGAGGAAGGTTTTTGGCTTTATAATCACTTCTCTGAGCTAAATATTTTAAGTTTTTAAAATAAGTTTAACCCAATTTGACATATAAAATTGTTTTTTTTTTTCTATTTAATTCTAGTGTGGACAGTAAGTTTCAGATCTGACATTCAGTAATATTAAATAAAGACTTCAAATAGATGAGCCATCACCCGATGAACCTTACCTGATCTCTCTCCATTCTGGGCCTCTGATGACTAATAACAGCGGATCTCAATTCACGCCATTTTATAGATAGTTAAACTGAGATGGTTAGCACATTTTTTAGAAAAAAAGAAAAATGTTCCAAAACTGTAGCTATTTAAAAATTGAGAGTTGGAATATTGCTCAAACTGGTTATTCGTGCATTGAGAAATCGCACATAAGACTGCACAAACAAACCATTAATTTAATCATGATGCCTATGAAACTAATTTGAACTTGAAGTCTTTAATTTTTTTTTTTTTTGGTTTTGTAATTAATTTAACCTTTCCTTGAAGAGTCTTTCATCTTTTTGGATTTCATAATTTTTGTTAAGATTCTTGCCACGATTTTTTTTTCCTTTACCATATTTGATTATATTACAAATTGTTAATATAACTGTTAATTTGTAAACGTTTTTAGATTTTTTGTAGTATTTTTATTTTTTAAGTTCGCAAAATATATAGTTGTAAGCGGTTCGAGTTTGTAGAATAATGTGATATTTTCATAATTTATTTGTGATTGTGATTGTTAACATTTATAACTAGCCACATTTACAAATTATTACAAAAAAAACAATACTTTATAAAAAAAGAATTCATCAGTTACACTTCATCAGGCAAAAATCGTCAATAATTAGTAATATCAGTGACGGCTTTTACATGAAGATCGTCACTAATGTTTTCAAAAAAAAAAAAAAAATGTTCTAAAAAATTTATAGAAACCAGAGACAGTTGTTACATGAATAATATCGTTACTAGGGAGAACATCAATGAAGTTGTACAACTGTCGCTAATATTCAATATTTGCCATCACCGATGGACTCAACACCGTCATTAATAATTAACACTTTATTAATATTAGTGTCTTTAAATGTTTATTAACAATTTTATTAATAACAATTCCCCCTCACAACTTCGTAGCCTCTACAAAAATTTAAGAAAAAAAAACAATTTTATTAATAAAAAATATATTTATAATGAATCAAATGACTCTCATTCCAATATATATCTAAACTCATTTATTCTCACAAATTCAACTAAACTATTATAGTAAGTTAATTCTACTTATTTACACTCTTGAATACTCTATTATTTCATTTTTCATCTCTCTTCTTGACCGAAGCCACTTTTGTCTGATATAGCTGCTGTGCTTTGATTGTTAGATTTGCTCATGTTGTTCTCCGATTGAGAGAAAATAGAGACTCTATGCTACGAGCTCCATTGATATTGCGCACTCAGTTCCTGCCAGCTCTACTCTCTTTCCTCTCCTTTATTCTACTCTCCATTCGAGAAGGTAGAAATGAGAGGAAAAAAGAAGAGAGAAGTGGTGGGGGGAGGTGGGAGGGCGCTGAGCAGCTAGCTAGGGTTTTACTGATGAGAGAAGTGGCAAAAAAGTTCATAGCTCGTGGCTTGATCGTGATACACACTTGATTCATTTGCTAACAGCTTGCTCGTTATTTGACCGATACTAGTACAAAAAACTCCTTCACTGATCCTCAACCACCGACTAATAACAGCGGTGTAGGGTTTTTTTAACAACTAGTAGAGGAGTTTTTGTACTAGTACGAGTTGTTAACGAGCCAGCTTGCCACTAGCTTGGTCTATAATTAACGAGTTCAAGCTGGGGCTTAGCTTACTCGTCAATTCGCGAGCTAGCTCGGCTAAGCATCAATTTGTGAATTTGTATGAATTTGTGTGCATTTTATACTGTCTAGCTTAGTCCATCTCGATTCAGCTTGATGCAAAAAGTTTGTAAAATTTATTTTCTTCTTATAATAATAAGATTCAGTCAAACCCAGCGAGCCAGCTCGACAGCTTGTGAGTTAGCTCAGAGTAGCTTGTCACGATTTCAAACTGAGATTTTAGCTAGACTGTCCTAGATCCAACTCATTCAGCTATAGTTCAGTTTAGAATTAACAAGTTGAGTTATAGCTTAACTCAAACCGAATCAGCTTGTTGCCACCCCTAAATAAAATTTAATGTACTACTTTCTATTTAAGTATTATTTATGATCACGTGAAAAAAGAACCACGCCAACGTGCAAGTTGCAAATTTCGAATTTTTTATTAAATTTTGAAAATTTTATTAATGTAAAAAAAAAAAATCAAATTTTAAAATCTACACTTCAGACTGAGAAAAAAAAAATCAAATTTTAAATCTGTTCCGATTGCATTTTTTTGTGAAAATTCAATCTAAACTGCAAAATAATTTTGTAGTTTTAGGTTTGTTATTATTTTTTAATTAAACAAAAATTTTATTATTTTTTTATTTTTTTATTGAAATACTTGAAATATTTTATACATTTCTTCGAAAATAGATAAAATACTATATAATTTGATTTATTAGAAAGATGGCAACAAATAATTCGGATCAATATTTTTAAGGCCGGATGTTTTGCTGTGTAAGAAAAATTAAAATATTTATTTGTGTGTTATTAGAAAAAATAAAAATATTTTGAATCAGAGTTATTGATCCCAATTTAAAAATCACTTCTAAATAAATACAGAAAATATTGTGATCCGAATAAACAAAAAATATCTCTGACAATTCTCTACAAAAACTTTATGTGAAATTTTTTTTTCGGACAATTCTCTACACAACTTTATTCAAATATTTTATTTATTTATCTAGAAAAGTCATTTAAATAAACAAAAAATATCTCTGACAATTCTCTACAAAAACTTCAAGTGAAAAAACTTTTTCGGACAATTCTCTACACAACTTTATTCAAATATTTTATTTATTTATCTAGAAATGACTTTTGAATCAGAATAAATAACTCAAAGTTCAAAATATTTTTATTTATTTTTCTAATAACACCGATAAATATTTTAAATTTTCTTACAGCTGCAAAAAATTCGGCCTGAAAAATATTAATCTGGATTATTTGTCACAATCTTTCTAATAAATTAATTATATAGTATTCTATCTATTTTCTAAAAAATATGTAAAATATTTCTAATATTTCAATAAAAATAAATAAATTGTAACATAATGATATTGGGGTTTTATAACCGTGAATTAAATTCAGGATTTTATAACTGTGAATTAAATTCACGATTTTAGCCTAAAACCTAAAACTGTGGATTAAATTCATGATTTTAGTGTAGAACCACCGTTCTAATTCCAGTTTTAGAAACCGTGGATTTATGTTGCAATTTTGAGAGAATTAAAACTGTAAATTAAATTTGCGGATTTTAGGATCTAAAATTGTGAAATAAAATTGCAGTTTGAATATTTTTTCAAAATTTTATCAAACGTACAGAGTGTAAATTTTGAAATTTATTATTTTTTTAATATTAATAAAAAATTTGGCCGGAAGAGCGAGAGGGGTGGAGGTAGGGGTGTTCATCGGTTCGGTTCAGTTTCAACCGAAATGAATTTGGCAAACCAAAGTTATAATTCGGTTTTAAAAATAAAACCGAACTGAACCGAATTAGCATTGCAACCGAACCAAAGTTTTATTTCGGTTTGTTCGGTTCAAACCGAAATATATTATTATTTTTTATTTAAAACAATTGATTTATAATAAACTGAAATATATTAAGAATTAAACCGGAGTATTAACAAATAAACTAAGATATTTAGAAATAAACCAAGTATTTAAAGCAATTGATTAAAAAATAAACCGGAGTATTAAGAAATAAACCGGAGTGGTTCGGATCAAATTCATCTTACATAAAATTTTGGTCAGTTCAGTTATTTTGGTTTTAAAATTTTTCAAACCAAATTGAACTGAAGTTATAATTCAGTTTTGAAAAGCCAACCGAACTGATCCAATAAACTGAAATAACTGAATCGTTTAAACTGAACTAATTATGTTCCGTTCAGAACCGATTAAACCGAACCGTTTGAACACCCCTAGGTGGAGGGTTATGTACCAGTACTACTTTCTATTCAAGTATTATTTATGATCATATCATCAATGAAGATTGAAGAGTGAAAAAAGAGGAATGAAATCTGCTGCGATTAGAATTTGATGAACAATGTCCTGAAATTCCTGCTTTTTCAAATCTAACCGTTCAACTTTTTATGTGTACGCATCTCCAAACAGTTAGTTTTTCTGTGCACGCATCTCAAAATTAATCGATAGTTGGATTTAAAAAAGCAGAGATTTCAGGATACTGTTCATCCAATTAGAATCGCAGCAAATTTGTTTCCGAAAAAAGAACTAGCGTGCAAGTAGCAGTAATTGTCATTTTTTCTTCACTAATATAATCTTGATCTATGAAATTAGTTGGAGGTTGGGACGACGTCGCTACACTAGTGGAAAATATTGAATCAGGATCGGTTATAATTAGTACAAAACTCAATAACCTCATCGGCAGCATAAGCTCTTACGATGCTGCCCTCAGGCCGATATCGATTCCTGACATATGCTTTTAACAATCCCATGTATCTCTCGAACGGATACATGTACTGCAAGAAAACAGGTCTGCACATCTTAATTTCTCTAATTATGTGAACGATTAAATGAACCATGATATCAAAAAAAGACGGTGAAAAATACATTTCAAGATGACAAAGAGTGACAACAACCTCCTTCTGCAGAGCATCTAGCATATCAGGATCACTTACTTTGCAACAGATGACATTAAAGAAAAAATAAAGCTTCGTGATGGTCTGTCTACCACACTTTGGCAATATGTCCCGAATTGCAACAGGAAGAAGCTGTGTCATTAAAACATGACAGTCGTGAGACTTCATTCCTGTCAATTTTAAATCTTCCAGTGAAACTAGGTTTTTAATATTCGAAGAATATCCAGATGAAACTTTGACACCATGAAGGCATTCTAATAAGTTTTTTTTTCTCTTCTTTCGACAGCGTATGCATTGCAGGTTTTAGATACGTACAAAATTTCTCATTTTCTCTTTTCTTCTCTGCTGGTTGTAGATCCAATCGTATGTTCGAGAATTGCATGTCTTTTCGAACATTGATACCATCCTTAGTCTTACCCGGAATATTCAATAATGTTTCAACTAGGCACACAAATTTTTAACCACATGCATCACATCGAGACAGTGTCAAACATCTAAGTGCTGCGAGTATGGTAAATTCCAGAATATTGACCTCTTCTTCCAACTAATTTTCGGTGCCACTTTCTTTCTCAGCACCTTTTTTTTTAATTTCTCAAATTGAACTTTGATATCCTTCACTCGCGAATAAACAGCTTTACCAGTCAACGGATAATTTACTCTGATATTCTCGGTCTTTTCATTGAATTTTTTCTTTCTCTTTCGGTGTGCGTGGTTAGCAGGAAGAAATCTACGATGACCCATATACACATTTTTAGAGAAATTAGGTAGCCACACATCGACTGTATCGTCTAGAAAAATAGGACACGCTTTCTCTCCTTTGACACTGTAACCCGACAAATTTTTATAAGTTGGAAAATAATTAATGGTGCAGAAAATCATGGTCCATAAAGTAAATTTCTCATTGCTGTATGCATCAAATATCTACACTCCGGGTTGTCATAATTCTTTTAAATTCTCGATCAATGGCGCTAGATACACATCTATGTCATTCCCGGGCTGTTTGGGTCCTGATATGAGCAAGGTCAACATGATGTATTTGCGTTTCATACATAACCAAGGTGAAAGATTATAAATGCACAATAGAATCGGCCAGCTGCTATGCTTGCTGCTCATGCTACTGTGCAGATTTATTTCATCTTCACTCAGCCCAAGCTTAAGATTTCTAGGGTCACGTCCAAATTCGGAGAACTCTTTGTCAATATTTCTCCACTGAGGAGAATCAGCGGGGTGCCGTAATTTTCTGTCTTTTTTACAGTTATTGGCATGCCAACGCACTAATTTTGCATCTTTAGTATTTGAGAACAAACCTTGAATCTCAGTTTGTAATCATCACTTTTATCGCCGGTTAACTGCTTTAATTTGCAATGTGATGCACCACATTTTGGACACTCATGAAGATCTTTATACTCATTTCGATATAATATACAATTATTTGGACACGCATGTATTCTTTGAACTTTTAAATCCACTAGGCACAATATTTTCTTTGCTTCATAAACATTAGGTGGTATCTCATTTTCATCCAAAAATATTTCTTTTGAAGTTTGTAATAACTCAGTAAAACTTCTATCACTCCAACCATTAGATGCTTTAAGGTTATACAATTTTAATACACATTTTAATTTTGAAAATTTAGAACAACCAGGATACAATTTCTTATTATAATCTTTGTACAAATTCTCAAATAAACAATACTGCTTATCATTATCAAAATCATCTTCTAAATCACATAACATTTGATCAAAATTATCACATCTATCTACCACCAGATCATCATTCTCTTCGGTATGGTATTCCTGATCCTCAGTACAAGGGCCTATATCAGTTTCCAATCCCCGTAGATCATTCCCGTCATTTCTACCGGTATGGTATTCCTGATGCTCAGTACCAGTACCTATGTCGGTTGGCAAACTTTCACTGTACCATAACCAACACTTATATTCTTGCTTGAATCTACGACAGATTAAATGGTTCCTCACTTGGTTCGGGTTGGAAATTTTTTGACCATTGTTACAATCACGACAAGGACACGACCTCAGTGCACTCCCGTTATTCGCCATATCTTTCGTAGCAACTCTGATAAATTCCTCGACACCTGTCATATATTCATCAGGTAGACGTGAAACTTCGTACTTCCAACTGCGGTCCATCTGCAATTATAATAAAACACAATTAATTACGAACAAGGTTGGGGTACGTACTCAATTCTGTTCATAATAGAGCTTACATGGGGCCGGGTTACCATCATATCCCACTCTCTGAATACTTTGTCTCAGTAGTGACCACATATTAGTCGTGTTTTAGCATTTAAAAAAATTTCGACAGCATTTCTCCTTAATTTTCCAAGTATTCGGAGAACTAAGGGGAAATACTGCCGAAATTTTCTTAAATGCTAAAACATGACTAACATGTGGCCACATCCTAAATAAAACAAAGTATTCAAAGAGCAGTCCCAAAATGGGGACTATTGAAAATTAATCCCTAATGGATTAATTTTGAACGGGTATCATGACCTAAAGGCATTAATAATGCAGTTGTGGCTCATAAGACAGTACTCTAGCTACATACCTAGCTAATATAAATACATCTCTTACCAAAAAAAATACATTAGTGCACAAAACTAATTAAACATGAGTTCTAGGTTGTACTTACAACTTTTTTTGGATGACGGATCGAGTGAGATGAAGATTGCTACACCAAATATCTCAATAATAGCCAATCTACAAAATTAAACCATTGATCGGAATCTAATTAAGAGATGTATATGTATAACATGCATGCTATATATATCCTACAACTTGAAATAAAATAAAAAACTGCTCATATAGCAGATATATATAGTATATATATAGCAAACTCAAAAGCGTGTGCATGCAAATCTTGAAATAAGAAAAAGTATTCAAACTTATAAAGAAAATCTCCACATATAAAGAATAACTCATATATAGCTCATATATAGCATGTATGCATATATATGCATGTGCATCTAAATCTCCACATATAAATAAAAACTTGAAATGAGAAGAGGCTAGGTATTCAAACTTAAAAGCTTATGGAACCAATAAAAGAGTTGAATCAAGACTATAAGGTTTAGATTTTGAGCAGGGCCAGATCATAACTCACTTCTTGTATATATAACATTTAGGATTTAGGGTTTGAACCGAATCATAGCCAATAAATGGTGCTCCACTTATAGTAAACTTGAGAAAAGAGATGATCAAATGTACCTGAAAAAAGAGAGCTGAGATAGCTGAATTAATGTAGGGCGAAATAGCTGCTGCGCTAATTAAGAGAGACGATAGAGGAAGAGAAACAAGATTCTGACAAAAATCGGACTGAATTAACTTTTTCTATGCACTATTAGGATCGGTTGTTTATAGAAGCTGATCCTGATAGTATCAGGATCAGTTGTTTAAAAAACCCGATTTGATTAACTATTAGAATCGATTTTGTTCAGAGAACCGATCCAGATGGATATTAGTATCGGTTGTTTCTTATAGCCGATCATGATTTCTGTTTTTCTACTAGTGGTAGAATCTGTTAAAATAAAATAAATAAATAATATATGGTTAGCTAAATATTAAACGCTGCCCAGTAATTAATGTTCTTGGTCTGTACGTAGAATTATACAGACTGGCATTAATCATGTGCTATAAAATAATAACAATAGAATAAAGCAATGTTTGACCTAGCTTAGCATTAATTATTGTGCTAAAACTTCAAAGTCCCAATCTTAGTTATAGTATGAATGAAAACCACGTTTTTACGCTAACAATTGTCCACGGAAATATTATATGATTCCATCAGCAATAATTGAACGAATTGCCTGTCTAATTTATAAAAAAAATAGTTTACTACCTACCTATTGCACCATAAAAAATGTAAGTGCTTAACTCTTTGTTAAGGGGATTAAATGCATGCAAAACCTGATCATATATTTGTCGAGATTTCAAACGTAATAATTTCGAAGTTTTGACCTCAAAATCAAGCATCATCACAAAATTTATAGAGCAATAATTTGAGATGAATGAGCAATCATCAAATTAAAAATTAAAACTTTGTTATAGTTACATCGAACCTACATTTTTTTAAATTAAAAATTGATAATAAAGCATTTTATAAGCAGTCGATGCAAGTATAATTATTAAAAATAATGATGATGATGATGATGATGATGATCTTACCAGTTCCTTTAATGAGTTTATTTACGACTTTCAGACTAAACAGACGATTCAAATCTCATTCTACACGGTCAGGTATATTGTACTGTATGTCTGTATCTGAATTCATCCCACTGGGAAGTAACATTAGTAAAAAAAAATCATCTAAGAGCCCAGCCCATGTGCCCATAAGCCCTTGCATTTTATACTCTTATTGAATGAGCCTGGCGCACCTCCGATACGAGCAGAGGGCAATTTATAATAATGGGCTGGGCTAAGCTCGCCTTTCAACCTGGCTGGAGAAGAATGGTCACAGAAACATCCGGTCAAAAGGAAAAACCCAGAGTTTTTTTTTTTTAATGGTTACAGGCAAGGTGCCTGTAACAAGTATATTGATAAAAGAAAATGTTTAATTACAAAAAATTTTAGAATAAATACTATATCCACCTAACTCTCCTATACAATGTTGGATATTGCATGTAAGATTCTCTCTAAAAATGCAAAAAGGTAATAAGGTAATAACTAATAAAATTAGCTCATGCCTAACGCATACTACTCCACAACTCTTATCTCCAAGGCTGTTTCGCCTATGGGTCGATGAACCACCCTTCGCTTATTTGAAAACACTTTTCTATTCTTTTCCCTCCACAATGCTCAAGCACCTGTTGCCCATATAACGTTCCACTTCAATCGTTGTGATTGCGACATTGCCCATCCCAATAATGCATCCTCTATACATTAGGATATCCTGAGTCAAAATATTTTTGTCTAGCATAAGCCAGATGAAAATTCTAACCTTCAATGGGACCTTAATTCTCCATAAAATCTTCTGATATGAAACCAAAATTCCACTATTGTGAAGTGCCTTATATGCCGAGGAGCAAGAGAATATACCTGTAGATGACCAACCCGAGATCCTGTTAGCTCCCACCTGATCCACCGAGCACTTATAGAAAGGAAGTAATGTTGCCAACTCCTTGAGGAAGAAAGAGCTGTCATCTCTCAAGATAGCCAGTTGAGAAGGCGACGTTATTCCATACAAGGATTTCAAGGTGTTTGCCCACAGGTTGTCTACTCTGCTCTCCAATGCCCAAATCCATTTTACCATTTGCGCGTCATTCTGGGTTGCCAAATCCATAATGCCTAACCCCCCCCCCCCCCCCCCCCCCCCCCCCCAAATTAATTTTCAATGCACAAACCCTTTCCCAATTCACCAGACAGTTAATACCTTAATTTGCACACTTCGTTTTTCTTCCAGAGGATCTGTCTTCTCAATTTATCAATATGATTGATAACACCCACCGGAATCTTGAAGGCCTGCATGTAATGTAGTGGCATAGCCAATAGGACCGACTTAACCAAAGTAATACGGCCTCCATAAGACAGAAAATTAGATGTCCATCCTTTAATCTTCCTCTGTACCGCCCGTAGCATTGGTTGGTAATCAATTTTTCTCGATTTTTTGACCGATAACAGCAAACTCAGGTATCTAATCGATAGCTGGGTTGGTGGCAATTGGAAAATAGACTGGATTGTCGGAATCCGACTCCTAGGCACTGCTATCGAAACAAAGACGCTCTTACCTCTGTTTATCGTGAAACCTGACAGTTCCATGTAGACTCTCAATACATGATTTACCACTTTCAAAGTAACCAAATGGGCTTCACATATTATAAGATTATCATCCGCGTACTGAATTATTTCTGGCTGGATTCTTACCTGAGGGGGCATGATGCTTGCAGCATTAGAGAGGAAAAAATTAAGTGAATCTGCCACAAAGAATGAAAAGCATTGGGGATAGAGAGTCTCCTTGTCTTAGACCCCTCTTGTGCTTAAAAATCGTAGTTTGCACTCCGTTAACCCTTACCACGAAAGATGATGTATGCAATATGCTAATTACCAGTTTACCACCGACGTCCACCCTGGTGGAAAACCCTTCTCCCCCAGCAGGTTTACCATGAATGTCTAGTCCACCGTATCAAAAGTTTTCTCAAAATTGACTTTGTACAAGACCGCTGATAGTTTCTTTTTTGTGCAGAAATTGAGAAATTCTCTTGCTGATAAAAAAATACTCTATCAGAGACCTACCCTGAACGAAAGCCGTTTGGTTATGTGAGATGAGCTTTGAAAGGTGTGGCTATAGTTTGTTTGCCATGATTTTCGTTATCAGTTTTGCAATTGTGTTAATAACACTAATTGGCCTGTAGTCCGCTACCTATTCTGGGTTTGTCTTCTTGGGGATAAGTGTGATTGCCACCTTGTTTAAGCACACTCGATGGTAACTTTGTTACCTTGAAATTCCTTGAGTACTTCCATTATGTCAGCCCCCACTATGTTCCAGAAGTTTTGAAAGAACTCGATTGGAAGTTTATCCGGTCCACTTGCCTTACCCTTTAGCATGGCACGGCATGGATGGCTTGCAGAACTTCAGCCTCCGTGTACACATCATCCAAAGCCCACAAGTCATCTGAGTAATTCGGTCCCACCCTCCCTGATAGGTCAAAAGGTCTACTATGGTTCATTTTTTCCCCCAAAATCCTTGCTTGTAGTGCTGGTGCAGAAAGTTCAGCATTTGGCCCGCCGTAATTGTGTCCCATGTGTTTGATCTTAGTGATTCTACCGAATTAGCATTTTTTTTGGCCATTTGCGATTGCATGGAAGTATTTCGTATTTTTATCTCCAAGTTTGAGCCATATGCAATTGGATCGCTACTTCCATTTCTCTTCTATTTCCGATGCCAATTTGAAAATGTGCTCCATCAGCCTAATTCGCAATCTAAATTCAATCGAGTTTAGCTCTCGAAATTCTTCCACCCTATCCAGTTTTTGGAGTATCCATTTGGACCTCGTAAGATATGTTACGTTAAACATACATAAAATTAATTAATTCTGAATTCATTATGGAGTGCAGGTCTAGCGGGAATTTGAAATGTTTTTTAGTTTGGATATTTTTCTCACTTTATGTTCACTATAATAGGATTTGCAGACATGATCTCCCTCCCACACCACTGCCAGTCATCAACATACAATAATCTTGAAAATAGATTTACCAGTTGAGAAATTGGTAGCAATTCGGCCAGTTACCAATTAGTAGCAATTAGTAAGTGACCATAAAATTAAGAAGGGGGACATATGTACTTATATAAAGTTTCAAAATAAAAATACTTGAAGGCTTTAAACTTGACATAAATAAGTTAAATAATACTCAATCATACATTTAAATTTGACAATGATAAAAATTAAAAATACTTAATAACTTGACATGACGCAAAAGCTAGTTTAAAGCTCAATTTCATCTTTTATTATGTTTTAGTTTGATTGGTAACCAAAGCGTTCCTGAAGCTACTTCTCAACCTCCACATTTATATATATAGATACCTCTATATATATACCTCTATACATATGCTTATGTAGAAGCTCGTTACCCTTCAAGTTGTAAACTTGACAGCAACTAGCTTGTATCAAATACAGAAAGAAAAAGACACAATGTTTAACGAGGTTCAGCACCAACTTGGTACCTACATCCTCCACACTCACACACACCTTTTTTTTTATTTTCAAAAAGTTAAATCTTACAAAGGAAGAATTGTAGGTTTTATATAATGAACCTCTCTCCAATTTTCTGGATCCTACATTCTTTTTTTTTCTTTCTTTACTTTTTTTCTTATTATTACAATCTTCTAAAATAAGAAACAACATAACTCAGAATCTTCTAAAATAAGAAACAACATAACTCAGAAACATAAAGTAAATCTCAAACGGATCCCAACTATCACCTTCCATATCATTACAAGAGCCAGCTGTCGCCTTCCATATCTGGTCTGGCGGCCAGGTACACGGTCCGTACAAGTTGCACACACGGACCGTGCATCGTCTACTTCAACACTCTCCCTCAAGTTGGCATGTACAGATCAGTCATGCCTAACTTGCTCACTGCTCCATTGAAAATGTTGCTGGTTACACCTTTGGTCAAGATATCTGCAAGTTGACTTTCAGATATGACAAATTCCAAGTCAATCTCCTTTGAGTCGATGTTCTCCTTTAGGAAATGTATGTTCACACTCACATGTTTGGTTCTATCATGCTGCACTGGGTTATCAATTGCCGCCTTATTATCCACACGAAGTATCATGGCTTCTTCTGGTGCAAATCCAAGTTCCTTCAATACCTTCTTTATCTAGAGTAACTCGCACACTCCTTTGGTTACCCCAATTAATTCAGTCTCTGCACTTGAAAACGCCACCACACTTTATTTTTTGCTTCTCCAAGTTACCAGGTTTCCTCCAACAAAGGCAAAATACACTGAAGTTGATTTTCGGTCTGTGAGGCTCCTAGCCTAATCTGCATCAGCATAGCCAATAACCCTCAAGACCATTTTTTCTGAAATAAATACCATTCCCTGGAGTTTTTTTTAGATACTTGATTATTCTCATGACCGCTTCCATGTGTTCTTCACTTGGATTGTGCATGAACTGACTCACCAAACTTACTGCATATGCAATATCAGGCCCTTATGTGTGAGAGATAAATGAGCTTCCCAACCAACCACTGGTATCTCTCTCTGTTTGTTGGAACTTGATCTGGATTTTCTACAAGCTTAGCATTTAGAATTACTGGTGTGTCCACCGGTTTGCAATCTAGCATCCCAACCTCTGCTAGTAAATCTAAGATATAGTTTCACTGAGATAAGACAATACCTTGCTTTGACCTAGCTACCTCAATTCCAAGAAAGTATTTCAAACCTCCGAGATTTTTCATCTCGAAATCCTTTGACTGCTTTTCTTCAAAGGTACATATCTCATCTGCATCAACTCCTGTAATGATCATATCATATACATAAATAATCAAAACAGTTAATTTATTATGCCTTCTTTTATAAAACAACGTGTGGTCAGACTCCCCTCGGGCAAACCCATAACTTCTCATAGCATTGCTGAACCGACCAAACCATGCTCGAGGTGATTGCTTCAATCCGTACAATGCTTTGTCTAGTTTACATACCAATTGTTCCGAGCCAGTTCTCTCATACCCAGGTGGAATTTTCATGTATACTTCTTCTTCCAAACTCCCATTTAGAAAAAAATTCTTGACATCGAATTGATGCAACGGCCAATCTAGATTAGCTACAAAAGATAACAGAACTGTGTTTAGTTTGGCTACAGGTGAAAAAGTTTTCTGATAGTCTATTCCATATACATGAGTGTACCCTTGCTTATACCTTTCAACAGTACCATTCGGACCATATTTGATTGTAAATACTCATCTACAACCTACCGATTTTTTTTCCTTTTGGTAATTCAGTAAGAAACCAGGTTTTATTTTTGTGCAGTGCCTCGATTTCGACATCCATGGCCTCAACCTATTTTGGATCCTGCAAAGCCTCACCAATATTTCCTGGTATAGGTATATTCAGGTTCTTTTCTCCAAACTGTTTCAATGGTTCTAGTAACCTACTTATTGTAACATAATGTGCAATTGGATACCGGTTCTGTTCACTTGTACTATCTTCAGGAACATACCTTTTTGGTGCAAAGCCTCTATTATATCTGGGTGGTAAAGTATACCTTTGGTCATAAACACTTACCTCAGGAGTATCCTCAGGAGCATCTTTGGTTTGTGGTTCTAGGTCTTCTTGTATCACAACTTCTGATTCAAGTCCCTCCTCATTCAGACCGTACACTCCAAAATCCAGACCGTGCACTTCTGAATTCGGACCGTGCATCTCTGCATCCAGACCGTATACTGACGCGTGCATCATAGGTTCCAAGTTTTTTGAACTCACAGCCTCATGTTGGTACCAGATATCTCTCTCATTCTCCATCTCCCCCTGAGAGGGATATTTGGAAACCGGATAGAACGGTTCATCCTCCAAAAAGGTTACATCCATAGTAATATACTATTTTCGAGACACTGAATCATAACACTTGTACCCCTTTTGATTTAACCCAAGTCCAAGTGAAATACACTTGTGCACATGGCTCAAGTTCAGATCTATGGTTCCTTTGCACATGAACGTATGCAACACACCCAAAGGTTTTTGGTTGCAGGCTTAATATAGAGGGAATGTGCATAAAACTTGCGAGTTTCTTGAGAGGTGTTAGGAATTTATTAATCTACGAGGGGGAGTCTATTTATTACGTATACTGCCATGGTTACAGCACAATTCCAGAATTTTTGTGGTGCAACATTTTCAAGTAATAGTGCCCTTGCAGTTTCAAGGATGTATCTATTTTTTCTCTCTACTATACCATTTTATTGAGGTGTTCCCACACACGTGGTTTCATGAATCACTCCATTTTCTACTAGAAATTCTTTCAAGGTTCTATTCACAAATTCTCCCACATTATCACTTCTAAGAAATTTATACTGGTTTCAAATTGGGTTTGTATCATTGTATGAAAGTTTTTGAATAATGTTGCTAATTCTTCCTTTTTTTTCTCAGCAAATACACCCATGTCATGCGAGTACAGTCATCAATAAACAAGACAAAATACTTATAGCCATCCATAGATTCAACCGTAAAAAGACCCCAAACATCAGAATGAACAAGTTCAAAAGATTTTCCAGATTGATTTAAACTGATGTTATAAGGGACACGATGACTCTTTGCTTTGATACATGTTTCACACTGAAACTTGAACAAATCCAAACCTACAAACAATTTAGGTAAAATGTTCTTCATATACCCAAAAGAAGGATGTTCTAACTGCCTGTGCCATGTCCAAATCTTATCCTTAGATTTTGAAGTTCCTCTTACTAAGTTACTCCTTCCAGTCTTAAGATCTTCCAAGTGTTACAAGCGACCTTTCTTACAACCACACCTAATGATCTCTTTCGTGAGAATATCTTGTACAATGCAAAAGTTTAGAAACATGAGAACTACACAATTCATTTTCTTAGTTAGTTGGCCAACGAAGATTAATCACGTAGCTAGGGATGTTACAAGTAGTGTGTTATTCAGTATTAGAGATTGACTAATCCCCACATCACCTACCCCTTCTACTAGATACCCAACTCCATTTGCATTATAAATCTTGTGCACCCTAGGTTTCTTAATGTCCTTTAGATCAGTTTTCACAAAAGTCATGTCATCCGTAGCACCTGAGTCTATTACCCATCCATCTAAACTTTCTTGAGCAACAACAAAGGATATACCTTGACCTGCTGGTTTACCACCATTGATACCTGACTTATGATCTGAGTTACTTAGCAGACTGGTTTATCCTGCTTCAGAGGATGGTGCATAGGACGTGCATAGTTATGTCCAGGCCGTGCACTGGTCTGCACTTGTTGTGTTGGAGGTGACAGGAGGTGTTATTTGTTGTGGTTTGGTTTGGAGGGACATTAGATGCGCCATTTGAGTTTGTTGTACAGTTATAAGTTCTGTTAGTTTCTCGAACAGAGTTTGGGTAGGGATTTCTTCTTTCATGGTGAGTAGTTGTGAAGGTTTTTAGCCTACCGGATCGAACCACGCTCTGATACCATGTAAACTTGACAACAACTAGCTTGTATACTGGCCGTGTACTCTTGTGCACAGTCTGTGTATGTTAGCAAAAATAGAAACAAATACAGAAAGAAAGAAACACAATTTTTAACGAGGTTTAGCACCAACTTGGTATCTACGTCTTCCACACTCACACACACCTTTTTTTCAGAAAGTTAAATCTTACAGAAGAAGAAAGGTAGGTTTTATAGAAGGAACATCCCTCCAATTTTCTAGATCCTACATTCCTTTTTTTCCTTTCTTTATGTTTTTTTCTTATTATTACAATCTTCTAAAATAAGAAACAACATAACTCAGAATCTTCTAAAATAAGAAACAACATAACTTAGAAACATAAAGTAAATCTCAAACGGATCCCAACTGTCACCTTCCATATCACCACAAGAGCCAGCTGCTGCCTTCCATATCTAGTATGGCGGCTAGGTACACGGTCCGTACAAGTTGCACACACGGACCGTGCATCGTCTGCTTCAACACAAATGTCATCCTTATGCAACCTAACATGACATAAAGCTTTGCACTCGCTTCTCTACATCGATCTTTCCTTTTCGGGTGTCTTTTCAATTAGTCCACCAATCATCTCCTCCATTTGCTTCTTTGTCTTTCTGGTTGTCCCTTCTTTCAAACAAATCATTCTCAAAGTGGTCTTTATCCCTTTCGAATTTACGTAGCTGGATAGCTTACGAATACTAAATCCAGCAATGTATCCGTACGCGTTGTAAAAATCATAAGTCTATTTTTCACTATCAAACTCCATTCATGTATGAGACTCAATACTTTGTTCTCCTATTCCATCTATTACCATATCTTTTAGGAAAAATTGGTTATTTGTCACTCCAAAACCTTAAAATTTGAAAAATGCCATCCCGAAATTAGAAATCATCCTAATGCCACTCTAAACTTAAATAATTTTTAATTTTGTCATAAATAATAATTAATGACTAAAATACCCTCCCCATCCTCTTCCTCTCCATTCCTTTTCTATTTTTGTGTCCTTTTATTACACAGGGGCACTGATTTGTTGTGTCCTTTTGTTCTCTAACAGGCACACTGAGGATCCCATTTCTATTTCTGACTAATGGTAAGTTCTATATCTTAGATTCATATGTTACGGTTGATCTGCGCTTGATCTTTAAATTTTGATTTTTATTATTAAAATGAGGTGGCATTCCTGAGTCAAAAAGAGCATCTGAGTTAAGCAAGCTTTTAGGTGTGAACGTATCACCTCAACAGGTACCTTTCCTCTCATGCTCCTTTTTGCATTATGAAACTCACGAGTTAGGATACTACTGGCATATACTAGATACTAGTGTATGCAGATTAATTGCTCTTTCTTTTGAATGAGATAATTACTTGAATTAATTATGAAATTCTTAGAACATTTATGGTCTCTGATTCAACTGATCTAGTTTAGTTTTTCTTTATTTGGTTTAAGTGGACACAGAAATAGAAATGGGATGGAGAGGAAGGGGATGGAGAGGGTATTTTAGTCATTAATTATTATTTGTGGCAAAATTAAAAATTAACTAAGTTTAGAGTGGCATTATGATGATTTTTAATTTTGGAATGGTATTTTTTAAATTTTAAGGTTTTGGAGTGGCAAATAACCAATTTTCTCAACATCCAAAGTTACAATAAGTAGTATTGTGAAAACTTGAAATCTTGTACTTGCTTGAGGATCCATTTTTCTCCAACTTTTTTTTCTTCAACTTGGGGCATTCCATAAGCTCATCTTGGAATGAATTGAAGATGTTTCGTGTGTACAATTCAGCAGCTTGTTCTTCAAGTGGAGATTTTAAATTCAAAATTGGAGTTTTGTATATTGAAGCAAATCGCTCTGCATGCTCCGCCTTATATCGATGCTCAAGAGCATGCTCGTACCTGAGCACAAATTTTCTCAAAGTAGTGCCTTTGTTAAGAAATGAATCAAAAAAAGAGTGTATGCTCTCACATCTTTGGGTGGTATTCATACCGGCGTAAAATATAGTACGGTTGTAAACGGAAATTCAAGATTTCTGAATATCAAATAAATTATTTAACCACTCATCCTCCATAAGTTTATAGTCTTTCGTAATCCTCTTCCATTCATTATCAAATTGCTCAGTAGTGATCAAATAATACAAACAATTATTCATATCTCGAGAAAATAGTGAGTTATCCTTGTAAAGGAAACCGTATTTTTCTGGAAATTTATTCATGATGTACCAAAGGCAAAATTTGCGGGAAACGGTCGGAAAAACCTTTCTTATTGCTCGTAGTACTGACGAGCGGTCGAAACCAAACATTTTTCAAAATTTACCACCCACCGAATGTAGCCAAGTCTCAAATAATCACACAAATGTTTCTTCTTGCTCATTTTGCAACAAGGCGAAACCAAACATTATGGATTTGGTATGATTATTGACACCAACAAAGTTTCCCAAAGGCAAACTATACTTGTTAGTTTTATAACTTGTATCAGAGACCAACACATCGCCAAACTGCTCGTAGTACTGACGAGCAATCGAATATATCCAAAAGAAATTTATCACCATATCCTCTTCATCAGTTTGGATTTCATAAAAGAAATTTGGATCTTGTGATTTCTTCTCAGTACAATATTGCACCACGGCATGTGCATCTCCGCTGTCCAAATTCTTCCTCCTAAGGTATCTTTTATGATTCCAATAATCTCTTTGTGAAACATTTATACTTGCATCACAATTAACAATATCCGACACTCTACCAATCGGAAGATCTGTTTCGCTACACTTTTCCACTATACTTTTTGCCATAGACGGCATCCCTCCCGATTGTTCTAAGTAGATCCGACTATTGGGACTAACCAAAAGATGGTTGTGTTCCTTTTTAATCTTTTCCACCTTCTACCTTCCATTCTTATTTAACACACTTATATTATACCGGACAACCACTTCTACGGGTTAAGGTTTTTCTGCTCTTTCTTTTCTTTATCCAAAACAACAACATCATTTGATTTTTTTTCTCTTCACAAAATCCAGCACAAGAGCATACATACTGGCGGTAACAAATTTTATCCGTGTGTGCAAAATTAATGGTCCTCCTTACTCGTACCGTATATCCCTTCGATATAGCAAAATTGTAATAAAAAGTTTCAAACTCCTCAAGAGATGCAAACGCCATGCCTTTCCATGGAACGATATCATTACCACTCTTCTTATTTTCGTGAGTAAAAACTGTCTCTGTTTTCATCCCTTCACCTATAGAAGCATCGTCCTAATATAAAATAATGTTCAATGAGATTTAGTATCACATAATATCGTAAGGCGAAAAACATAATGAACTATAAAGCTTAATACTTTTCTGAATTCAAATTTTATTATGATATGTATACAAAAATTTTAACATTATTTTGCATAGTTATATTACCTTTTTATATAAGTACAATGCAAAAATTACCGAGGACTTTCAATCTGCATCTATAAGAAGTACACAATCTGGATTTTGGTTGAACCTCCAATTAATTTGATTATTTCTCAGTTAGTAAAAAAAAACCTGAAATTTCATTTGTTGGTGATGCTTAGACTCTCTAAGGAATCTTATTTTAATTTTTTCAAGTGCACGTGACACAGAAGTATGTAGATAGAATTAAAATTTCCGAGTGCTCTCAGAGGGAATTTCATTTGGTGATAAGATTAAGGATCTTGATTAATATTTGAGTTTCGTTACTCTTGGGTATTGAAAGGAATTTAATAGGGAAATTACATCAGATAATGAAGATGGTGGCGATGAGGGCTCGACGGAGGTTGGAAGCATGGCTGGTTCCATGGCGGAGGGAGCAAGTGCGGAGGGAGGAACTGCAGCAGCAATTTCGTTCACTAGAGAAAGAGGGGAAGAAAGAAGAGTCATGGCAACTTCAATCACGGAAAGGAATCAGAAGCGATCTCCTAGCACTGGAGAGGATAGGCCACAATCTCCTACCTATTTTGTTCACTGGAGAGGAAAGAAAATATTTTAGCGCCTATTTTGGAAACGAAGAGTCGGAGATGGAGAAATATCTGCACCGTTCATCAGAAATAAAATATGCGGTCCAAGATTTGAAACAATTCTGGAGCATGAAATATTGGTGCATTTGAACCCTCCTCATATATATATATATATATAGAGGAGGGTTCAAATGCACCATAATTTTTGTGCTCCAATATTCTCCACATCTATTGTCTCTGTTTTCAAAGTCCGAATAATCGATCCGAACCGCTCAATATAATCTTCATAATAAAATATGCTTGGGGATCAAATTTTATATTTTTTTTTTAAAATTTACTATTTTTTTAGATAGATACAAAATCACTGTTTTAAGGAGATTCTGGACCATCCGATAAAGTGGTATTGTACCTATGTAAAAAGATAGTAAAAAAATTTGGTCTCCAAGCATATTTTATTATAAAGATTATGTTGAGCGATTCGGATCGACCGTTCGGACTTTAAAAACATAGATAAAGGATGTAGAACATATTGGAGCACAAAGTTATGGTGCATTTGAACCCTCCTATATATATATATATATATATATAGAGAGAGAGAGAGAACCTGCTAGCATGTTATGCGTAGCATAGAGGGCCTCCGTGCAATAGCTTAATATTTGATTTTTCCAAATCCTAACGGTTGATCCGAACCGTTCATATTGTTCTCCATATTAATATATGTTTGGAGACCAAATTTTATATTTTTTGGAATTTTTTTACTATGTTTTTAGATTTATTGAAAATCGTTGTTTTTTTTATGGTCCAGATTTGCTGAAAACAGTGATTTTCAATAAATCTAAAAAAATATTAAAAAATTTCCAAAAAATATATAATTTGGTTTCCAAATACATATTAATATGTAGAACAAGATGAACGGTTCGGATCGACCGTTAGGATTTTTAAAAGTCGAATATTGTGCCGTTGTAAGGAGGCCTTCTATGCTACGCATAGCATGCTAGCATATTCCTATATATATATTGAAGAAAAGGTCCTACGAAGGCCATCAGGGGACTATGACGTAGTGTTTTACAAACGGGCCAGGCTGAGCGGTCCTGGCAAAACCCGGGCACGGACACGAGCACGGGTGGGCACGGGCGACATGGGTACACGGTACAATGGGCCGGGTAGCACGGATTTTTTTTTTCAAAAACCCTGCACTGCCCGTTTCAAACCCGTGCCCGTCTCGAGTTCGGAGGCAGGGCGGTCCGAGTAGGGGGCAGGGCAATCCAGGTAGGGGGGCAGGGCGGTCCGGGTAGGGTCCGGTCCGGTCCAGATTTTTTTTCTGTTTTATTTTACTGTTTTTTTTTGTTTTTTTTATTTTTTTCTATTTTTTTTCTTTGTAACCAATAAATTATAAATCAAAATTCATTTAAACTAAAATTCATTTGACATGGTTGATTAATTTTAAGTGATCAAAATTCATTTATTTTAAGTGATCACTTTCCAGTTTGATTAATTATCCTACTCGTATCTTTTTATTTTTTATGAACATAAATACTTCACAATTTTTAATATTAATTTCAAATAATAATATTTTTCTTATTTTATATTTTTTTTAGTTCATTTACGTTTAAATTTAAGAATGGTTATATCTATTTTAATTGTTTATGTAATTATATCTTTCCTATAAAAATAAATAATACATATATACAAAACGAAATAAGAAAATCAAAAAATAAAAATTTTATTTGTTGTGAATTAAAGTCATAAATGTTCAATTTGTGAAAGTAAAAAACTAATTGAGATAAATGAAGGAAAAATAACATTGAAGTAAAGAAAATTACAACTATCAACTGATAGCTCAGCGTTGAAAGTAAAAATAATACAACGTCGAGATAATCCTAATCGGAATCAGAGTTCCACTGCTTCTTTCGTTTTCCCTTTTGCCTGCTTCGCTTAGACTTGTCTAAGGCACAGGGTGGGCATATAAAATGCTTGAACCTTATATCCTCCCTTGTGCGTGCCGGGTAGGCACTAATGCAGAAATGGTAGAAAGCTTGCAAACATTCTGCGCAACAGAACATCTCGCTCCTCTTTCCATATTGGTCATAGTGGTTGCAAAAATCCACATTTTTTTTTGGGACTTTTCATGAAGGTTCTCGGAGTTTTCTTCTTTCATAAGTTTCTCGAGATCTCTTGAGCAAAAGTAGGGGAGGGCTCGTGTACGAGATTTCACTGAGGGCTCTGCAATCGAGCTAAGGGCTCGCGTATGAGATTCCGCTGTGTTGGCACTCATTCTTAATAGAATAAATTCAGTTAGAATTAATTAATGAATAAACTAATTAATATAAATTCGGTTAGAATTAATAATGTTAATAAGTCTGTTTGCATAAATTCGAATTCTTCTTTAAAATGAATATTTATATTAGCAATTCTTCATTAGTAATTCTTCTTTAAAATGAATATTTTTTGGAAAATCCAGGGCCATTCCAATACATCACCAAAACAATTTTAGTATAGACTATTTTGTACGTGCATCCCTTGGGTCGGTCTTCTGGTACCAACTGTTTTGGTGATGTATCAGAATTGCCGTAGATTCTCTTTGCCGAGTAGGCACCGTAGACTGTCTTGAGCTGTTTATGTTGCCCTCCAAATCTACAAGGGTATGTTTAGTTAGTTTGAGAATAAACTATTTAAAAGTAAATCTAACATTTTCAAAAATAAATCTAATCTATTCAAAAATAAATCTAACATTTTTAAAATAAATATAACTTATTAAAAAATGAATCCAACATTAAAAATCAAAATAAATACGAATTTAAAAATAAATCCAACATATTCAAAAATAATTCCAATTTGAAAAATAAAATCTAACCTATTTTTTTAACCTATTCAAAAATAAATTCAAATTTGAAAAATAAAACCTAACTTATTCAAAAATAAATGTAGTTACTTAACATATTCAAAAAATAAATCTAACCTATTTATTTAACCTATTAAAAATAAATTCGAATTTTAAAAATAAAATCTAACATATTAAAAAATAAATCAAATTACTCTACATATTCACAAAAATGAATCTAACCTATTTTCTTAACCTATTAAAAATAAATTCGAATTTCAAAAATAAAATCTAACATATTCAAAATAAATCTAATTACATCACATATTCAAACAAATAAATCTAACCTATTTTTTAACCTATTAAAAATAAATCCGAATTTCAAAAATAAAATCTAATATATTCAAAACAAATTACTTCACTTATTCAAAAAAAAAATCTAACATATTTTTTAACCTATTAAAAATAAATCCGAATTTCAAAAATAAAATCTAATATATTCAAAACAAATCTAATTACTTCACATATTCAAAAAAATAAATCTAACATATTTTTTTAACCTATTAAAAATAAATCCGAATTTCAAAAATAAAATCTAACATATTCAAAATAAATCTAATTACTTCACATCTAACAAATCTAACATAAACTAAATAAATCTAACATATTCAATAAATCTAACAAATCTAACATAAAATAAATCTAACAAATCTAATTACTTAACAAATCTAACAAATCTAATTAACATAAAATAAATCGAACAAATCTAATTACTTAACATTCAATAAATCTAGCATAAACTAAATCTAACATTCAATTTAAATTCTAAATTTCTCTACAAAAATAAATGTAACGTAGTGAAACTTTTAAAATAACAAGATTTCAAAATATAATTAAATATAGTTAGTAGTTAAAAATCTAATGCGTGGAAATATTTTATACTGACTGATTGAGTTAAAGCGTCAAGAATCGAATTATAAATATAGAAAAACGGTCCAGTGCGGATGGATGACCCGCACTGCGGGTGGCTTCACCCGCACTGGGACAAGTTCCTTAATAAACGGCTGCAATTTCCTATGGGTGCGGATGGTGGTGTGGATGGGCACACACACTGCGGGTGAGTTCTGTACTCTTCTGAAAATTCCGCTAAGTACTGAATGCGGATGGGAGCATCCGCACTGGCCTCAGTGCGTCCGCACTAGGCTCGGACATTTTTCTGCGCCGTGAGTGCGGCTGGACGGATCCGCAGTGCGGATGATTGATCCGCACTGTGGGGGTATGTTTGTTATTTGCGCAGTGAATGCGGCTGGATGGATCCGCAGTGCGGATGATTGACCCGCACTGGGGTGTATTATGTGCTATTTTTGATATTTTTGAAGGACTTATGAGCAAAATGGACCAAATAATCTTTCTCTTCCTCTTTTTAATAAATAAAAATATTACATAAGGGCTTAATTGTGAAATAAAACATTTACATAAAGGGCCTATTTGTAACAAACATTTTAAAGTTTGTTAATAACAAAAAGTTGGAGGGTTATTTTGCAAAATTTCAATTAATACTTAAATCTCTTTCTTCTTCTTTCATTTTTCACGGGAATTAATTGAGAGAATTAGGGTAAGCCGAAAGAAAAAGAGAAAGAGAGAGAGAGAGAAATTGAGCGCGGAAACTGATCGAACTGACCGGAAAATTGAGATTCGAGCTGAATTGACGATCCTTGAACGATTCTAAAGCTTCAATTTGGTATATCTTTCTCTCTTGCAATTCCTTGAAAACCCTAAATTATTCGATTTGTCGTGATTTCGGTTGAAATTCGAATTAGGGTTTCAGTAATCGAGTTCTAGCTCGATTAGTTGTTAATTGGTGATAATTGATATGATTTGTCTTCCTTTTCTCTTGAAAACCATAATTCAAGTGATTTGTTAGATTTTTGGTGAAATTTCGAATTCGAATTTAATTTGAAACGTTATGACTCGATAATCGACTTGACTTGTATTTAAATCGATTGAATTTCTTTTATTAATTCATCTATGCTTTGTTAACATAGGCATAGACCCTATCGAGTACGATTCAGCGAAATCGTCGGAAATTCGGAATCTCGTGATAACTGATTCTCTACGCATCTTATGCGATCAGGTGCGGGGGTTCACGGGATCTGTCTTGGGATTTATTTTTAAGAATTAAATAGTTACGTATAATGGCATGTTGAATTTCTAATTGCATGCATCATGACATTATTGCATAATTAAGTAAATGATATATCGGAATTGCTATATTTAGGATGACCTAGCATATTGGTATGGTTTTACTGATTGACTGTTCCTTTGATTCTGATAAGTGAATGAAACCACAGTACTGAATTGATATTGTTATATTATATTGTATATTCATAGTTATTGCAAAGTCTAGAGTCGACGCTAGACTTTGCCTCAGGAACCATATGCGCATTTGGGGAATGACCCCACTGAACCCAGTACCGGTTGGGTAGGGGATACTGTTATTACATATATTATTGTTGTGATTGTAGGAACACTGAACTGCGGTGTTACCGTATTGATAATCTTTGTTTCTGATTGAATTACTTTATTGCTAATCGTGAAATTCTGACTGATATGCATGTTTAATTATGAACCAGAACCAATAGAACGGTTAAGCCGACGAAGATAGATAACTAATTTCTATTCTTCCAACCTGACTTAGAGAGTTTGCATTTAGGTCCAAACATCCTGAATAATTCCGTTTTGATTTTCTCCGAATGTGATAATAGTAGAAGTTCGCTTGAATTCCCTTTTAAAGTAATTGCATTTCATGATTTGCGAATAAATAACTGAATAGTATACTAATGAATTGATTTAATTCTGATAATGGATTTCTTACAAATCCAGTAGCCCTATTTAAATTCTGCACTGAGAAACTGCGAATAAGTTTCTCACCCCTTTTCCCCTCGTGGGTTTTTCAGGAAAGAAGGAATAGGATTTTGAGATCGTGCGGCGAGGAGAAGAAAGGAGAGGTATAGATATGCCTTAATTAATGATCGTTTTGTACTAGTTAAGTACTCAGATCATATTTTGTTGTGTATAACCTTTGAACCAGACCTTTGTAAAACTTATTTTAATTATGTAGTGTAAATGTTTAATTCGTTAAGTAGGAGGTGTTGTAAGTAGGAGGTGTTGTAAGTAGGATGTGTTTTAATTATCTGATTTTCATTAACTGCGTGTCTGAAAGATTTAAATTATTTGGATAAAATTGGGATGAATATGAATCATCTCATCGTACATGCCTCGTGAGTATATAGAAAATATATATTCACGGCGTAACTGTCGCGCCCCCTGGTTCCGGGGTGTGACAATAAATCTAACAAAAATTAAATCTAACATCAAATTTAAAATTTAAATTACTCTACAAAAATAAATTAATCTAACATGAAATAAATGTAGACTTTAAATCTCGCGGGAAATTCTTGCGGGAGGTGCCGAACTTTGTAATTTTGATACCATTGTAATTTTGTTTGCATATTTGTAGAATTAATTAAATTTTCAACTATATTTTTTTTAAAACAATAAATTTGAAATTTAAAAATAATAAAATTTGAGATTGAGAGAATGAGATAATAGAGATGAAAATATTGAGAATTTGAGATGGAGATGCGAAAATATTGGGAGGAAGAGGGGTGTATTTAAAGAGTTTTGATTGGGAGAGGAATAAAATTTTAATTTTAATTAAAAAAAATAGAAAAGGGTTCGGGCACGGGCACTGGTCACAGGTAGCTGGATTTGGGGGGAAGGAGATTTGAAATTTGAAAGAAAAAAACCGATACGGGTACACGGACACGGGTCAAGGGCACGGATTACCGTACATGAATATACGGTTGCGGGCACGGGTAAGGAGTTAAACCCGGCCGGGTTCACGGGTACGCAGACCGGACTGGGTTCGATCCCCGGAGGTTTAATCAATACACTACTATAACGTGACATATAGCGCTTTAATTGAGCAGTTAGATAGCATTTAATACAAATATAAATACTTTGCTATCTTGTGGAGTTGTAAATAATTAACTTTGTAAGTACTCTTTTTTTAATCAATAATTGAAATCGTTAGTAACCCCTTACGCCACTAACCATAAAAAAAATATGTATTTTTTAAGTTTCCGCTTAATTTTTTTTATTTATTTATCGATAATCACCACATTCCTAAAAGTATCTCTCAAGCTCAACTATCACTCCAAATCTGTTGCAGATATATAGGACCTTCAATTAGAGACAAATTAGACAAAGGTGCATGCATGCTTTTCTTCCCAACCAAAACAAAGATAGCAAGATAAACACAAAATTGAAAATACCACCAAAAAAAAAATTATATGGAATAATTGAGGAAAATTATACATTTATTACTTATCAGATACTCGAGCTTGATTCGTGTCACAATCTCTCGTTTCTGCACTGGAATTCCCACGACTGGGGATGAGGTCACGACCCACTACATCTTCAACCCAAGGAGCGCGCTGTCTGGCAAAGGAGCATAAATACGGCAGAAAGAGGGCTGAATAAACAACAAACAACAAAACCCCCGCAGCAAGCACAATTACATAAATAGAAGTCGAAAGACTCCTCCCACAGCCTGCCGCATAGGCAATCATCAGGCTGATCAAGTCAAGCACCATGCTGATATACAGCATAACGACCTTAGACATATCACAATAGAACTTCTCACTCATGAGAAGTATTATTATAACCAACGATGTCATGAATGCAGTCGCATTAGCATAGAAAAAGGTTGTGTATCGTTCCGGAGATCTGTCACGAAGAATTGGAGAACCGGCTTCATGATTGGCATTGTCATCTTGCCAAAATCCTCCAAGTGGGTTTAGACCAGTTGTATATGTTACAGATGCGACTAGAACAGCGACAACCATAATCCACCCACGCATCTCATCAAACCACTTTTTTCTCGCAGCCTCTTTTGGCGAGAGGTTGTTATTGTTCTTTGGTGGAACAGTGCTGAGACTAATCTCAGAGGACATGGTGGATTGAGAGCTGACTTGAGAATGGTGCTTAATTAGCTTCTTCTTTGATAGAATTGTTATATATGGATAATTAACATGGATTATAGAATAATATTCTTGATCTATAGAATGATAAAGACTGGCATAATAATAGAATAAAGAAATGTACCTGAGCAGCTAATCGAGGAATAAAGATATGCTTTGCTTTTAAAAGTGAATGGAAACCACCTTTTATGAATGTTACTGAAAACCACGCTTTTGTGCTAATAATTGTCAGATAAGATATGTTATGGTAGTGGTACAGGGGGTAGGGAAATAAATCTGCTACGATTCTAAGGGGATTGTAGGGTCCTACGATTCTAAATCCAACCTTTCATTTGTTTTGAGATTCATGCATAAAAAACAATTTCTATAGAGATTCGTACAACTCAAAAAAATGAAATGTTAGATTTAAAATCGTAGGATCCTACAATCGCTTAGGATCGTAGCAGATTTATTTCCCACGGGGTAGTAATCAATTTCTTGCCATTTCCTAAAAGGAAAATAGATACTACCTAATTGAACCATGAAAGTCAAAAGTGCGCTCAGTTGCATGTTTGTTCCTCATTGTTAAAGGAATCGAAACAATGAGGCTAGCCACAGCTGCTTCCATATTGGGGATTATTGTGTAAGTAATAGAAACCGCAGAATATATTGGTGCGAAATAATTTCACTTCTAAACACTCCGAATTGACTAAAATATATTAATTATAGCTTAATTCTTGTAATGTAAATGCAGAATTGGAGTAAGTGAATGACTTTGATTCATATTGTTAATCATGAGAACTATAAGAAATATGACACCAATCCAACTTTTCAGCCGCAAGCCAGGGCTGGCCAGAGATTTTTCATGGGAGATATGGTTAGTTCAGAGGTCCTGAGCCCATGCCGGATACCAGCTCCTTCTGTAATTGATGGCGGTGATGGGTGCTATGAAAAAATTGTGCAGGGTCAGGGTGAACCCGGATCTGATAGTGGATTGAATTATGGCATTGGTTTTATATTATTTTTTTCACATTTAGAATGCTTTTCGTGTCTCTTGCAGCACAAAGAAAAGATTTGATACCCAAATGTATTATAAAAGAAGAGTTTAGGTACCAGAATTTTACTTGAGAGGGTATCAGATACCAATCATACCATAATATTATTCCAGAACAGAATAAAAGAAGAGATTTGGTAAAAGTGTTAGATGAACAAAGATCATATATACTCCTAATCTTTGGTAAACACACTTCCAATTTCATAGAAAAGTCCAAGTTCTATTATAGAAATAAAATACAAAAAATTCCGTACCACAACTTCAATGCTTCGCTTTCATTTCTTGTTTGCACGGCAAATTCAAGTCACTTGCATGAGTTCTGGAAGTATTATGATACTAAATGTTTTTATTTTTAATATAACAATTTTTGCATATATAAACCATACTGAATCCGAGAGCTTTGAAAACCAATGTATTTCTCTATCTGTATCATATCAGATATAATTCTCAAAACCATGGCCATTCAAAATTTGTATGTCATATCGATTGTGGAACGGCACATAGCAAGACGAAATCAAAATAATTATGCTACAATGTAGAAACTAAACCAGAACTGTCGCAGTAAATTTCGATATCACCAAATAAAGCATTCAGCTTGTGATCTACGGTTTTGCTCAAATAAACCGACTAGCATCCATTCATCAAATATGACATCATTTGAGTATGAGTAGCTAGAAAACAAATACCAAACTAAAATAGGTCCCTCAATTTGATTTGTATTACCACAACAACTATAAATGACAAGTATTTTGCTAGTCATAACTTACAACTAATATTTCCTTTATTAACATGTCATAAAAACATGCTAGGAAATCATATGCTTTCAAAAGCAACTGAATAACGGTGAGAAAAAAAAATGAAAAATAATTGACACAAATATACCAAAACTAACACCACGACCTTATAAATTACATCACCATAATACAAGTTACATCTGAGCAGAAGAAATCCTCAAAAAGCAAGCAAATCAAAACAGCAAAGGAAGAGCGCAAATAGACTAAACTTGCACTTTATTCCTCCAGTGGAACCCACTCAAGCTCGAGGTTAAGGTCACCGGACTCAACATTTTGTAATTTTAGAGACACCTCCTGCTTGATTTTACCGTCTACTATATTTACGATGCTGTCATCTATTAGGGCATTGTCACTGGTCTTGAACCACTTCCCAATCTGCATGTCACCGAAAACAGAAGGGTCACCAAAGGCGAGAGCTGACGTGACCATCGGCTGGAGGTCAATCTCTGCCTCCCCCATTATGTCGTCAGCCGAGAACAAGTCGTGGTCGTATACTTGCTATCATTTAAAAAAAATATATATAGTTTGTAAGGCGGCATAAGTGAATACTTATCTAGTGAGTAAAACTAGGTCTACCTTACGAATCCGAACCGTTGAAACCCGTCTACCTTAAGAGTAATGCATCTACATGCAAAAAGTTTAAGTTTTCGAATTATTTTTGTAGAGAGTCAAGTGGTCAAAAAACATTAAAAAAATGAATGCATTAAAATTAATTTATAAACCTTCTAATTTTGACCACTTGACTTTATACTAAACTAATACGAAAGTTTAAATTTTTTGCATGTAGACGCATACTCGTAAGGTAGACAAGTTTCAACGGTTCGGATTCATCATTTGAAGTCAACCCGATAGATTTTAGAGTTGGCTTTCACAAAGAGACTTGGTGAACTTAGGAACACCCTAGTTCTACTCCTGATCTAGTATATTTAAAGCATGACAAGGGTATACCAAAATTAAAGTTGGTGAACATGGTTAAACCTGCTCCTTGTATCTAAACTAAGGTGCATTATACATTAGAACAAAATATATTTTATGTGAAAATGTTATACTACAAAGTTGGTGAACCCACTTTGGCAATGCATTTGCAGCATTTCATTAAGATGTAATACCATCTCTCAAGAACTATTAAAGTTAAAATTGAAACTGACTCGAATTTTTTATTTAACAGAGTTGATAATTTGCTTCTATTTCTCCCAATGAAATGAATTATGCTCCAAACCTTTCTATTAGTTAAAAATTTTAGGGCATGCGCTTAGTTAACATATAACTGGTTAGGCAACAGGTCCCAAGCTTTAAAACAACATGCTCCTAACTTCAATCAAATTGTCAAATAGTTAGTTCAGTAAATTTGTCAGGTCAGTATTGAAATCCCCAACAAATACCAGATGGAAATTCAAAAATGATAAGATTTGTTTTAATTACTTGTTCACATTATCTTATAAAATTTGGATGTGTTAAAAGATTATATAATTGCTAGTCAACAAACCAGTTTTAGAGGACCATAATGCTGAGGAACCCTTAGCTTAAACACTTCATCCCAGACAGGATTCAGGTTGCTCTTTTTCACTGTCGTCTGTACTTTCTGAAATATAAATCAATCTAATCCATGTTAGACAAATGAAAAATGAGGGAATTTTCAGAAACAAAATGTATCAAGGAATGCTGCCTTCACAAGGCACAGTACAGAATGAGTTGTTGCATGCTTTTATCCTTTTGTGATTCAATTTTATGGGTAAATTGCAGAAGTCAAAATATGATGTACACCTCCCTGCAGAACAGAACATTCACCAACCAACCAACCCCCCCCCCCGCCCCAACACCCAAAAAAAAAAAAAGAGGAAATAAAAATTAAAAATAAGAAGATGATGATGATAACACAATGAGAGTATAAGCTCACCAAGCCCTTTGGTGAGCTTAACTCCAAACCCTATCGAAATGACTTCAAACATCAGATCCAAACCGTTGAAACCGATCTATTTCACGAGTGATGTGTTTACATATCCAATTTATATATTTTCAACTTAATTTAGTATAAAATCAAGCGGTCTAAACAAGAAGGTTTATAAGTTAATTTAGTGTGTTCATTTTTCGTCATTTTTTTACCACTTGACTTTATTCAAAGTTAATTTGAAAATTTATAAATTTGACATGTAAAACGCATCACTTGTGAAGTAGATCGGTTTCAACAGTTTGGATACATCGTTTGAAGTCAATCTGATAGGTTTCGGAGTTAACCTCACAAAGGACTTGGTGAGCTTAAGAACACCCTGATTCTACTCAACATAATGATTATAATAACAATAGTAGTAGTAGTATAGTAATAACAATAACAACAACAACAACAATAATAATAATAATAATAATCATCATCATCATCTTCCCAAACCATACCAAATATAGGCTACAGCCCTACAAAACTTCCCTCACTAGAAAATATGCCAAAAATACCCTCCCTTCACCATTTGTGTAGTATAATGGAGAAAGAGATGATCTTTGGAATATTTGAAGAGACCCAAAGATGACAGGTGTGGGGAATACTTCCCATGTAACAGAGGTACCAGTCATATTGATTTTGAGAGGGGGTATATATATTTGTTCCATGGTTATAATTTTCATTCTTGAGTTAAAGTTTGGTGCATCCGCTAAGCACCAGCTGTTCCATCACCCCAACATAAAAGAAGGCAAAATGAAACAGAATTTTAAATGCCCATAACTTGCAAAATCAGCTCAATACTGACCAGTCCGGCAACAAATATAGCAATAAATTGTACATATGAAATGAACAAATTACCTGCTGGCCGAGGTGTATAACAACATAAGGGTCACTAGAGCGAATGTCGCGCACTGCTAAGTTGGTACCTTTAACCACCTTGACATTTATGTCTCCCACAAACTCTCTCGTATCTTCCTATGAGATCATTTAGGAAAATTATAATACCTAGTTGTTATCATCTACAACCTAAAGTCTGCTACTGGATCATAGGTAGCATTCAGGTACTGCAACAGTAATTATACTTTTGATTCTTTTAACATGAGTATCTAACTAGTGTTTTACTTGGGGTCTTCTCAATTGGACTTGAGATCACAAGAGTATACCTTCCTAAACTTTTCAGTTACATTCCTGCAGGAATTGCTCGATTAATAGGAAAAGCGATAATACAAGTGTACTTACCTAGATCTTTCTATCAATTTAATAAATTGTACTGGTAAAGGCAAGGGGGAAAAAAAGAATAATTGTTCATGAATACCACTTCATACTGCCAGAAATATCATATTTGTAACCCCCCCCCCTCCGCCACAACCCTTCTGAAGAATAAAGACATCATGACTACTATTTATAAAATTCCCTTGAGGCCCTCAAGGGGTAGATACAAAAAAATTAAAACAGAATATGCGACTTACTTCAATTTTCTTCATTGAAAAACTGGAGCCGGAGGTCTTCATTGAATTTATAGAGTCATAGTTTCTGAAGGACATCTTGCTGGACACAATGCGCAGGCTTGGTTTAAGAAATTCTTGCAACTCGTATTTTGACCTAGTGCAAGAGATGAACATTTGTTATCACAACTGAATTTGGCTTGCATTGATTGCTTCACATGCCATTATTCTTATGCTCAATTTTAGTTAATATTAGCAAGCAAAATTTGAAGCTAGTTAAATTAAAATCATGAGCTTGGGTAAAACATTTGTAGGGGTAGGGGTGTAAACAGATCAGATATTATCCATTCATATCAAGATCCGGATCCAGATATTTGGAAGACGGGATTCAGATATTTGGCAAATAAAGATACGGTTTTCAATTCGAAAATGGATAAGGATACGGATTCGGATAATTATCCAGATTCGGATTTTCTTAAAATTCGGATGTCTCTTTCAGAGGCCCATATCATTTTGATTGGGCTTTGAAGTATAATATAAAATTTTATTACAAGTCCAATTAATTTTGGATCTAATTACTAAACTATATATACTCAAGATTAATCTTTTATTAAGATTTATAATTTCCTGGTACATTTTTATTAACTATATAATGATAATTATTTTTTTATTTTTGTTCGTTAATATATAATTTTAACTAATAAATTAGTTATAAAATAATATTATATAGTTAACTTTTATGAATGTATATACAACGTGAGTTATTTCTTTTATAAAATTTATCAGTGTTCTAAATGGCAGCGCTATAGCGTTTTTGGACCCTAAACGCTAACCTATGGCATCAAAACACGCTATTTGAGCTACGGACGCTATAGCAGTAATAGCGGTCCGCTATAGCACATAGCGTGTACCACAAATAGCGCACGCTATGTAACATGAGTTGTTTTTTTTTTTCTTTCTTTTCAATTTATATGGGCTTTAAATAAAGGCTCAGATTTGATTTTAACCGTGATTTTTTTTTTGCAATTGACGTATTAAGCTTTATATTAAACTATTAATTATTAAATGAGAGATCCATCAAACAAAATCAAATAAGGAAGCTACAGTGCACTATGCAACATGAGTTTTTCTTTTTTCAATTTATATGGGCTTTAAATAAAGGCTCAGATTGAATATATTAAGATATTTTTTGCAGTAACAAAATGATACTTACTATATGGTAATTTGAATATTTTGAATAGATTAAGATAGTTAATTATGCCATGATGTCTAGGTTATTTTGAAATTTAAATAGAAAAAATATAGATTATGTCATGATGCTGAATATATTTTGAATAGAAAAAGATCGATAGTTTATGATATTAGTTACTATGGATATTTTGAGTCGCAATTTGGGCTTTATATTGGTTCAATATGAATATTATAATTTTTTAATCAATTTCATGTTATTTATTGTTCTATGAGACTTAGATAATGTTGATATTTAGTACAAATATATGATATAATTTTTATAAAAATAAAAAAATGCTATGTAGTATAGCTTTCGCTATAGCGATGCTATTCGTTGTAGCTTTTTTGTAGGCTTCCCGCTATGACGCGATAAATGCTATTTAGAACCTTGAAATTTATGATAATTTTCATTCAACATCCAAACTATATTTGTATCCATATTCGTGTAATATTCAATCTGTATCCATATTCATTTAATATCCGATTTGTAAATGCATCTGAGACTATTCATATCTGTATCCGTATTCAAAATTAAAAATGGATATGGATACTATTTAGCTATTATCCGTTAGTATCCGATCCAATTTCATCCATAAACAGAAGGGATATTATTTTGAGGAATATTGTTTCCACTTATCAAATCAAGGATTATAGGCCTGTTCAATATATTTGGTTGAAAGGAGAGACCTCACTATGACCCAAGGAGAAGGTGGCTGTTTTCCAATTTCTGAAGGACAGATATCTGTACAAGTTGTAGAGGATAAAGGTTCATGTACCACAGGTTTCCATGAAATGAAGAAAATTCTTGCAATTTAATGACAATCCAAGGGCAATTTTCCAAGTTATATCTTTTGTAAAAGTAACAAGGAAAATGTTATACCTAATAAAATTAGTCCTTTCCTCTATACTGGCATCAGGCCTAGGTTTCTTATACCCTTGAGGCAGAAAAGCCTCATAAATTGAGTTTGCATAAGAGTTGCCACCGACCTCTATCATCGAGTCGATGTCAGCATCTTCCCACTCATCCAGCGTAACTGACAAAACCTGAAATCACACCAATAATTCACTACCATGTCTTTACTTTACTTTTCTTTTGACTCGCATGTCTTTTTTGACTAGAGTATACTTTAGTTATTTTTTTAGTTTATTTAAGCACCCTTGAGAAATTATTGCTTAGTTTTGAACTTCATAGATTTAGAACACATCTGGGACAAGTTGCCAGATATAGTCCTGTAGAGGTGTGCTAAAACACATAAATAACAGGAAAATAATTATGTATTTATAGAGTTGGCATTATAGAAGTAGCAATAACATACAAAATGTTGAACAACCAACCAGCAACAATAGAACTTCCATTCAGCATAAGAAATGATCATGACATGTGCACATAAGATTAGAAAGAGAAAGCTATATAATATTGTTTATTATCACCTTTGAAATCTCTGGACCAAGACTTCTGTGAACATCACTGCACTTCAAGCATAGAAATACTCCAATATTTGCTGAACTGATAACAAGAAAAGAGGTTGACTAATCAATTAATCATTATCAATACAACAATAAACCACTCATGTAAGACTTCAGCGTCTAGGATACGGCAACAATTATGACTGCGTTTATTGGTACAGCCACCAATTCTATTGGCACCTACCATTTCTGGAACTGTGCCTCAACAATACTGTTAATCACCAAACTGACCAGCAAAAGCTAAAAAAAAAAAAAATTTAGTTCCATAGCAGCCAGTAAAAGCAGTTACTATACTGGTACAGTTTTTAAATTGGCACTTACGCCCATTTCGGGTCAGATCCACTACAATCAGCACAGGTTCTATTATCGCTTTTGAGCATAAGCTCCTTCAGCTTCCTTGATTTGCCTATTTATGTTTAAAAAAAGACAGCTTAATTCTCCAGATTATAAATGAAATGCAATGTATAAGTTTATTTTTATTAAAACTAAAATTATGCACCAGTAAAATTCCGATCAGGCCTATTGTAACGCCCACTCATCTTATCAATGTTTTATTCACCAAGGGCAATCTTCAACCTGCAACCAAAGGACTCGAGAATTAAGTTTACAATCAAAAGATGAAAATTAGCACAATAATCAGAATCTGGCTCATAAATTATATATCACCCAACTTTTTGAATAAAAAAAAAAAATGGCACATGTGAAAATGTCAACAACGATAGATGATTGCCTTCCATTGCATTAAAAAGAATCAAAGACAGAAAGATATGATAACTAGAAGTTACTACATAGTTAAATTTAATCTGCTTTCATCAAACCTTTCCAAGGTTGTAAAAATAGAGTCAGAGAGGATTGGATTCAATACAAAAGAATAAAGGATTCAGGATCCAAGACAAATCTAATCAGAAAGCCCGAAAAGTTGTGTGGTGACTCAAGGCAAGATGAAGCGTAAGTTCCTGTTTCATTTAGAAGTCAAACAAAAGTGTGCCACGAAAAAGCTTGTTGATGGTGATTTTGTGGGAGGTGATCTCATGAAAAATGTCTCAAACTGTGGTACCACTCACTGAAGCAGCAAGAGTAACCGAATATAAGTGTCTTTGCCATAAACTTCCTTACCTCAATATTCTTGCTGATAGCGCCACTAATTTATTATATTGTAACCCTTCAGGTTTTTATTCACAATCAGTTTCATAAGAGAGTGGTTCCTGGTTCTTAACTAACACCCTGTTCAAACACAATAACTGTAATTCTTCTGAGAGCTTAAGCGCAGGTACTATATTAGCTGGCCCAATTTGAGGGGGCAGAATTTGTGGTCATTTAAATTCCTCTCTATGTTCATTTTGTTGAAAATAAATGGTACTTCCCTGCATAGGTACCACAAGTTTGGGATGGTTTGTGTCTGACAACTGGAACACGACCTCAGCACAAGATCAAATGGTACTTCTCTCTATGATTGCACTCAAAGGCATAAAAGAAAATAACTTTGTTGTTCTTTTACATAACTACATCACAAAGGCATAAAAGAAAAATGATATAATAGTAACCGAATTCCTGTGCGACCCCCCCCCCCCCCCCCCCCAACCCAACCCAACCACAACCAATTTAATTCTATTGTTTGTGAAGTACCTTACATAAAATTAGGACCTTCTACCATTCTACAATCACAATCAATAGTTCATTATTGTTACCATGGTTTGGAGAATCTATCAATCGAAAGAACACTATCCGTTGATTATTTTGGGATTTTCCAAACCGACTGGATTCGTTTTGGTTTTGGGTGATTGAAGGCTTAAATCGGAAGAGACTCACCGTCTGATTTACGCCAATTTTTCCTTTCTTCTAGTTGTTTGTGACTGATTGAGTCTTCAGATTTGATCTTTCTTATTTTTTTACCGATTCTTCAAAGGCCTGATCGGGGATAGCGCTATGTTTCGTCAAGGCAGCATCTATTCCCTCAAATTTCTCTTACCAATTCGTCAATGATGGATGAAATTGATGATCGGAATATAGATTAGAAGAGAGATTGGAGGGAGCGTCAAGTATGTTCCGTTAATTAAAAGAGAGGAAAATAGACGAATTTCTGAGGTCGTATATTTAGAGATTTATTGGGCCACCTCTTACTTATAATAATTTATTTAAGAGAAAATTATCTCTTAAATATAGATTAATAATTAGAAAGAGATTGACCATTTTGCCCTTCAGCAAATGGTTATAATTAATAGAAAAAACATGGTTGACCAAATTCAATTCATGCCTTCTTCCTCTCCTTTCTCAGTACATAGGCATTTCCCAAGTCATAAGGATTCCCTAAATAATAATATTTGGGTAGTAGTGTCTATCATGGCGCGCTACCTCTTAATTTGGTATTTTGTTAAGCGCAAAGTTTTTTTTTTTTTTTTTTAAGTTCCGTAATTTGACAGCCACTGTCAAATAATTTAAAAAAAAAAATTAAGTTCCGGACTTAATTTTCATAACAGTGAAGTTTACAGATATGGCAGACAAAGCCTATGATCTCGACATACATAAAAGAATGATCCACTTATCTCGTGTTTTTCTGCCTGTATATAATTAAAAAATAGCATCCAAGAAAAAGGGATGTGCAAACAATATATATATTTGATTGCGAAATTAGACAATTGAGATTGTAGAAGTGGAAATAAAATAAAAAGTGTCATATAATTTTGAAAGGACAAGATGAAGAATTTCAATTTTTAAGCGAGTTATAAGCGCTCTCTGTACCTCCTCCTGCTCCAGTGTTTGTAAACGAACTATGGATGTCAATAAATATGTCCGGGTCAAGTAGAGGTAATTTTCATATCCGTATTAATTTAAAATTGATCTTACTTCTAGCTAGTAATTCTTAACATCTTTATCCTTTAAATTATAGGATATTGAACAAATAATGAACAATTCAAATGAATTGATTATTTATCAAGTATAAGTCAAAAATATAGTAAATAAGTAAATAACATAATATTACTATAAAAAAATATGAATTACTAACTAAATAAGAGTGAGGCTATGGTACTATGCATAATGCACTTTGATCTGTACTATGGATACATATTTTAATTTTTAATTTTCAAAATTCAAGTAGTCAATTATTTCCGCTTAATATGATTTTCATATGAAAATATACTTGGATGCTAATTTTTTTTCTACTATTTTTTAATATATGTAAAAAATCACTTGATCTAAAGAGTAGCGATTTGTTATTCATCTAAAATAATGTAAAATTTGATTTTCAAGTACATTTTCATATAGAAATCATGATGAATGATTTAGATCGACTATTTAAACTTTATAAATAAAGATATAAATATACAATACAGATCAAAATGCGCCCGATTTTTTTATTTATATCCAAAAAAAATAATATTTAAAAAATAATCAAACAGGCACTGTATTTCCAGAAGTATCCAAACCGCAAAAAATATTTCCGATTTTGATACCTATTTCTGCAAAAAAATATTTGCGGTAAATCGGAGCTAAATCCGGTAAAAAAATTTGCGGTATTGTGTTTCCGCAAAAAAATTTTGCAGTGTTTAGTCCCAATACCGCAATTTTTTTTTGCGGAATCAATATATGCCTATATAGCCGCACGAGACAGCCCTCTCCCCACACACCCCACTCTTTGTCTGCCTATCTCTTTCCCTCTTCCTTTCGGATCTCGAAGCTCCGACTGTCTGATTGATCATGATCCAGGTATTTTTATTTTTTTAATTTTAATTTTAATTTTAATTTAGAATATAATTAGTTAGTTCATTTTAAAAGGTTTAAAATATTGTCCAAATAATTTAGAATTTTTTAGAAAATACCAAAATAGTTTAGAATATGGTCTAGAATAATTTAGAAATTTTCAAAATGATTTAGAATATTAATTTAGAAATTCTAAAATGGTTTAGAATATTAATTTAGAAATTCTAAAATGGTTTAGAATAATTTAGAAATTTCTAAAATAGTTTAGAATAATTTAGGAATTGATTTAGATATTGTCTAATTGATTTAGAAAATCCCAAAATGGCATAGAATCATTTAGAAATTTAGAAAACAATTTATAATAATTTAGAAACTTGTTTAGATATTGTCCAATTAATTTAAAAAATTCCAAAATGGTTTAGAATAATTTAGAAATTTTCAAATCAATTAGAAATTTTTTTATGAACCTCTTTCCTTCTCGGATCCCTTTCAGAGCTCCAACTGTCTGATCGATCGACTCTTCGATTCAGGTATTTTTATTTTTATTTATAATATAATTAATTAGTTCATTTTAAATGATTTAGAATTTTGTCCGAATAATTTAGAATTTTGTAGAACATTCCAAAATAGTTTAGAATATTGTCCTATTAACTTAGAAAATTCGAAAATAGTCTAGAATAATTTAGAGATTTCCAAAATAGTTTAGAATAATTTAGAGAATTTTAAAATGGTATAGAATAATTTAGAAAATTCAAAAATGGTCTAGAATAATTTAGAAATTTTCAAATTGGTTTCCAAAATGGTTTAGAATAATTTAGAGAATTCCAAAATGGTCTAGAATAATTTAGAAAATTTAAAAATGGTCTAGAATAATTTTAAAAAATTTAAAATGGTCTATAATAATTTAGAAAATTCCAAAATATTCTAAAATAACGTAGAAAATTTCAAAATAGTTTAGAATAATTTAGAAAATTATTCGAAATTTTTAGGATGGCAGACGGAGTACTTGGGCATACGTTTAGCGACTTGTTGTGTAATCATAAGGTATCTCAGGCTTCTACGGAGGTAAGTATTTACTTATTTGTTTTTTCATAACTCGGTCAGTAATCAAATTATATTGTAATTGGTTGTTTTTCCTAATTTAGAGTGATGATATTTTAACCATCAAGCACTATCGTCATCATTGCCCGTATCACGATAAGTACACAGTTTTTAATTCCAATGGGCTTATATCAAATCGCAATAATGCCTGATATCGCCCTCAATGCGGCTTTCATTCATGGACTTATCAAGCGGTGGCGTCCGGAGACGCACACCTTTCAGCTTCCTTTCGGAGAGATGACAGGTATTAACTAATTCAAATAAATTTGTTGTTTTAATTTCTTACTAACAAGTCAAATAAATTATAGTTATGCTGGAGGATGTCAGTTGTTTGTGGGGTTTGCCTATTTCAGGGGATCCAATAACGAGAATTACAGACTCGACGAGTGTACGACCAACAAGTAAAGTGGTTAGTATTTTTTTTTATTTAAGACCCTATTCTTACTTTGCATTTTTAATAATGTACTCACATTCTAATATCGGCGATTAGGTATTTTCGTGCATTTATCCTTGAGATATTAGGGAGTACCATGTGTTACGTTACGAAATGTTTATAATTAATTTTCAAGTGATTTAAAAGCAAGAATCGAAAGTCGTGCTAATAAAATAGAAATTTAAACCTTAATTAAGGTTTTCCTAGATAAGTAAATCAAGTGTGAATCAAAACCGCGTCGAAAATATGAATTTCTATAACTTTATAGGCTCAGTGCATCCGCACTGGTGGTGAGTGCGGATGGGCGATCCGCACTGACTTCAGTTCTTTTTTTTCTGAAAACTGACCAAGTCTTGAGTGCGGGTGTCTTGACCCGTACTGAATTTCAATGCGGACGCATTAGGCTCGGACTTTTCTTGATTCAGTGCCGTTTTGATGAAAATTTGACAAAGTACTGAGTGCGTCTGCACTGAAATTGAGTGCGTCCGCACTAAAATTGAGTGCATCCGCACTCATGAATTTCCTGTGATTTTCTGAATTTCTAAAATCTGTCCAAGTGATGAGTGCGGGTGACTGACCCACACTGGATATTAGTGCGTCCGCACTAGAGTATTTTTCTGTGTTTTCTGAGCCGTTTAAATTCTGTCAAGTGCTAAGTGCGGGTGGCCGACTCGCACTGAAAATGAGTGTGTCCGCACTCAGAGGGACTTTTAATCAAAATCTCAGATTTTTTTTTCTTTCTCTCTTTCTCCTCCGTCCCTTTCTCCTCTGCCTTTTCTGTGTTTCGCCCAAGAGAGAAGAAAAGAGAGAGAGAGCTCTCTCTCTCTCTCTCTCTAAATCGCCCCAAAGCCCGTGAGATCGAACGAAGGAGTGAGAAATCGATTGCTTTCTCCATCTAGCTCTCCCATTCGGTATTTCTTTTTCTCCTCATCTCTCTCGAAATCTCGAATTTCTCGGTTGCTCGGGTTTTCATTTTAAACCAGAAATTTGTATTTGAATTGCTTGTAAACTAGTACTTTGAGCTTCCTTGTTGGTTATTGGTCGATTCTTTTCTCGATGTTGTCTCAATTTTGGATTTCAAATTTTTAGGATTTTCGGTACCAAATCCGAAATTGAGAAATGTGGTTGATTGATTGGGCTAACCCGGCCAAATAGACGTGTAATCGATAAATCTCTCTCTCAACCTTGGCATCTAGCGATTAATTCGAATTTTGACCAAATTAGGATTTAATTAATTAGAAAATTGAATTGTTACGAGAACCAAAGTAGTGAGACGGTAAATTGGTATACCTACAAATGAACCTAATTGGAATTTTGTATGGTTTATAGGATCAAATTGTAAATTGTGTGAAAGTATATAGATTTTGTTAAGAAAGGTATAAAGCACTAATATAACTTAAGTAAGGCTCTCGATCGTCGAACAAAGATTAAATCAAGGATATATGTTAATATAGGTGTAGGCTCGGTTGAGCAAGATTTTGCGGGATCTTTCGAGACGTCCGAACCATAAGTGCGCGATACGCTCTTCGTAACCAGGTGCGGGGTTCTTGGACTTGTTTGATGTTTTATTTTTAAAAATTAAATTATTTCTCGGTTGTCATCTTGTATGCATGATTGTTTCATAGTTTGAAATTCATGTTGTATGTTTGATTGTTAATGCATAATTGGAATGGTGTGAATTTATGTGCATAACCCAATCAATTTAGAACCGAATTATTGTGATATAGTTGATTTGCATATTCGTATGGTTGTCAATTGAATTGTTATGTTGTGATTTGATTATATTGAAAGTCACCACGAATTGTTGATTGTGAAATTAATTGTTAATGAATTGGTGAAGTTGAGCTGTATAGCTGACTTTGACCTTGTGAATGAATTTGCAAAGTTAAGCTGTATAGCTGACTTTGATCCCAGGATCCTTCTGGCGCATTAGGTGAATGGCCCTTATGGTTTTCCAGTACCGGTTGGGACGAGGGGTGGGTGACTTTATATATATATATTTATATGTTGATTGTGATTGTGATTGTGATTGTGGGTGACTCATTAGCAACGTCTGTGGCTCAGGGGCATTATCCTACGTGATAATGCATTTGAAAGGTCAATTGAATGTTACGATATCTCGAATGATTTCAAAGAGAATTTTTATTATATGATTTTAAACCAGACTTTAGAAAACGGTTAAGCCAAAACACTACAGATGGGTGTCAGATAAAGGGTCCAGCTTGGTGGAACGTCTGTAGGTGTCAGTAACCTTACAGGCGAGGGTCAAATAAAAAGGGTCCAGCTCGGTGGAACATATGTAGGTGCTACCAGCCTTATTAAAATGAGTTAAGCCTGTTATGTTCTCGTTTGAACTTTATCTTGGAAATTTCATTAGTTGTATTTCATTTGATTATTTGTTGTCAAGCATATGCATTCATTTATATATATATATATATTGTGATAGAACTGTAAATGTGTTTTTGTATGGATTTCATTTTGTGAACATGAAGTCTGATTGCAAGTCCAATAACCTGATTGTGACAAATTCGCACTAAGAATGAAATTATCACCCCCACCCTTTGGGTTCTTTTACAGGTGTAGGTGCGACTGAGTCTGGGGAGGCATGCGAGTAGTGGACCCCCGGTGTATGTCACCATTACCTCAATAGTTAGTTATTATTTGACTAGAGATGTATATATTGATTTTTATTGTATAGCTCCATATGTCATACCTGATGATTGGTATCCGTATGAGATACCTTTGATATGTGGTGCTTTTACCAGTCCCGTGTACTTGGATTATTATATATGAACTTGTTTTATATATTTTTGTCGTAAATTTCAGAGTGTATGTTGAACTGCCTTGTAAGCATACACGGAATTGTATGCTTACGGCGGGGGACTGTCGCGACCCGTGGCCGCGGGGTGTGACACCATGTTTCCTGACAGCAGTGGGGACAGGATACCGCTATGGTATCTCAACATGGTGGTCGAGTTGGATCCACAAGTACATGCGAATCAATTGTTGATCCAAAATGTCAGAATCAATTGCATCTACAGGTACATGCTAATAATCAAGTACCTATCTACGGACCCGACTAGTACTGGGTCGGGGTCTAACTGGTAGATCTACAGAGTTTCGACTGGTACTAGGTTATGGTCTAACTAATAGATCCACAGAGTTTCGACCGGTACTGGGTCGAGATCTTACTGGTACATCCACAGAGTTTTGACTGGTACCGGGTCAAGATCTAACTGGTATTGGGTCGAGATCCACGGGTTCCGACTGGTACTGGGTCGAGATCGAGGTTCAGGAATCTGACTAGGTACAGGTGTCTGACTATTCAGGTTAAATTGAGAATTAAAACCAGTATAGTTCGGTTCCAATTCTACATATAACTCTAGAATCGGTAACATTTGTGAAAAAGACGTCACAATTTCTAAAATCATTTTTAACGATTGTTGGTTTACTACCGGTACTAATTGATAGTCACATTGGCCATCAGTAGACATATTAAACCTAGCTTGAATTTCCAGATTTGCTTGACTAACATTATACCCCAACCAAATTATAAATCTCATTCCGAAGATAATCAAAGTTGTGGTTCACGGTTAGCGGTAATGGGTATCTAGCTCGGGTACTATAAAAGACCCCGTCATCATTGTATTGGATTTTCCCTCCAACAAAATTTTTTACACAAATGCTTGTCATTTTTAGTTTTGATTGGTCTGACAATTTAAATAGTAACAACATATAAGTAATTAAAAATTTAAATTTTTTATAATTAAATAAATTATTTTATTAATTTAAAATTATTTAAATAATTATTTATATTTTAAATAATATATATAATTATTTAAATAATTTAAATAATTTAAATAATTTAAATAATTTAAATATTATTTAAATAATTTAAAATAATAACAACTTACTGAAAATTAATCGGAGTCTCAGTCTGCGGAAAGCTCAGTCTACGAGTGAGTGGTCTGCGAGCTGCAGGGCTCGTATTTAAGGGAATCCATAAATCGCAAAAAAATATTGCAGACTCAGACCCTAAAACCGCAAAAATTAATTGCGGTTCCAAAATCCAGACACCGTAATTTTTTTTTGCGGTTTTATGGTCTAATTTCGCAATAATTTTTTGCGATTTTTAGATCTGGAACCACAATTAATTTTTGCGGTTTTAGGATCTGAGTCCGCAAAAAATAATTGCGAATTGGGTACTTTTGGAAAAATGATGCCCGTCTGGTTATTTTTTTAATTTTAACTTTTTTATATAAATAAAAAAATCAGAAAATGTGTTGTGCATAATAAAGTTATATAAATCAATTTCGACATAAATTACTAATTAAATAAAACTACAAAATGATATTTTATGTATAAAAATGAGTCTGGTCATGATAATAACAATATGTTAAATTGTAAAATGTACAAATAAAAAAATTATTATATATAACTTTGTATTTATTGACTGACATACATGAGAATGGATACAAAATAATTCTTACTCACATTTTTAGTAGATAAGTTCACGAAACTTCATTTTATCTGTATCCTTATCGGATAAATTCTTTTTGACTAAAATCCTTATCGGGTAGACAACTTAACAGAAGAAAAATTATATTCGTACGTAAAAGGATTTTATTGACACTTTAAATTTTAAAATAAACAAACTTGACAAATTCATATTATAATATTCAAGATTTGAAAAAGTATTAAAAATAAATAAAGTTATCTTGCATACTATGACTATAACAAAACTTCTGTCTTCTACAAAAATAAATAACAAAATACTTCCATTTAAGATGTTAAAATTTCATTAGTGAAAATATATGTTTCTATGATTTTAAAATTAAATATATTTCTTTAGCACAAATAGTTGAGTTATTTTTAGAAGTACGTACAACACCATATTAATTTATTGGTAAGAGGAACTTCATCCACACCTATAAACTAGTACAATAACTTTAATATGCACTATCAATTGCTGGAAAACAAATCGAATTAATTTTTGTGAAGTATGAATAATTTAATGTAACTTGGTTGACTGAATTTGTTGTTCACCTATAAAATCAACAAACGGTCATCTCCATTTCTTTTTATGGTTGGGGAGGTGACTGTGAACTAATAATTACAAGATTCGCCAAATTGTTTCATTTGTGCGCCTCATCAATCCAGGTTGACACTGACAAATGACAATTGAATGATCTGTGCGTGGCATTAATGAAATTGCTATCCGACGAAGTGTTCATTGGAACATGTGGTCCTGTTTGGCGCCTACTCGCCAAGAAAAACAACATAATTTGGAATTTGGGTGTTCATCGGTCGCAGTTTAAGGTTTTAAAATGAATTGAGAGAATTCAAATTAAAATTGTTCGGTTTAAAATCGGTTATCAAAATAAAAAAAAATTAAATCCATAAAAATACAAAAAATTAACAAAAAAATATTTATTTTTGTAATTAATCTTCTTTATTTCGGTTTAACTGAACAAATTAAAATTTAGTTTGATTTATTAAGTTCGGTTTTGATTCGGTTGATAAGTTCATTTATGTCGGTTCAACCGAATAAACTTTTGATTTACCAATTTTAATTTGGTTTTAATCAAACCGATGAACACCGCTATACATAAAAAAAAATTCAGATCAAGTGTTTTTCTACCTATCTAAAAAAATACTAAAAAAATACTAAAAAATATAAAATTTAATTTGCAAGTACATATTCATATGGAGATCATGTTGAATAGTTCAGATCGACTGTTAGAATTTTAAAAACTCAAATATTGAGCCGTTGCACGGAGACCCTCTATGCTATGCGTAGCACCGTAGCCAACTCTTATATATATAAATTGTTTCCTCTTATTAGTTAATAGGTTAATCAGAAAAAATGTGAGACAGACTAGATTAATCTGTCCCATAATTTTTTTTTCTTCTTAGTTAATTAAATTAGTGTGGTTGCAGATTTAAATTTGTGGAACGGAATAAATGATCTCATTTTACTTATATTTCGATTTTCAACAAAAACACCATCCTATCACAATATTTTTTTATTTTATTTTCAATTAATAAAAAAAATTGGGAGGGATCAAGGTTATTCAAAATCAGAAATTTATTTGTTAAAATCAGAAAGTATATTATTAGTGTATATTTAGGATGAGGAGGGATCAAGTTATAACAATTTTTGAGTTGCAACAAATTACTACAACTATTTTCTACATTTTCAAAGTCCAAATTGTCGATCCAAACCGTTCAACATGATCTCCACAATAAAATGTGCTTGGAGACCAAATTTATAAAATCTAACATATAAGGAAAAATTTCCAGTATACCCATGCAAATTTTTGAAATAGCCAATTTCCCCATAAAAACACTATAATAGCCAATATCTCCATACAAACTTAATATACTTCCTTCTATCCCCTTTGATTCATTTAACATTTTATTCAATTATTATAAAATTTGAAGTGACAATTATACCCTTCTAAATAGTAAATTCAATGTTTTCTTAGTTCACCGTTCTTGCACAGTCAGTATAAATGAATGTTATAGGATAATTCAAATTGCTCTCTGAACTTTTGAGAGGATCGTTAAACAAACACCGTCATTTGATAATTTTGACATAAGCAAAAATAAAACGTACTAAGTCAATTCATCTAGTAATAGAAAGAGAACTCCCATTTTTCCTCTAAACAAAAAGTGAATTTTTGTTTGATTGATCTTCATAAGATAAGAATGCAGCGGTGCTCTCAGATGAACAACGATCGTCAGAGCCGATTGCAGCACTGCATTTGGTGGAGCAGTTCCTCCTTTGCTGCATGCGCCACCTCAACCTAGTCTGTTATCTTCGTCCTCATGAGACTCCTCATATTGGAATGAGGTGCCGAGAACTGATGCCGCAACCACAGCTGTCACTACTAGAATTCACACTATTAGCAATGGCAGGAATATGACTTTTTCCAATAGCTTATCCTTGGAAAAAGTCCAAAAATAATTTTTTTCAAGCACCACACTTGAAAATACTCCCGTTGCTAATACTCTCGTTGAAAATAGCCATTATTTTCAAAAACACCGTTGAAAATACTTTTTTCTCGCTTTTTCCATGGGCCTACCCTTAGAAAAATGGCGCTTGGAAATATTTCAACACTTGACCCCTATCTGGATTATTTCCAAGAGCTGAGTAGATGAGACCCACCTCAGTATTTCCAATAAAGCAAATGTGGTCCCCACCCGAGTATTTTCAAGACAAGAGAATGTGGGGCCCACCTATTATTTCCAAGGGCAGCATGCATGGGGCCCTTCATAGTATTTCCAATGGCAATGTACATGGGACCCACTTGAGTATTTTCAAGAGCTGTTATTTGCATGAGAAGATTTTTATTATTTTATGAATTACCCATGGTAATAAAAATATAAATGACATCATATAAGTAAACCCTCACTCTACAATCCTCCCTGTACCAACCCAGTACCGAGCCGTTTACATTCCCCAATTCTCTTTCTTTTTTTTTTCTTTTTTTTTTAAAAGAAAACTAGGCAGAGGCTGCCAGATTGTTTTATTAATAAATGTTAAGTACATCCATGATGGTACCGTGCCATTGCTCTATTACCTAAACTTCTCCCATATGGCACAGTGCCATGCACGTCCCCAATACATACCACCTTTATAGTACTTACGCTTCTACCGCTTGTAATTACAATATATCTCCCATAGTGACAACTCCCTTACAATCCAGTCAGCAACCACGTCAGGGGGTCTGTCTGTGTCTTCGAATATTTTTTTATTACGTCTCTTCCACAAGCCCCAACAAGTGCATACAAATAATACCGCTCTTTGTTTACGTCTAGATGCCGTGCACGGTGTGGTGTTAGTTGTTATCCAGGAGTTGGTGATATCATGTTCGAAGGAGATAATTGAGTAGTTCATCTGCGATTCTACCTTGGCCCAGACCCTTCTTGCATATGGGCACTCTAGTATCAGGTGTGAGGCTGTCTCAAGCAGTGCCATGGTGCACAGAACACAAGGCAGAGTAGAGTTGAAGTTTCTTCGCTGCATCACTTCTCTTGTCAGAATCTTTCCAAGCAGGAGTAGATGAAAGAAGATTCTGACGGTTGGGGGGCATCTAATTTTCCATGTAGCAGCGTGAGGCCAATTTGTTTTGCCGTATCCAATGAACACCTCATATGCCGACTTAGCTGAGTAGGTACCATCCGAGGTTAGTGCCCATCTGAGTTCATCCTCTGAGTTATTAAATGTCAGTAGCTCTCCTTTGACATGTGTGACCCATCCCATCATAGCCACATCCTAGATAGACATTAAAGCATTTGATATTACAGTGCCTTGGTTCAGTAGCAGTTGTGACTCCCAACAGTCAAACCAAAATGAAATTTTTGTACCATCTCCAATTGTCCATGAGGTAGATGCATCAAAGATGTACTTAATCTTATGCAATTGTACCCAGAAAAAGGAGCCATGTTTGATCCAAACTAATGGTCCCTGGATCAGTATCTCTCTCCTCCTTATTTTAAACACCAAGTCAAACCAGAGTGATTGTTGACCTGAGTAGCGTTTCCATCACCATCGTAGGATAAGGGCAAAATTGCGCAGGTGCAAGTTAGGTAGGCCTAGTCCTCCAAATGAAGTTGGCAGACATGTTAGATCCCAGTTACACAAGGATATGCCTCCTTGCTCCTCCCTGCCCCTGCCCCATAGAAAAGCTCTCCGTGCCTTGTCAATTTGATCAATAACCCACTTGGGTAGAACAAAACACTGCATGTAATAGACCGGAATGGTTGACAGAACTGTTTGCACCAATTGGAGACGCCCCCCTCTAGAGACCAGTCTTGTTTGCCACCCTTGAAGCCTCTTTTCAATCCTTTCCAGCATTGGTATATACGATGCTCTAGCTGGTTTTTTGAGAGTCAGAGGCATTCCCAGAAATGTGGTTGGGAACTCTTTCTGTGCAAACCCAATAATCGGCCGTACCCAAGCCATATCCAACTGGTCAATGTGCATATGAATGAAGATGCTCTTGTCAAAGTTGACCTACAAACCAGAGACAGCCGAGAATAATCTCAGTATCAGTTTAAGGGTGATGAGGGGTTATAATATCTGCCCTTGCAATGATGGCCGTGTCGTCAGCATATTGGGCGATCATAGACTCGGCTATCTTAGTAGTCAGAGGCGATGGTAGTAGGTCATCTGCTCTTTGAACCATTCGTTGGAACACGTCTACCGTGATGTTGAAAAGCATGGGGGACAGTGGGTCCCCCTACCGTAGCCCCCTTTTATGGAAGAAAGGCTCCAAGATATCTCCATTAATAACCACCCGAGATGATAAAGATGACCAAACAGTCTGAACCCAGGTTAACCACTTATCCGGGAACTCTCTAGCCCTCATAACTCGTATCAAGAATGCCCATTCTACGGTGTCAAAGGCCTTCCTAAACTCGACCTTCGCAAAGATTGTCGATATGCTTGCCTCAGAAATATGATGAAGTAGTTCTCGTGTTGTGACAAAGCTGTCAGCAATTTGACGGCCATGGATGAAAGCCGACTGGTTAGGAGAGATTAGGTCAGGCATGTATTTCTGCAATCTATTGGACAAAGTCTTTGTAATGAGTTTAGGGAGTAGGTTAATGACGCTTATCGGTCGAAAATCCACAGTAGTGATAGGTGTTTCTTTCTTTGGCACCATCACTATGTTAGCCACATTGCACTGCCTCAGATCTAAGCTATTGTCATAGAATTTCTGCATCATGGCCATTATCTCCCCTTTAAGGTCCTCCCAATAAATTTTAATAAATTCATGAGGTAGGCCGTCCGGCCCCGATGCCTTGTTGTTGGCAAGTTGGTTGACGGCCTCATGAACATCGTGCATGGTAAATGGATTATCAATTGAAGATAGGTTCAGGTTTGTAGGGTATAACACTTTATCCTCAAAGGTATTTACATTGTCAGAGGTTCCCAATAAGGCTTGCATGGAGAAAACAAACAGTTTGATAATTTCGTCGCGTTTGTTGACTAGAATTCCATTATTTTCTATGGATGACACCATGTTCCTTCTTAGCCTAGATGAGGCCATGGCATGAAAGAACCATGTATTTCGATCGCCTTGAGACAACCAATTGCATCGTGACCTCTGCCTCCACTTCTCTTCTATATTATTGGCCAATTCAAAACCCTTTTCTCTTAGTGCAATGCGCTGTTGGAACTCCTCTTGACTCAGTTGCCTTGTTTCTTCAAGTCTGTCTAATGCCAAGATTCCATCCTTGCATACCTGTAGAGCCTTTTCCATTTGCCCAAACGTATTTGCATGCCAGAGCGTTAAGGCTCTGTGCAGGATCGTAGTTTTCCTGTGAAACTCTCTAGTTGTGTCTGTTGACTGTCGCCCCCACTGCCATAGTTGTTGTACCATTACCTTCTAATAAGCATAAATTATATAACCATTCTATCTTGTTTTTATCATAAAATAGCTTCAAATATCTTGTACTTTGAATAATAGAATACACCTAGAATCAAGTTACTGTTGTTGTTTGGCTTTAAAATGCAGGAAAAGATGAAAATTGCAGAAAATACTTCTCAGTGCGAGTCATCCACCTGCACTCACAGACAGTGCGGCCGCACTCCTCACTTAGCCAAATTTCCAGCATCTCAGCAGCTCACATAAAAAATTCGAGCCTAATGCGTCCGCATTCATATTCAGTGCGGGTCATCTCAGCCGCACTCAGGACTTGGCCGATTTCAGAAACTGCACATCACATGCTTCAGTGCGGGTCATCCATCCGCACCAAATCTATAGTGCGGACGCACCGAGAGTAATACGCAGAATTTCCAAGCTGGTAAAAAAGGAAACTTCGAGCCAGTGCGGGTCATCCACCCGCATTCAAATAAAGTGCGGATACACTCATAGAATTTCACAGGATTTACCTTCTTAGTTAAATATGGAAAGCTGAACCAATGTGGGTCAGTCACCCGCACTCACCCTCAGTGCGGACGCACTAAACCCGCAGACAGCTAGAATTACATATTTTCAACACGATTTCTATTTTTAGTGAGCCAGGGACGCTTTTTGACAACTAAATTTGGACACATCAGTCTAGGAAAACAAGTAAAGATAGCACACACTAACCCCACCTTCTAGCCTCTAAATTGGGCATAGTTTTTTGCTATATGATGGGGGTTCATTTTTCATTGAAAGGAGATCTCATCATCTCTCATCTTACAACTCTTTCTCTCTCTCTCACCCCTTGGTGCATGCCAATTTTCATAAAATATAGCGATAAATCTGCAGCCATTCTAGGAGTTTCGAAAGCTTTTCAAGGAAGGAGAAGAAGGTTCAAGCAAGATTTCGACAAAATTGAGGTTCTTGATTCAATAAAGGGTGTAACTATTTCTTTATCTCATTTCTTCTTATTTTTGCCAACTTTTGTAATGGATCTCTCTAAGAGAGAGTAGATCTCTTTCTAGGGTTTAAGTCAATGCATGAACTTATTTAATTATATTTATTCAGTTATATTGTTTTTATTATGATTGTTTGATTTAGTAGTAATTTCTGTGAAACATTCTTTATGATTTTGTTATACTTGCAATTATAAGTATCATGCTAGGTTTAATGAATTAAAGTAGTTAGAAATCGTGCTATGTCCTGTTTTTCTATTTTAATCATTAAACTCTAGCATAGGTCAAGTTAAGGAGAGTATCAATCAAATTATAAAGGTATAGGATATCTTATTAACACTAGGATATAAACTGGATCTCCAGAAATTAGAGTTAGGGTTTGGTGAGGTAGGTATTTCTGAAGTCAAACTCCTAATTTGGACACCTTAGAACAAATATTGTGAAATACTTTGAATTATGCGTATTAAAAATTCCGATAAGGTGAGTGACAGCCCTAACAATGGCGGAACATTAATCCGTTCACCCAAAATATTTGTATCAATATTTGTTTCAAAGGCTAACACAAATCATAAACCAATTTTAAGTTTCTTGGAATATTAATGTTTGTCTTGAATTATGTGTATTAAATATCTCTCTAGGGTTTGTAAAAACCCTAGAATTTGAGGCAAATTAATATGTTCACCCAAGATATAACATCAATATTCCAAGAACGAATTAGGTTAGAAACCTCACTAAAATCAAACATGAATATAAACAAACCGAATAGATTGAATTAGCAAGAAATTGTAGATCGAATACCCCTAGATCTTCTTAACTTGAAAGCAAATCAAACTTTACTTTCTTTATTTTATTGTTTACAACTCCTTGTTTTCGGGTATTGAACCCAACTTAGGATTACTTAAGCAAAACCCCCCATATTCTATTTTATTGCACTTTACTTATTTTTATTATTTTTTAAAATTAATCAGAAAAGTCTAAACCTAGTATCTAAACTTACTCTCTGAGGATCGATACCCGATAATATACTACGCGGTGGGATTGTATACTTGCAATATGAACTGAAAGTGTATTTAAAATTAAAAGGTACAGTTTGCTGTACTGAAACTTTGTACTATACATTTTTGGTGCAACACCTTCGGTATAACATATTTAAACCAGAATGTTTCTAGTTTATAAACCCTCCTCCTGCTCTCCAAGCCCTTGCAGGTAAGTATGAGTAGCGTATGATCAGAGACCAGCACTTCTAGCGCTTCAAGAGTGATGATCGGATATTCTTTCGCCCATTCCGGCGAGTTGAATACCCTATCCAATCTTGAAAAGGACGGCTTAGGCCTTTTACTGGACTAGGTATAGGTCCTGTTTCTCAGAGGTACATCCATTAGTTGGTTATTGGAGACAAAATCATTGAACTAGTCCATGAGGTGTATGCCCCTTATGCTATCTGATCTTTCAAACAACCATCTGGTGACATTGAAGTCTCCAGCTAGTAACCACGGTGTACGGATGAGATCCGCTAGGTCCTGCAATTCCCAAATGAATAGTGGTTTGTGATTGTCTTCTGAAGGCCCGTATGCATTAGACACAGTGATAACCGTCCCTGTGTTTGTATGGCACAGCACCACTGTTGTTGTGTGCCTTGTTGACCAAGCGTTCACCATCTTGAACCCGTAATTCCAGGAAATAATAGTACCACCTGCCAAGTTGCACGCCTGATTATAGACCACATCCATGACAAAAAAAGATGGCAAAAAATGAACAACAACTGCATAATCAATAAAATTGCACTTAGTCTCTTGCAAAAGACAAACATCACACCTCAAATTCTTGATGATGTTTTTAACGACATTACATTTTTTATCATCTCCAAGTCCTCTTGCGTTCCACGACAAAAGCTTAAATTTTTGTGATAACATGATTAAATAATTAAAACAACTAGTACTACTCAGATTGGGGGCCCATATCAGAGAGCCTCGCCCTCTTCTTTTGAAAAGGTGTCTTCTGGATGTGGGTCAAAATCCATGTCAATTCCCTCGAAGTCAGCCTGCATGTCCGATTCAGGATGTGAGATTTCCATGTTAGCCCGTCTCCTCTCATTGTCTTCGTTTAAGGCCTTGGATACAATTTCAGGCGTGATACCAAGCCCAGCTCCCAATACAGATATATGTGCGTAGTCCACATTAACCTGAATAAACCCATCTTGGCCCGATGAGACTATCGCCTTTTGGGCCGGCTCTCTTGCTTTGGCCCGTCTAGACTTCATTTGTAGTGAGATATGCTTTTTGAAGGCATGTGACTTGGGCATAATTTGGGCCCCCACGACTTGTTTGCCCTTTGAAGGCCCAGATTGAGTTCTAGAGTTCCCGTCTTGGCCACTAGTGGGGTTGTTTCTGGAAACCTCCTTTTTGTCTTTTGTAGAGGTGTCAAACAGCTCCTTATGAGGCTGGTTCTCAGAAACTTCTGAAGCCGACAGACTGCCTGCTGATGGGGTATGAATTTCAGAAGTACGGCCCGTACCTTTGACAGGTGACCTCCTCAGAATTTGGATCGGTGCCAGGATCAGCTGTGGCACCGACCTGCCCTCCTCTGGGGAAGGTAATCTTAAACTCTCTATCTGCGCAACCCGCTCCATCTGGTGAGGTCGGATGCGCTGCGACTGGTATTTCAATGGTGCATTGGATTGTTTGTTGCACCGACCGTGTATCTGTGGCATGAGCCTGAACGCCAACCTTGACCGACTCCATTGTCACCGGCATTGGTCTAGTCAGCTGTCTACTGTCCGGGATGCTCTGTAGCATCTCCCGGATTTCCTCCGGCGGGGTCTGAATATCCTTACCGTGACATAATTCCAAGAGGACGGCACGAGAAATCGCTATGGGCTCTTCCCTAATCTGCCATCCATTGGAGGCTGAAGGCCGTGGCTTTGTGAACTTTGGTGGTAACTTAGGTAGCTCAGTTGCAGTGTAAAGAGGGGATCTCATCCAGTTGTATGTAATGATCTTGGCCATGAATTCCACTCCTTCCATATGCAGCTCTAGCTCCAGTGGTACCCTTTCTAGGCAGTCAACGGCTACCGCCACTCTCCATGAGGATACATCTGCCGGTTTCTTGTTAGGCACCATTCCAAGATAGGTACCGAAGAGGGCAGTAGCTCTAGCTATGTCTTGTTCCTTGCACATATGAGGAGGGAACCCGGAGATATCTATTAATACCTTATACTTCGGTAAGGTCAGCTTGTCATTGTCCAGCGGAGATCACGGCTGGAACGAGAATCCAGCATCCCAGAGGGCCGGACAGGTGCAGTTGATGAACGTTTCAGGTGCCATCCCTACTGGTAGGATAATGAGAAATTTGTCTTTTGCTAGTCTGCCAATGGTTAACTCTTTCTCTGTCACAATACCCATTTTAGTAGCAAATCCAGCAATGTCTTTCATGGAGAAACCAATGGTTAACTCTTTCTCTGTCAAAAACCACCGCTCGAGATAGTCGAAGAAGTTCATTCTTGGTAGTCTGGTCCGGAATAGCATAGTAAGAAAGGCGGGTTGGCCTGTTAGCTGGCATGGTTGCACCTGCAAGCGGGCTTGGCTTGTCCAGGAGTTCCTGGAAGGATTTGGTTGAGGGCTTAGGTTGTTCCTTGGCCTTATTGCTCCAATACGGCATCGCTGCCAAGTTTAAAGCCGTTGAGGTGCAGCGGTTGCCTACATTACCCTCTCTCCAACACTTGCCGCACCTTATAGAATTCCTGCACTGTGAAATAGTGTGACACGTACGGCAACATCTGAAGCATCTACCTCGCCACTCAGAGAACTGAGCCAACGGCGGGAAGCGTAGCTGGGTTGGGCTGTGCGGTGATATGTAGAAGGTTGCTTGTGTTCTGGTGGGGGATTCCAGTGGAGAGGTAGCCATAGCAGAGAGAGGGGGAGATCTGGTTGTGTTGTTAGGGAGTCGAGTAGGGAAGGTGGCACTAGAGAGAGGTTTATAGGGTTGGAAGGTGGTGCTGGGGTGTTTACGGCGTCGGGTTACTGTTTGCCAGGATCCCTCTCCGCTCTCCATCGTCTTTTATTTGTCTCCGTAAGTATATTCAAATTGATCTCCGTCTTGTGTTAATTGCTTTGAAGAATGATTAAAATTAACACAACCTAACACAACTTGGGTTAATTATGAAATTGCTGAAATTCATGTCTAATTTTACTTATAAGTTACCCAATTTCGCTCAAATTCTGAAATTTCTGAAGTTCATACCTAACACAACTTGGTCTACTACTACTGCAATATCAAACTGATCACACGAAACCCTTTTAAAATACTAGGAGGATTATATGGAGTCAATTAAGAAGCTACATGAGAAATAGAAGATACACCAACAATCCATTGAGAAAACCCGAGCTGGACAGGAGGTTAGTATTAACTGTTAACTTTTGTTCTACCTTTGATGTTCAAAAATCTAAAGTAAGTGCTTGTACAATTCTTACATGTGTCTTTCTCTACAGATTCTGACAAAAACAAAAATCAGATGAGCTATTAGAGGTGAGAAACATGCTCGAGAATGAAAAGAACTTGAGGCAATCATCTTAAGATGAGATTGTTGACCATAGAAATCAAGCACAACACTAGAAAAAAAATGAGGTGTGCAATCATATTTTCTTCATAATGTTTTATGCGAATAGTGCCACTAAATATTACGATCATTGTTTGTTTTTACTATTGCCATAGTTATTGGGTTTAGTTACATCTTTTCTAACATTAAATCACATCCTTGTATTCTATACTTGTGCAAATTCTAAAAATTCTTGTATTGGTCCGTGTTTGAGGGAGAGGTCTTTAAAATCCCATTGTGCATCTGTTAGTGATTGCTGATTTCTACTACAATGTTCTTGGTATTGCTCCAACATTTACATTTTTGGTATTGGTTTCTATAGGTGGGGCTTTTACACAAACACCTTGCGAGCTATATTACTATTGGGCTATTATTTGTTGTTCTTTTGCTATTTAATTAACATAAATTGAACTATGATGCGTCAGAAACTGTAATTAAGATGGTGCATTTACTAGAACATTTCTTGTTAGATGAATTTTCTGTGAAGCATTTACTCGAACGCCTTGCAGGCTATGTTATATTTGGGTGCTACAACAAGAAGCAACATAATTTATCCATGTCAGGCTATGCTATACTGCCTTTTTGTATCAACAAATCTAGCCTGACCAATGCAGCTCTTAGTGTATATACATAGGGACCTTTTGTTTGTACTCATATGTAACAGTACTGGATGGAAGAGTACCAAATCTGTAACAACACTGGTACCGGTCAGTACACTTGTATTTGCCCTCGTCAGAGAGATTAGTTTCAATTTTGTGAGGTCAAACTGTCGATTTTGATGGGCCTTTCATTAATATTCATATTTTATGAATAAATTTTCAGGCAAGAAAGGCTACAAGCACTAGTGAGAGGCCATATGGTAAGGAAGCAAGCCATGATAACTCTGCGGTGCATGCAGGCCCTGGTCACACTAGGACCAGGTCCAATGAATGCACATGCTAATTACAAGGTCTAATTAGTAATTGTCACATCTTCTCTTAATCAGTCCCAAAAAAATCTGCAATCTCACTCTTAATCAGTCTCTAAAAATGCTAATTACAAGTTAACTTACTATGTTCTTTGCTTCCTGGTATCCAGATCAACCTCTGGATTAATATGGTGAGGTAAAATTTGGAAGAGGTGCTGATTTGTTTAAGGTAAAACCTATGTATTTACTAGCTATACATTTATATGCATTACACCTATATATTTACATAAAAATTGATGTACTCAGTTTACTTAACCTAACTAGTATAGTAAGCAGGGCATAAGAATAAGTTTAGTTTTGACCAACATGTGTAAAATAATGAGTAGTATTGCCCTAGCAGTAAAATAAAAAGAATAAAGGGCATTTCTGTAAAATAAGTAAAAAAAAAAGGGTCTACTGACAAAATATGAAACAAGAGCATGCAGAATATAAATGAATATATCTTTTTTCTGAAAAATCGTGAGGGAGAATCGAACTCTCGACCTTTGGGTACAACAACTCTAAGATTTTTTCCTAGCCAATTGTGCTACCTCCCCTTTCTCAATATAAATGAATATATCAAGGTCACTTGTCTTATGTAGTTATGTTACTGTACTTATACCATATCAGCACCAAACATCAAAACAAAAAACAAAGCAACTGGTATTAGGGGTACAAAGACAAAAATTGAATAGAATCCTGAATTTTTGATTTGATTTGTTATGATACGGAAAGAATAATCAAATCGTTGTATTTAAGATGAAAATTTTCTTTTTCTTTTGTTATGATAAGGATTCTTTTTCCTGCATTGATATATTTTGTATGGTACAATGCTTTTCATTTTTGTATTGAGATGTAATGATATTTTGTTGAATTTTTGTATTGAGATGTAATGATATTTTATTGGATTTAAGATGTGTAAATTCTTTTTATAAAGGCGAAGCAACATGGTAGAGTGAATATTGGGAGAAGGATTGAGAGAAGCAACATTCGTAGAGCGAATATTGACTGTGACATTATGAATTTTAGAATCGTAAATCTAATAATAAATATAGAAAAACGGTCCAGTGCGGATGGATGACCCGCACTGCGGGTGGCTTCAACCGCACTGAGACAAGTTCCTGAAGTTGCCGAATTTTCGTTAAGTACTGAATGCGGATGGGAGCATCTGCACTGGCCTCAGTGCGTCCGCACTAGGCTCGGACATTTTTCTGCGCCGTGAGTGCGGCTGGACGGATCCGCAGTGCGGATGATTGATCCGCACTGGGGTGTGTTTGTTATTTGCGCAGTGAATGCGGCTGGATGGATCCGCAGTGCGGATGAGTGAACCCGCACTGGGGTGTATTATGTGCTATTTTTGATATTTTTGAGGGACTTATTCGCAAAATGGATTTCTCTCTTTCGTTTCTTCTTTTTAATAAATAAAACATTATATAAGGGCCTATTTGTAACAAAAAATTTCAAGTTTGGTAATATTATAAAAATGGAGGGGTATATGTGCAAAATTCCAAATATTAATCAAAACATTTCCTTTCTCCTTCTTTCATTTCCACCGAACCATTGAAGTAAATATTTCGTGAGGTTAGGGTTGGCCGAACCAAAAGGGAAAGAGAGAGAGAGAGAGAAATTAAGCGCGGAAACTGATCGGACTGACCGGAAAATCGAGATTCGAGCTGAATTGACGATCCTTGATCAATTAGAAAGCTTCAATTTGATATATATTTCTCCCTGGTAATTTTTTGAAAAACCCTAATTTATTCGATTTATTCGATTTGTCATGATTTCGGTTGAAACTTGTGATTAGGGTTTCGTAATCGAGTTCTAGCTCGATTAGTTGTTAATTTGTGATAATTGATACGATTTATCTTCCTTTTCTCTTGGAAACCCTAATTTTAATTGATTGGTTATATTTTGGTGAAATTCGAATTCGAATTTGATTTGAAACGTTATAACTCGATAATCGAATTGATTTGCTTGTGGAATTTGGAATTGAACTAGGGTTTTGGGGTTGGATTGAAATGGAAAGGAATTATGATAGTTTCAAGTGAAACTCTGGAAATTGTTGGAATTAATCGAGTTATAACTTCGTAAAACATATCGATTCATGTTGTTTATTCAGGACTACCGATTGAATTGGAATTCGAATTAGGGTTTGGTAATGGTGTTGACTTATCCGATATTAATCGAACGCGTTAATCGAATTTAACGTGTAAAATAGGTGGTAATCATACGAGGCAAAGGATTTCTGGATCGTTCGAGACGCCTGAGCCTTAGTCGAGCGTGCTATTACTCAGGTGCGGGGTTTCTGGACTTGTTTGATATTTTATATTCAGGAATTAAACTGTGTTTTGATTCATATGCATTGCATTGCCCAAATAAAGTGAAACTCGAATTGTTTAATCTGATTGATTTGCATGCTGGTATGGTTATTATTTGTGTTGATCTGAATGATCTGATTTTGGAATTAAAGTCACCGTGCTTTATATCACCATCGGTTGGTGGATATGGTATTATGGTCATCCACCGTGATGACGTCACCCAGGGGGTGAATCCGGATTTGTCAAAGTCTAATGCATGGACGTTTGACGCTCAGTGTTCTAAAGCTTTAGATCGTCTGGCCCTCGGCAGTTCCCAGTACCGGTTGGGACGAGGGGTAAGTGACTTTGTATTATGATTTTGGTTATGGGTGACTGTGTATCGGAGGTATTACCCAGGGGGTAATGCGTTTGGATGGTCAATTGGATTTATATGGATTTTCCGGATATGAATTGGAACCAGACTTTTAATTAAACAGTTAAGCCTGTAACTACAGATGAGTGTCATGAGAAAAGGTTTTACCTGGCGCAGTCGTCTGTAGGTGTCTGTAACCCTACAGATGAGTGGGAACGAATTGGGGTCCAGTTTGGTGGAACATCTGTAGTTACTACCAGATATTCTGAAATCGAGTTAAACCAAATATTGTGTGCTTGAATTTCATCTTGGCAATTCCTGAATTTTGATTTCATTTGGATAAATGTTGTCGGGTTTGTGCATTTATGTTTATATATGATTATAAACTGATTTGAGCTTTATTTGTGTTTACTTTTTGAATATAATCTTTGATTGCAAGTCCAGGGACGATTTGTGGCAATTTATCGCACTGAGAATTCAATTCTCATCCCCTCTTTTGGGTTAATTTTTCAGGTACCGGTTCGGCGGATCCGAGAGAGACACGAGGTCGGTAGGCCTGGTTTTCACCGTTGCTTAGCTGTCTGGTATTGTGACTAGAGACATGTATAGATTTATGTTTTGATTGTATATATATATGTGTTCTCTATGTCATTTGGTGATACGTATCCATCGAGATACGGATTTTGTATGATATTACCTGACCAGTTGGGATTTGTGAACTGTTTTTCTTATTTATTTGTTTGTTTTGTTGGTGTGTTTTGCTTTCTATTATATCGTACTTGCCTTGTAGGCATACGGGCAACCGTATGTCTACGGCAGGAGGCACCCGTCACGCCTCGTGGAGCTGCGGGGTGTGACATTGACACTCATAAAGAATGTGTTATATAAATTAGTATGTGTTATATGCGAATATTGGCATTCAAGTATTTTTCTTATTAATTAGGATGTGTTGTATAGATTATTTTGTTGATTAATGAGGTATATAATTTTGGGATTATATTCTCTTTTAATTGCAAAAAATGTGGAGGGCTAAACAATTGCAAAAAAAGTTGCTGCCAAAATTTATAACGATACACTTACGGTTATAATTACAAACAATTAGCAAAAATCATTACAAAATAGATAAACACATCAAATTTTACTTAGAGTTTTTAATCTAATATATTATTTTATATATCTCAATTAAATACTAATTTGCTACCGTGATTTACTTTTGTTAAAAAAATCTCAAATAAACAGAAACATTTATGTTTCTAGTGACTTAATATTTCCAACGGTAGCTCTTGAAAATAATAAATTCAATTATAAAATAATATAAACTGAATCAATAAAATATTTTCAAGAGCATATTGATCCAGTATTTCCATGATCTTTCAATATAAAAGAATATAAATGGTCGAAAAATACATTTTCAAAAGTGGCTCTTGGAAATAATATATCTCACTATTTTCAAAGTATTTCTAAGCGCATGGTGTGAGGTATTTTCATGGGCTATCAATTAAATATAGTATTATGTATGTATGGCCGGTAATGGATCATGGAAAATCATTTGCAATGGTGGATAAGAAATATTTCCAAAGGCAGTCAGGGGGATTTCGATGTGCTACTATTTTCATGGGTCTACCGTTGAAAATTGTTAAATGTATCAGCAAAAGCTATTTTATTTCCAAGAGCTCGTTCTTCCTTTGAAAATAAGATATGCTATCTATGAAAAAGGCAAAAATTCTAATAGTGTGTTGTTGTTGTGTTGAGCATTGCAAAAGCACACCTCAATGGTGGTAAGATTGCTGGCACCGTTTCATCAGCCGTCGTCATGGCTTCATCCCGAAAGCTTCCGACGAATGAAATTAACTATTATCTATATTTAATGATTTTTTATAGAAATTTATTACAACCAATCTATTAGGCCCGTAATATTGGTGGAGCATGAGTCTGATGTCATTTGCGATTTGAACGGTCATTTCTATTAATACCTTAAAAAAATATATAATTTTAAAGATGTATCCGCATTAAATTTTCTGTCAAAATTGTCCCGACCGTCAGGCTCACGGACGGTCCAATTCCCTAGCGGACCGCCAGTGACAGGGGCGCCCCACTAGGGATCAGACCGCCCCTGGTTCGGGTGGTCCACCTTTTTTTTTTTTTTTTTTTTTAAGGGAGAGAGATGTTAATATTTGTATTTAAATAATTTTGTGAATAAATTTTTTTCTTGTTTAGAGTGTATATCAAAAAAAAAATAAGACATTTGATATATTTATGAAATGATGTCGTAACTCTTTATAACTTTGATTGATTTGATTTGTCAGTTGGATAACACAAGTCTAAAGATAGCACTAATTAAGAATTTGACATTAATTCATATATATATATATATATATATATATATATATATATATACATATACATATATATACATATAGAGGTTGGTTACTATGCTTATATAAGCCGAAATTTTTATATATACCCAAAAAAAATATAAAATTACGGAATCTACCCACTGTTTGAATGAAATTCGAAAAATGCCCAATCCGGTTATCCAATAACCGGATTTGAGATAAATGTCCGGTAAACGGTGCACCGGACTTTTTTTTTTTTTTTTTTTTTTTGAAAAAAAAATTATATTTCCGGTTAACGGTGCACCGGACTTTTTTTTTTTTTTTTTTTTTTTGAAAAAAAAATTATATTTCCGGTTAACGGTGCACTGGACTTTTTTTTTTTTTTTTTTTTTTGAAAAAAAAATTATATTTCCGGTTAACGGTGTACCGGATTTTTTTTTTTTTTTTTTTTTTTTTTTACAGAAATTTTTTTTTAAACAGAATTTTTTTTTTATTAAAATATTAGAAATGTTGAATATATTTCTTTGAAAATAAATGGAATACAATATAATTTGATTTATTAGAAAGACTACAATAAATAACCCGGATCAATATTTTTCAACCCGAATTTTTCGCGGCCGTAAGAAAAATTAATATATTTTTAATGGTTGTTATTCAAAAAGAATTCTCAAAATAGATACAACTTTTAATAAATTAAATGTACTAGAAAGATCACAATATTTTCTGAATTATCTAGAAGTGACTTTTTAATCGGAATCAATAACTCAGAATCTAAGCATTTTTATTTTTTCCCAATAACACATAAAAAAATATACTAATTTTTCTTACGGCCGCGAAAAATTCGGCATGAAAAATATTGATCCGGGTTATTTGTTGCTCTAATAAATCAAATTATATTGTATTCCATCTATTTTCAAAGAAATATATTCAACATTTCTAATATTTTAATAAAAAAAAAATTCTGTTTAAAAAAAAATTTCTGTAAAAAAAAAAAGAAAAAAAAAAGAAGAAGTCCGGTGCACCGTTAACCGGAAATGTAATTTTTTTTCAAAAAAAAAAAAAGTCCGGTGCACCGTTAACCGGAAATGTAATTTTTTTTCAAAAAAAAAAAAAAAAAAAAAAAAATTCGGTGAACGGTTAACCGGAAATTTGTCTCAAATCCGGTTATTGGATAACCGGATTGGGCATTTTTCGAATTCCATTCAAACAGTGGGTAGATTCCGTAATTTTATATTTTTTTTGGGTATTTATAAAAATTTCGGTTATATAAGCATATCTCTACATATGCTTATAACTCATTTTTGTGTTTCCAATGTTCAAATGGTCGATCTGAACCGTTAGATATGATCTTTATATTAAAATGTGCTTGGAGACTAAATTTTATATTTTTCTGAATTTTTTTACTATTTATTAAGTAACTTTGAAAATCGCTGATCCAACGGTGGCTGCACAAAACAGTAAAATCAGCAGCCACCATTGGATTAATAATTTTCAAAGTGGCTTAATAAATAGTAAAAAAATTCATAAAAATATAAAATTTAGTCTCCAAGCACATATTAATATAGATATCACATCTAACGGTTCAGATCGACCATTTGGACATTGGAAACACAAAAATGAGTTATAAGCATATGTGGAGATATGCTTATATAAGCATAGTAGCCAACCTCCATATACATATATATACATGGGAACTTGCTAGCATGTTATGCGTAGCATAGAGGACCTCTATGCAACGGCTCAATATTCGACTTTTCAAAATTCTAACGGTCGATCCGAACTGTTCATCTTGTTCTTTATATTAATATGTATTTGGAGACCAAATTTTACATTTTTTGGAATTTTTTTACTATTTTTTTAGATTTATTGAAAATCACTTTTTTTTTTATGTCCAGATTTGCTGAAAACAGCGATTTTCAATAAATCTAAAAAAATAGTAAAAGAGTTCCAAAAAATATAAAATTTAGTCTCCAAACACATATTAATATGTAGAACAAGATGAACGGTTCGGATCGACCATTAGGATTTTGAAAAGTCAAATATTGAATCGTTGCACGGAGGCCCTCTATGCTATGCATAGCATGCTAGCATATTCCTATATACATGTATTGTATTATATATACATACACATATATTATACATATACATATATTATACATATGTATAATATATACATAGCCCATGCGGCAGCATTTGCAGCGCATGCGCCGTATTTGATCTCTGCTGGTAAATCAGCAAGTCTGGACTGATACATGGACCAAACTGTAAAAGTGATTACACCAGAATGTAGAGCATTAAAAAATAAATTGACACAAATTTCAATTTATTTGAATTTTTCTACTGTTAGTTATGAATTTTCAAAGTTCAGCTTTCGAAGAAACTTTAAACATCCATAACTTTGGCTAGGAAAGTCGGATTTACGCATATGACCACTTTTCGGAAAGGAGGGGACGAGACGGATCCAAACATCAGAATTTTAAAAAAATATCGTTTAGTGCCTCAAAAACTCAATTTAAGTTTTTGTACGACGGTAGACGTTGGATCAGCGATTTTCAAAGTGGCTTAATAAATAGTAAAAAAAATCAGAAAAATATAAAATTTGGTCTCCAAGCACATTTCAATATAGAGATCACATCTAACGGTTCATATCAACTTTTTGAATTTTAAAACTATAGATATGAGCGCGAATGAAAATATTCCCTTTTAATTCGCGAAGTAGCGTAGCCTTACTCTATATATATATACATATATTATAAAAAATGAGTTTATAAAAATCCTATTTATAGTGCAAAAAAAAATGCAGGGTGATTTTGTATAATGCGGGAGTGCAAAAAAAAAAAGATTTTTACAAAAGTAAACGCCGCCGCATTAAGAATCAATGTCAAATTCTTAATTAGTGTTATATTTAGACTTGTGATATCCAACTGACAAATCAAATCAAAGTTATAAAATGTTACGACATCATTCATAAATATATCAAATGTCTTATTTTTTGGCATACACCCTAAACAAAAAACTTATTTTTTGGCATACACCCTAAACAAAAAAATTAAAAAAATTAAATTTAAATTAGATCTCTAAAAAAAAGTCTAAAAAAAAAAAAAAATGGACCACCCGGACCAGGGGCAGTCTGGTCCCTAGTGGGGCGCCCCTGTCAAGGGCGGTCCGCTAGGGGATTGGGCCGCCCGTGGGCCTAGCGATCGGGATAATTTTGACAAAAAATTTAATACGGGAGCATCTTTAAAATTATATATTTTTTTAGAGTATTAATAAAAATGGCCGCGATTTGAATTACTAAACCCCCTATTATAATTATAATTGCTTCCAAAGTTTTGGAGGGATCATAAACTGGATTAGCGACCAATTAATTTCTAAAGGGCATGAGCTTGTCTGCCTGGCGTTATTACCTGTGACATTCTTTTATACGGACTGTGCAAGAAAGATGAACTGATAAGACAATGGATTTTCTAATTAGAAGGGCATAGTTGTCAGTTTTAATTTTATAATAATTGAATAAAAGATTAAATAAATAAAAAGGGATATAAGAAAAAATGTTAAATTTGTATGGGAATATTGGCTATTATAGTGTTCTCACGAGGAAATTGGTTATTTTAAAAGTTTGCATGGGTATTCCAGAAATTTTTCCAACAAATAAATATTTTTAATATAAGACATTTTATCTAGTTTATTCGGTATAAAATTTTATATTCCTGAATTTTACAATTATAAGAATTTTATCAATCACATGTTAAAAATAATTTAGTGAGATACTTATGCTTCAATAAAAATATAATTATTATGTATATGACATAATCTTAAGAAATTAAGAATATAAATAACCTGCAAGAAATAATGCCCGCAGCTCTGAATAAGTTAAAATGGAAGTAATACAACTCGCCAGTAAATAAATTATGGTAAAAAATTAAAAACTAAATTTTTGTTGAATCTGATAATTAGTTGGACCAGATATACACTTCGAATGTGTAAAAAATGTATCCCAAACCGTCTACACCACTCATTGTTATAGTATTTGAGCTCAATATTTTTTGCATTAGTTATTTATTTTTTAATTTCTTAAGATTATGTCATATACATAATTAGTATATTTTTATTGTAGCATAAGTATCTCACTAAATTATTCTTAACATGTGATTGATAAAATTATTATAATTGTGAAAACTAGGAATACGAAATTTTATACCGAATAAACAAATAAAATGTCATACGTTTAAAAATATTTATATGTTAGATTTTACAAAATAAGTTAATATCATGTCTTATGAATATTCTATATATTTTTTATTCTAAATTATTTATACACATAAAAAGTAAAAATTATTTAAAATTTAAATAAAATTACAATTGTATATTTTATATAAATAAATAATAGATGAGAATAAATAAAGAGAAGAAAAAAAAAAGAAAAAGAGAAGAAACAAGCGAGTTCGTATTTTATTCTATGTTTTAAAAAAGAAATGACACTATATAAAATTTTCTGATCAAAACTGTCAAATCTAAAATTGGCGGTTCAGATGCCATACGAACTGACAAAGAACCGAACCCGGCCATTTGTACGATAGATGCTTTAGCCTCAGAGCCCTCAGTCAACGAAATACGGTGGCGCCACCGCTTCTCCCGACCGCACACCCCGTGAAATCGCCATGAGTTCCTTGCTTAGAGACTTCCTCGAGCCGTCTGAGAAAAATCCCAACCTTACAACCGACTCAACAGAGCTCAAAGGAAAGCAAGTGATCGACCTGGGAAATGGCAGCGAGGTGATACATGTCCCAAGGTTCGTACCCAGGGAACAAGCCTGGCAATGGTATGAGTACCTCGACAAGCACATTCCCTGGACCCGGCCTACCATTCGCGTTTTCGGCAAATCTTCCATTCAGGTTTGCTTGTAGAAGGTTCAATTAAATTGTTAGAACTTTTTGCACATTCATAGAAAAATTATATTTTTCTCCTTTCTTTCGTGGTGTTTGTAGCCTCGAGATACGTGCTACATAGCTAGTGAAGGGCTTCCAGATTTGAAGTACAGTGGTTATCAGCCGTACGCGCATGCATGGGATGAATTCCCTCCTCTCAAAGACATATTAAAGTTGGTAAGGCCATGTAATTTTGTCTGAACTTAGCCTCTATTCAAATACAATACCATTTTGAAACGGTACCAGTATAGTTTAGAGATAAAGAGAGACAGAGAGATAAGATTTGTAATTTTGTTTATTCATTCATTTTGTTATGTCTTTACAAGAGATTGTTTCCTTTCTTTATATAGCAATCTAAGTTACTGTGAAATGTAATTTACATTTATCTCTAAGTAATTCAAATAGCATGAGCTGTCCAAACAGTGAGCATCTTTTCTGATAATTCTCTGAGCCATCCGTTATGCCTTGTGAAGTTGCTGTCCATTGGTTGTAACAATAAATGTGTGCATTTGTAATTTGAACTCTTGTCTGATTGTTTTATGTGAATTTAATTATGTGCGTACTGTTAGGTGCATGAAGCGCTTCCAGGAAACTATTTTAACAGCCTGGTACTGAATAGGTACAAAAATGGGTCAGACTATGTATCATGGCACTCTGATGATGAGCCACTATACGGGCCCACTCCCGAAATAGCCTCGATCACTTTTGGTTGTGAGAGGGAATTCATGCTGAGGAGAAGACCATCCAGAGCAGAAGGTATATAGTTATGCTAATCAAGGGCATTTTGGGAATACAAATTCTGTGTAAGAACAGCTTATATTGTCAGAATTGTACTATAAGTTTACCTTGGGTTTAACAGTTGTGTGTTGCTTTATAAGAGCTAAAGCTGGTGGGTGTTGTCATTGGCAAATCTAATGAAATAGATGGTTTTCTTGGAAGGTTAAAATAACTACAGAATAATATTTTGCACAAAACTATCTAAAATATTACAATATTTTACGAGGAGGGATCCAATTACACCCTTTTTTGGTGATACCGGATTACACCCTATGTTTCCAAAGTCCAAACAGTCGATCCAAACCGTTCAAATTTTACATTTTTCTGAATTTTTTAACTATTTATTAAGATGGGTACAAAAATTCAATGGTATGAATATAACGATTTTGTTAAATACTTAATAAATAGTAAAAAAATTCCAAAAAATGTAAAATTTGATCTGCAAGCACATTTTAATATATCCATTACGTTGAACGGTTTGGATCGACTGTTTGGAATTTAAAAATTTTAAAAATAGATAGTGTAATTCAGTGTCACCAAAAAAGGGTGTAATTGGATCCCTCCTCATATTTTACTGGCATGTTTGTAAAGTTGGTATATAAATTGAAATGTAAGTTTAACAATTACAGTACTATGCACCATTTAGTTCATAACTTTGCACACAATCTAAATTTTGTTCCTTTATGAGCCAGGTACGAAGATTACAGAGCAGAGCCCCAGAAAGAGACTCAAGACTGTTGTGCCAGATCAGCATTCATTTTTGCTGAAGCACGGTTCCTTACTAGTGATGAGAGGGTACACACAAAAGGATTGGCATCATTCAGTGCCTAAGCGTGCCAAGGCTGGTTCCGCCAGGATCAACCTTACCTTCCGCCGCGTGCTCACCTCAGCTGGTTTTCCAGCCTAATTCTGCTGCCGTTAGACAAGGGAATAGCTGAATAGGAATTTTTTTGGACTAAATTGTCTTTTCTGATGTGATGCTTTAAGTTTATGTAAATAGAGTAGCTTTCTGATAGTAAAAGATGATTTACTGGTATGTAATTAGAGGAACTAGACCTTTTTCTGGAAGGAGTGGTCACAGTCACAGCTCTATTTCAGATTTCATCTGTTGCTTCTCAGGAGAATCTTGATTCAGATTTGATCTATTACTCTTTTCAGTACAGTTTGTTATATTACTATTTCTCTATACGAGTTGGTGAGGCCACGACTCCATGTAGGCATGCTATTTATGGTTGAGCTTAACCTCCTATCAGGCAACAGATGTTGCACAATCCAGATTGAGTCTGATGCTGACCCTTACAACAACATTAGACAGCATCAGAAGATAAGGAGCAGATATTCTGTCAGACCTAAAATAGGCGGCTCAGATTGGCCCGAGGTATCCAATGAATTGCTTACAGGAATATTAAATAAGGAACAATCAAATAACATAAATGACTCTGCAGTCACAAACAAACACAATGCATTACAGTGCTGATAAATAAGGATGCAAGTTCGATACACACTGAAACACTAGAATACCACAATGCAAACTAATGACATGGCCTTCACAAGACTCTTAAGCTTAAATGGTTCCACACATACACACAGATGAAGATGCAAAGCAGAATGCTAATAAAACAACCAAATGAAGATACATATAACTCAGCGAGTGGCTTTCACTCTCAAGTTGCGGCCATGAGGCTCTCTGCGGCAATTGAAGAAGGCAGCTGCCACAGGGGGTCCCAAATCATGAACCCTTGAGTAATCTCGGGTTTTGAAATTTGCTCGAGTGCTGAGTTCAGAGATGCTGTGCAGTGGGCCCTTCTGCTGGAACAGAACAAAGACAAACCGGTGGATGCCTACCTGGGGCTTTGGAGCCAGGTATGGGACAATCTCCTCTCCTACATATAATAACACAAATGAGGAATGCATTTGCTGTGTTTTAAGAAACCAAATTTTTCTTTGCTTGTTTTCCCGTTAGATTTGTTCTTTCTGTGACAACAACCTAAAGAGTTTTTCTGAACTTGGCATCATGTAGGAAAATTCATTAATCTGTATACCAATATATGAAATAATGCTAAATTTAATAGTCACTACAAATGTGCAACCTTTTCCTATTTTTCTATAATTTAGTTCTTCTGTAGTGATTACCATCCTGTAATCTTGGGTTACAAAAGTACTTCATTCCAGGATTTTATAGTTTTGTGATTTTGTTATAAGTGAAGTAGAGAGAGCTACATTTTACCTTTGGTCACGTCGCCGCCTCCAGGAATATTAACAACAATCCTAAAATTACAATTTGAAAATTAATCAGCTATGGTCAGATTGTATATGCCTTTCTTCTGCTCGATCAATTGCAAACTAGTTGGAATAAACTTTTGATTAGAAATTACTGTAATATATCAATATATGGACCTACCAGTGAACAAATTCTCGCATGTTGAAGTGACAAGGGCTTGGTGAATCCGGATCTATCATGACCTAAATGGGAAACAAGAAAAAATATTTATTTACCATAATTTTTCTTGAAATTATATTTTATTTACCATGATTAAACAACAAAAGTAGGAAAATAAGCAAACCTCAACTATATGGAGATTTTGATACTTACAAGTGTAAATAACTCATTGCGCTTTCCAGAGATTTTGATCATTGGAGGATCGGCGATGATTGATGGTCTCAAATCACATCCAGTTATGATATGCTTTCCCTCGTAAGTTATCGACATGTCGATCATCGGCACGAATACATCCAGCACATCCCATATTACCTTTCCTATTACAAGGGGATCTATGACTCTAGCCATTGATGGGATTGAGGCTTAAGGACAAACACAGATGGAATGAGGACTGAGATGGAGGAACCAAGGGTTAAATTTAAAGAGAGAGGAGATTAGGCCTTGGAAATTAAAAAAAAAAAAAATCATGCTTAACATGCACCAAAAAGGAGTTTCAACAAAGCACTGTGTTGGTACGAACGGTTACTACTGCCTTGTGTTGTTGCGAACGGTTACTGTTTGCACAATTTTAGAGAAAAGTGACCCGGTATCTTTTCTATCATTCCAAATTGGATCGTAGGGACTCCACTTATATATTCTGAACCGTCTGATCTCAAACAAACATGCCGTAATCGACCCGTGACATTTGTTTCAGATCGGACGATCTAGATAGGAAAAACAGGGTCCTGCAATATGGTCATAAAAAACAGCGAAAATGAAGGTGAAAAGAAAGTAAGGTTAAGCTTCCATATTTTCATGTTAAAAGGTTTTTAACTTTTGGACTTAAGCGCGATGGTTGCTGGAGATGATAAAATAGGAAGATAAGTTCAAGCAAGAAAAACATTTTTGGTGCATGTTAAGCATCATCATTATTTTCCTATAAAAGATAGATCCATGAAAGAGAGGAGTCATTAGACTATTTAATTATACTTTCCTGACAAGCTTGCATAATAGAAGACCATTAAGCTGTAAGGAAATGAAACAAGGCTTATATAGGCATAACCATGCTGCAAGTCTGTCAACAAGTGCTGGAGCATTGTCTTTTTTTCTTTTCATAACTTCTGGCACGGCACAATTTGCATCCAAATATCATCAAACTTTCACAAGAGCTATTGCTGCGACATTACTTAGCATAAACTATATATAACTAAAACCTCTCGAAACGAACTTGTACCTAGTTTAAGTTCAAAAAAAAAAAAAAAAACACTTTGACACTAATTGCTACAAATTAGATCAGAATTGAACCACAAAGTAAATGCAATGCTCTATTAGTTAAAACAGAGCAGTTATTGAGTATTATACTAGCAAAATCTGAGGCTAAATCGTCACATTATTGCAGTTATATTTCCTAAAACTGTGAATCAAATTAAAACACAATAAGTAATCACATTCACAATGAACAGAAATTTACTATCTTTTTCCTCAAAAAGTGAAATAATTTTCAATTTAAATGTTGGAATTATGGATCAATGAAATCCCTTGCATAGTCTGCCAAGTTCCTCCAAAAAAAAAAAAAATTGTTCGAATTATGAATTAGCGTAATACAAAGAACACTTGGTGCAATTTGATGCAGATTAGATCAAATTTGAGGCAAATTTGTGGCTTCAAAATGGTAAAAATTAAAGCAGAGCATGCATCAATCAATTTGCAGAACGTGTTATGTGCAACCAACGCCATTTTTTTTTTTAGTTCTAATCTCATATCGATTATTAGCAATTTCGTAGAACTTTGGTAAATCATATTACTGGGACAGTACTTCCATCGTCAATAAAGAAGAAAACACACAATTCTCAAAATTCCGTTTATCACTGGAAATAAAATTATTGGTACGAATTGATAAACATTAGTTCAAAGAGACAATTTTGTGACAAAAAAAAAATCAGCATTTAGACCAAAACAAGGATTTCTTAATTTACTTGTGGCATTCAGTGTCCGAACCCAAAAACTTTTATATACCAATAATTTTTTATTAGTAGGGGTTAGAGGTCAAGTGATTCCACTTTTTTTTAATATCCACAATTAATTCATTCAATCTGGATTTTAAATTTGCGATCACTCACACAGACAGTATTGTCTTTGCCACTAGAGCAGAGATTGGTTCCTTTGTGTACCAATAATTACAAACTAGATAAAAAGAATGGTTATATGTCGTAAAACTAAAAATCATTGATATGAAAAGAAAAAGAAAAAGAAAAAAAAAAAGAGAATTCTTGGTTCAGCTCTCCCACCTTAAGGAATGAAAAAATTCATTAGCAAAAATTAATAATGTGAAAAATTATATGAGTTTGGTGCATATACTATGAAAGCTGAGACATGCGACAGTAGTTCGTTAATAATTTAAAGAAGAGAATAGTGCCTCTTTAATCAATTTGTGGAACAAATTTTTTGATGCTCCGTTCTTCAACTATCAACGTATTATTGTCACACGCCGTATTTTTTTTATGCAATATGTACTAGTTTAGCACCTTAATGTTGCTTTTTTTGTTGCTATGCTGGTTATTACTTCTATCATTTATGAAAACTTTACTATTTTCTTTGGAGGTGATTAATACTATATTGATTAAACTTAGTCTCACTAATTATAAACAAATAAACATGATCTTGACATAAGTTCACCCCTAGTTTCGTCTATTTATTGAGCACAGGAACTCGTAGCTGTGTTTGTATGTGAATTATGCCCCAGATTTATTAGAATTTACTTGATCTGTGCTTTGACAATTAATTCTTTGTAGACAAATCTATTATATATATATAATCTTGATGGAGTCTGCTACAGTACTGTAACAGTAATAACTACAATAAGACTGACTGATGGGGCCCATAGAAAATTTATTTATATATATATTTTTATATATATAAGTTCTGATGGATTTTGCACTGTTCATTCAGTGCTGTCTCATTGTAAGTTTTCAGATTTTGATCCAACGGATTATAATAGATTTTGAACTCCTTTGTTACTGCGTGTCTAAATTCACTATCTTAAACATTTGGCCTAAGAATTTGTACCTCCCTTCTTTCCTCTGCCTCTTTCTGTCTTCTGCCTCCACCAAAGCCAAACCTTCAAACTTTTTTGTTTCTTCGTTCTACTCTCAAAGTCTAAGATTCAGCTTCGTCTCCTCTCTGATTTCAATTTATGTGCTTCTCTCTCACCTCACCTCCCTTTTTCTCTCACGTCTCTTTCAAAAACCCTAACCATCTCTTTCTCCCCTCTCGACTGTGCCACTATCGGAGCGGCTGCTGGCGTGACTGCTGAAGTCTTTGCGTAGGTGAAATTAAAAATCATGATGAGGTTGATACTGCCACCACTGACTCTTTCTCATAAGTGAAATTAGAAATCATGAAGCTATTGGCGCTGGCGCTATTGACGCTGCTGCTGAAGTTTTTGATTAAACTTTAGTTGTTCTTAGCAATATGTATATATTGAAAGTTCATTGATCTTGATCTTTGTAAAAATAAAAAGAAACTTGATTCATGATGATATCGTATAATTTTCTTGAATTTTTTACTTATTTTGCTTTAATTTTTTTGATGCATAGTGACATATATTAACAGTGGCAAGAGAGCTTTGGAATGACTGGAGTAGGTATGCAATTCAAGTTCACAATTTTTTTTGTAACTAATTAGTTATGTTTATATATACTAAGTTTTCATAATGTCTTTTTTTTTTTTTCTCTTTTGCTTCTACAGCCAAATGCAAGTATGATAATAATAGATTGCTCGATGCCCAAGATTACATGATATGAACTCCTCAAGAAAGTAAAGGTAATAATATTAATAAAATGTTCATATAACCTACCTCTATATACACGGGTTACTTTCACCACCTAATTTTGTAATTATGCAATTTGTCTTCTAAGATGCATCACAATTAATTATGAAGGAGTTATCTGAGCCCTGTTGTGAACATGTTTTCTAAGAATGTTCCCACAAGAATCAATGTATGTATGAATCTCTATTTATTGCAACAATTGATTAGATCAAGTTGAGCCATTTGTATGGATTTTTTTTTTCTTTTGGTACAAGTTCAAATAATTTGCAGTGGTGAAATTTGATTCAAGTACTTGCAGGAGAAAGCTGAGGATTGCTGGCTCAAGCCTATCCAGCTATCTGATGTTTGACGCCTTTGCAACTTCATGTTGCAATAATAACCATCATGTGATCTTTTTTGATATCCTTTGATTAAACTGGTACCAGTTTAACCTCTCTTTTTTTTTGGTACTAGTCTGATGTTTTGTTTTTAAATTTTGGTAATGGTACTTTTTCATTATTAGTTGCACAAGTAGACTCTTACATTTATTGCATAAATTTTGAGAAATATATATTCACTAGCTATGGCTGGTTTACAAATCAATCTTGACATATAACTCAAATAAACAATCATAGATGATGATTAAATAATGGATGGCCACTGACAGATTTATTTAAAAAGTTATTGAACATTAAAACAATTAATTTCTACCTTATTCATCTAATTTAGTGTCGTTGTTGAATTCTATCACCCTTTTCTATATAAATTCCAAAACTGGTTTTAGTCTAATCTGTTTCACCTAGTAAGCAAATTATTTTCCTTATGTTTATAATATATATTTATGGGACTTGCGTGAAATTTCCGTTCATCTTGGATGTGAATTAATATTTATTGAGTTCACTATTGAATTACATGATATGTACGAATCCGTATCATCCGAGACATCAAATTTTGAGTGGATTCAATGCCGGTGCAAATTTCTATTCGGCGCCCTTTTGAAATGGATGGGATCAATTTAATTTGCTTTGAGATTCGTGCAGAAAGAATTTGAATGGTCCAGATTTTACACAGATCCACCCAAAGTTTGAGATATCTCAGAGGATGTGAATTCGATATGTACTCCATTACTACATTCGGGTCTATTGAACAATATTCGCACAATCTTTTAGACTAGAAAGTCCCGAGGAAGGGCTCATATCAGCCATTGACATCACCAAATGATTTCCCAGAGAACTTCGAGACAGATAGGGGAACATGAACCTTGAAATTTTTTCTAAATCTCTTTCTTGGTAGACAGTTACCAAATTTCCAAATTACCATTATTAAATCGCAAGCATATTTAATGATATCTAACGCAGATATGAGAACATAAAACCAACAGCAGCCATAACATGTATGACAGATTCAAACAATGTAACAGATTATAAAACACAACACCATAAAGGAACAGAATACACAACTTAACAATTCATCATGGCTCATGCATGAAGTAACACTGAAGTTAACATGACATTATTCTGTATCCCTCCCAAAAATAAATAAAAATAGTTATGCTACAACAACATCAACAACGACCAAAAACTAATCTCTTTAATCACAACTTAACCACTTCTCTAAGAGACTGTTGTTATGCTAATTATCCTAACTTAAAGAACGTTTTCTTACATGAAACTAATATCACACAAGCAGCAGCTAACTGGAGGTCGACTAAACAAAATAAAAACAAAAGAAATCTACATCTCTATCCTAGATTAATTCCTACACTGCCATCAGTACAAATAAAATCACCATCATGGAAACCTTTATTTCACCTTTGTTAAATTTGCTTTCCACGTGCTCTGCAATAATTACATGCAGAGAATTCACTAATGTTAAGAGCTATGCTGTAATTTATTTTAATTTCTTAAAAGATGAGCCATTAGATATTAGAAAATTACCAGAGGCTCATCTTCATCGTCAGATTGATTCACGCCATCCTCAGAATTCTCCTTAGACCCAGCATCAGGCTCTTCTACCTTTTCAACCTTATTGCCACCTAAAATCAGATAAAATGTTACTAGAAACTTCAAAGTAGCTTATAGTGCCATCATGATATCAAATATGTTACCATTATTTGCATCATCAATATCAGCCTCAGTAGTATCTACAGGATCATCTGGAACGCTACCCTTTGTGACACTTCCTGAAGGTGTTTTCTTAGGTCGACCCTTTGGTTTGCTGGAATCTTTTTTCTTGGATGAAGGAGACCTAAAACAACAAATCAGATAGTTAGTGCTGCACTAAACTGACCACAAGGAATGATATTAAATTTGGAGTTCTACAAATGGGTGCTGATACAGTGTCCCTCATTAAGCTCCTGACTCATGCCCCTACAATCTATGGGTTGTGGACCACATGCAAAAATGAGCCCCACCCCCCAAATGTGTAAGAAGGGGGATCATATATTTTCCCTTGGTAAATTACATACTTCTTAGCAGGGGTCTTCTGTGGTATGCTGTCAGTCTGCTTGGCAGTATCCCGTTTTTTCTCAAGAGATCTGTAAACACATAGTATTTGGTTAGGCAATGGTCGAAATAAATACTTCAGTAAGAGCTTTAAAGAAAACACCAGAAAAAAAATAAAGGTATATCCTTACTCCTTGGGAGTTGTCTTCTGATCAGTCTTTTGTCTCTGTGTTGTTAAAACAAGTCATAATTAAATAAAGTTTTCAGGTGCTCAACTTGACTACTTTACTCTGATAGAAAAATAAATAAAAAACGTGGGTCAAATTAACCTTTGCCAGTGAGTCACTGCTGAGGAGCTTCCATTGCTGTTTAGCTAGGTTAAGCACCTCTTTATCTCCATCATCATAGAGAATCTACCAAAATTAGCACAAGATTGTAAAAAACTAGCAAAACATTTCTTGTCAACTATAAAATTCAGACCTTTTGTAAGACATCTGTAACTTCATATAATCAATCTAAACCAATTAGACTAGAAAACACATAATCCCCCCAATGAAAACAAAGACAAAGATCATGAGATTCACCGTGTATTTTTTCTTCCCTGCATCATAGGACCCCACAATGCCACTATAATACCTGATGACAGAAACATGGAAAAAACAGTTGCATCAAATACTTGTTTGAATTTGCTACTAAAATAGTTTCTTACAAGAAAAAAAAAATGTACCAACAAGAGACTTACTTCTTATCAAGAGGCCACCAGACTTTAATTCGTTTACCAATCAACTCCTCGGGATCATCTTCATTACCCTTTGTCGAGCACTATAGGCATTGATGCAAAATAAAAAGAAAGGCATAGAAGCAAAAATTAATAGCTGAACTAGTAGGCTCAACTATCAAATCAGTTTATTTATAAACTAACCTCACAAACAGTACATGTAGAATCTAATGTTACCTTTTCTAGACCCAAGAAGCTTTCCCTCTTGCGTTTATTCACCGAACCATTTGAGCTCCTGGCATCAACACTCTTGTTTTTCCCTTCAAAACTTGTTGACGCAGAACTTTTGTTTTCCCCCATAGAAACATCTTTCTCAGTTTTAAACGATTTCTTTTCTTCAGTTTTCTTTGGCGGGGACTGGTACACAGGAACGGATCTTTTCTTTTTAGGGGTCGAGCTGGCACTTCCCTTCTCAATTTGCCTCTTCTTCGAGACTAATTCTTTCTTTCGGGCCCCCTCTGTGTTATCCGAATTAATTTCTCTGACAACACCTAATATTTCGTCCTCACCATCAAATGCAAAGGGGTCCTTGGGCTTTTCCTCCTTGGCCGCCTTTTTTCTTTTTGCTCCCTGGGCTTTGATAATTTTCAGAATTTTGCTCAAGGGCAGCTCATTGCCATCCTTGTCCGTCACCGGCAATAGGGATTCATCATCAATCTGTATATTAAAGGGGAAAAAGGTCTTATAAAACCAAAACCTCACGAACCTTTCTAACTTCTAAATAGGAAAAAAAAAAATATGATTCCTATACCAACTTCAAAGAATCTGAAATATTGATTTAATGACTCAAAAATGTCTAACACAAAAGGTCCATATTTAATCCAAAGAAACGTCTTATGGGTTTCAGTCTCAGATTTACAGTAACATGCATGCAATATCAAAATAGATAAGATGGGAATGGAGAAGAAATGAGGAAAGTTTCCTTTTCATTTTCTTTTCTAATTCTTTATTCTTGTTTGCTCTTTGCTTTTCCTTCTCTATTTTCCAATTTGCAACTAACTGGTAAACTTTGGGGCCTAAAGAAGCCCACAATGCTAACTTAAATGAAACCCAACTTACAAAAGCCAGGTTGCTATTTCCAAAAATGCCCATACTCAAAATGGATAATAAAACCCATCTTAAACTCTGCTCACGGGTGTAATAAGGCCAACAAGTCTAATCGAGTTATTAATACCAACAGTCTGACCTTACTGGCCCAGCCCAACAGTCTCAAGGCCATGCCAGGCTTCACCCTGATCCAGTCTGACATGAACCTATCACAGCCAGTAAGCCTAAACTATGAAATCATTTGTAGGGTAAAATGCATACCAACTCTTCTTCAACTTTAAGAGCCTCAAAATGGGCCATAACACTCTCAGCAGCTGACCAAGTGTGCTTATTCTCCTACATGAGACACAAAAAAAGATAATAAATATAAAATAATAATGACCAGTCATTAAAAAAGTCAACTTAGGTTTCCCACTAATTAGGATTTAGGATTTCACAATACCAACAGACATTCCTGCATTTATTATTTTAATGTTAGAAACATGGGCAAATAATCTACTTTTATCAACGTCTCAAAATTACTCACCATGCCATTTTCCTGCTCACTTTTCTCAGGAGTTGTATAAAGCTGAGTAGGCAATGGAACTGCTTGTGTTTGACCAATTTCTGTCCCATCAGAGACCAACCTTTTTGCAATGAGAAGACCAAGGTCGCTTATGGCATGTAAACTCTGAACAAAAGAGCACAAATTGTATTTATTATTTCATAAGAGGACATATAAATTCATCATGCATTTATTGTACCCAGACACGAGACATTATAGATATACCACACGTAAGAGTTGTAACATACCTGTGTCTTATCTGCATCAATTATATCTTGAGAAGATTTGATACTATGCAGTATTGAGACAACTGTTTTGTAGCTCTCTTTATTTGCAGCTGAGCCACCTTGTGTATTTTCATCTCCAGCTAATAGCACGGTGAGAAACAATGAAAGCCGCCTGGTAGTTCCGATAAAATTTCAGATAAATAATAATTTCAGAAATAACAGAGAAAAGCTAAAAGTAAAGAAGTTGGCTTTTTCCAGTACATGTTCTAACCTAACCAGTCATCAAGTTATTACAAAGGGGGAAACAACAATTAACTGACATACCAATAAATGGGCCCAAATGCGTCAATTTCTGTGCCCTCCTTAAATTTGGGGCAGGAAGGATCATGAGCAAGTGCATGTACCAAATAAGCAAGGATGTACTCTGGGTAAGCTACAAGAAGGTTCATGTCGGCTTGCACTGAGAGTTGGCGCATCTTGACTTGTTGGCATATTTGCACCACTTCAAGTAGGTTGTGCTTACACTGACAACACCAAAAAGTGAAAGAAGAAAAAAAATAAAAAAATTGACAAAAACTTCTTGTAAGCAGAAGACAATTATTAGAACAAAAAGCATACAACCATACTAAAAATGGAACTGTGAGTACTGACCTCTTCATATTCTGGTGAGTGGTACTTGGAGATGTTTAGCAGAAAGGAACAAGCATATTTTGCATCCAATACTCTTTCTTTTATGTATTGATGAACTTTGCCAAGGAACAGCTTTCTTGATTGAGGATTCCCATCCTTTTAAACAAATGGTAAAAGAATATAAATTAAATAAAAAACTATACAATGTCCCAAAAACAAAAAAAATTATTGAGTCCAGTGCACTGGTTCAGTTCATTATTAAATTACCTGGGAAATCCTCAGAGTCAAGTAGTAGATATCTGATGGTATTTGTGCATCCCACTGCCTCGATAAGCGAAGGACAGCCTTTGCAGAAGCAAGCCTCAGGTGAGCCTTGTCAATAGCACTGCAACCATTTTATATCATCAGAAAAGAAATAAATCAGTACAGAGCTGCAAGTCCCCCCGCCCCCCCTGAAATGTATTCTGCAGCTTCTAACTGTAGTACTAGTAAATTCCTTCAATACTTCTACCAAAAGGTTTTCCGCTGACCGTTGTTAACATTATTAACTCAATGTAATAAATGCAGATGGTCAATTACAAGTTACACAACCCTCTTTTCAATACCTAGAAATCATATTTGGAGAAACATCCCCATATGAGAGAATGTTTTTCAGAAGTCTGAGAAGCTTCTCAATTCCTTCTCGTGCATGTGCATCCGTAGAAGGCAAATAGCTGTTCACCAAAGTTTTTAGGCCATAAATCTGCAAGAATGAATGTTTGCATTACTATCCAATTTAACATGACCAAGAAGACAGCAATAAAATCAGTACCTTCAAAGAGCAAAATTCTGATCTTTCGCTCCATTCGGACTTGGAAGGAGAAACTTCGTCAGCCTTCTGTTCCCGAAAAGGAAAAGAATAATCATTCACTAGCAAAATCATACATCAACAACAACCAAGCCTGTAGTCCCAAACAAGTTGGGGTAGGCTAGCAAAATCATAATAATGAAAATTTGATTTTAAGATTTAACAGAAAACTCACAATGCTATTTTCCAGTATTTTGCTATTCAAGAAGCCAACTATTTCTTCTTCTCTTGTTTCAAAAATTGGCATCGCAATCTGTGCAATACATCCTAGAGATTGCAACGCAGATGGCAAGTGAACTTTCTCTTCTAATGTATCCACAATCCTCTGCCAAAGAAGTAAAGATACCAATAAATTAGAACAACATTAATCAAATATAAATCCTCTTCTCTTTAGTTTGTCTGTTATCTGGCCTAGAAATCAGGTAGTGTCATCAATTTATACCTAAGTGAGGAACTTCGCTACTAAAGAGTAATGTTGCAGTCAGGGTAGGAGCCAGACTTTAAAGGTATGGGGGTCAAAAACATATAGAGGGTCATCCATATAAAATTTTCATGCTGTGTATGGAGGGTCAATTTTACAGTACCCATAGCATTTTACTCTAAACTATATAGAAAATTATGTGTAAGCACAGAAATTTTGAAAATAAATGGGGGTCAATTGACCCTCATTCACTATGAGTGAATCCGCCCCTGGTTGCAGTCAAAGAAGAATAATTATCATGAGATATTTCTCGCACGAATTTCAAAAACCACAACCTTGTAAAGAACAGACAGAGACTTGAGACCATCATCCTTTGTAACAGCAGCCAGGGCATGGACAGAGTACTTTGCCTGTTTCCGGCTTCCTTCCAGACACAGCCTCTCTAGAATTAGATCAATTGAGCTGCTGAAATGAACAACATAAATGACGTTGTAAGAGGTTAAGAAAATTTTGTCTGTCAACTCTAAAACTAATTCAAGTACTGCACCTTGATGTCGTAGCTAGTTCATCACGGATGGTCCCACCAGCTTTGGCCAAAACATGAGCAATACCTTCTTTCAGTATTTCATCGTCTTCCTTTATGAGATTTACAAGTGCTTCCTCTGACCCAGAAAAGAGCATAGGAAAGAAAGAAGCAATCACCTAGAAAATTAAGTCACAGAACTTCTTAAGAGTCTGAAAACCAACATGTATAGTCTTCAAGATTGTTCTGCAAGGAATAGTAGAAGTTATTACAGTGAGGAGATTCATGCATGCTGAAAGGAGGTCAATATTCCCAGCAGATTTTTCCTCTGATGCAACAGAAAGGAACTCCTTCACATGCTCCTTGTTTATCAATAGATAAGAGCATCTAGCCGACAGCATGCTCATGAATTCATGCAATGGGTGCTTTTCATCAATTATCTTAAGCAATTCAGCCTTCACAAATAAGAATATTGTTAGAAATAACCAAAACAATGAAGGGTACAAACTTTTAAAAAACAGTATGATTAACAGTAAAAGAACCAAAAGTTACCCGAACAGAACATGCTTGTTGGAATGGTGTGGCTGGATCAAGCAAGGTGCTTAGCAATTTCCAAACATTGGCATCTTTAAATTGGTTGAGTGCAATTAAGCTCTCTTCTGCCTTTGAATGATCGTGAAATAAACGGGACATGCTCCTAAAGCACACAGATATTCTCTTCTGAAGATCATGTGCCTCTTCCTGTATTTAGAGAATTAACAAATTAAATAATAGGCCAGTTAAAAAGAAGACAATTATTTGCTATAATAACTCAAAAACAAAGTATATTGATAAATGATAATAACAATGACAACGACAATAATTACCTGAGATGTCTGTCTAAGGGCAAGGTACTTTTGCACCTCCTGCTGTAACCTGAAATCATATGCCAGCAACACTAAAATCCACTATATACCTATTCTTTTCAGAACACCACGTAATTAAAGGAATTATGGTGAAAAGCAAACCGCTGTTTCTGGATTAGAATCTGCTCGAGGGCCTTTGTCTCAATCTTATCAAAACCGGAAAAAGCCCTTACCCAGTGTTTTGCTCTGTCCTTAATAGAGAACTCACCCGGGAAATAATCAATCATAATGAGTTCTATTGTTTCCGGCCTGAACACATTTTAGAAAAGAGATCAGAATAATTTTAATATGTTTCTCCTATGACACATAACATTTATTTCTAGGAAAGAATGTATATATCTCCTACCTAAAATCCTTGTCATAGAGACACTTCAATATCTTTCCTGGTATCCATTCAAATTCCTTGCCATCTTTTGAACTGTCAGTGCTTTTCTCACAGTAAAGCCGGTATATGTCAGCAAGCCTCTTCATGGTGTATTTCTTGACAGATATCTACAACTCAGCCAAAATATTCTCATTAAAATTTTCTGTACGAAAGGCAAAAAATCTAATTCCTGGAATTAAACAAAAGTTTTGAGAACAAACCGATGTATCACGAAGTCGCTTTGCAACTAATTCGATAGTCTCAGCTTGAATTTCTTCAAACTTATGGTGAGCTACGTCACAAATTGCCGCAACTACCTTCTTTCGAACATTATCATCAAAGTCTAACAACCTATCACAGAGTGCCTCTGCATATGTGACCCATACTAATTAATTAACAAAGACAATAGATTCTCATGTGCTTACAACAGAGAAGGGTAATGCTCTTCCAAATAAAAGAAACCCTTCTTTGACTAGCTAGAATAGATGAAAAGAGAAAGCAAAAGAAGACAAAAGAATGTACGGATTATTTGAGAAGCTTCAGGCCGAGAAGGGTGTGAGATGAGGCAATTCTTCAAATGCTCAATCACCGAAATGCGCAAATCAACTACTCGATCAGTCAACCGCTTCAAAAACTCTAAGAAAAGGGGCTGAAACGACTCTAAGATGGGAACCCCAGGTAGAGAAATTAGCTCCCCTATCAATTCGACTGCTTTACTACGCACTTCAAGCTTGTCTGTCTATAAGTTACAAAAAGATATAGATAAACTTTGCTTTTCTGACTCGCAACAAAGTAAAGGATAAAAAAATTTCAAGCATCTCAGCTAAGGGATGCAATGCAACTAAGTAAAGGCCAAACGGAACAGATGTACCTTAATATATAAGGAAATATTAGATAAATAATAAATAAGAAGATTTCTGAAATTGTAGGTATTGTATGCTCTGACTGATACATTACTAAAATCCTATAATAAGGATCCACCACTGTATTAAAGACTTCTACTGGTAGAAATTTTTTAATAAGAATCAGGACGTGGAAAAAAAAAAGGGCAGCAGAAGGTGGGGTGGGGGAGAGTGGCGAGGTTGCTTTACCAGTAATTCTCCAGTAATAAACGGAACTATTCCTGTCAGAATCTGGGGTCCAGACTGGTACAGATCAAATATGACTTCATGATGGTCAATCGTATTGCTCAAGAATGCACCTTCACCAGAAATTGATGAGACGAGAAATTGCTTAATTGGTGACTCAAGCTTTTCTACACAGTTCTCTATAACACTCTTGGCAAGCCTCCTTGCAGCCAAAGAAAAACCCTAGATTGTCCAAACAACACAAGTATAAAGGCCAAAATAAAAAAAGATAAAAAAATTGAATGTAATCAAATAGAAGGAGAGGAAAGGAACTGACAGGCTTTTTTCTGCCCAAAGCAGATAAAATAGTAAGCAAAAGGTTTTCTTGTATCTCTTCGCTTTCTTCAATAATTACAACCATAATTGTTTGCATTGCACTTACAACACTTTGCGAGTGATCATCACTGTGACAGTAACCAAAAACAAAAGTGAACAGTAAAACTAGGCATAAGTGAAAATCATAGACCAATCTGACATTGGATTATATGTTAGGTTCTAGAATTGTACCTCACAACACTGAAGAAATTATGAAACATCTCATTTATGAGATCATTGCAATCAAGATCAAGCATCACAACACACGATCT